>VBSM01002217.1:11446055-11470295 GCA_008086735.1 Cheirogaleus medius
CCTCATCTGATACATAGGGGATTAGTAAGGCTGAGTTTCCTCAGTTTTAATAGCTGATTATCTTTTAAAATATACCAGTTTGATGGTACTGGATGGTAAAGGAAAGGTGGGTGCTTGGGACTAGGTTGCTTGGAGGAAGAGCAGGTGTAATTTTGGATTTAGAAAGGATGGGGATCTATGTTCAGGCATTTGCTGGCTGATGCATCTTATCTAAGTCACTTAACCCCTCAGTTTCCTTACTGATACCAGGTGCCTGCTTCAGAGGCTTGTGTGAGGGCAGAGCAGGTCTGTGAAGCCCCTGGCTGAGACGCTGGCACACGGTGGGCATTTATTCGTAAGAGTTGTTATTGGCATGAAGCTCTTAGCTCTCTTAAGTGATTTGAGTTTGCACACTTGAGGCTCAGCGCAGTGTCGTTCCCTGTCCCAGCAGAGTCACTTTTAGCTAACTTGTGGTCATGTATACAGACCTTCTTCCCTAATAGAAATCTTAGAAAATCTGATTTTATGTGATCTGGAGGTGATGGTTTTATCATTGGAAAAGCTATGTAAAAGCTAGAACATTTTCTATAAAATATTTTAAGTTTTTTGGTGTTTGTTTATTTTAAAAGCATGCTATCTGATTTTCTTGCCTGGCTTATTTTTTATCTAATAGCAGTTTTCATTTCAATATTCCTCTGTGGTCACTAATTCATTTGTCTTCATGTCACAGACATTGGGAGATAACTTGGTTGTGTTCTTTGTTCTAAAGATACAGGTGCTGATGCAGGGGGGACACAGGCCCTCTGCACAGAGGGGGGGGGGCCTGGCTGCATTGTTAGTGCTGGTCTCAGAAACCTTCCACTTGCTGTGACTACTTGGTACTTCTTTAAGATCTGGGACTTATTAATTACAAATGCCAAAATTAAGATAATCGGAGTTGCCATGCTGAGTTTTCGGCCTCTAGGGAACAGAGATGCACACACCAGTTTCTGTGATTGGGCTCTGATTTTACTCTTAATGATTGTCATTTTAAAATAATAGCAGCGAGTATTCAGTGAGTGCCTACTGCTTCCCAGGTGTGGTGCCAGGGGCCCTGTGTGTAATCCTCGGGCTCACCTCACTGTGGCTGCACTGCTGATGGAGGAGGAGGAAGTAGGGGTGCAAGGGTCCTGTAGTCCTTAGAAGAGCAAACATACAAACCGGAAGCTCTCGCTCCCCAGCTTGGTGCTCCCATTAAGATCCTTAGGGGACATCCTTGGGGGACATCAGATGGAAAGAAACGTAGTGCAAAGACCAATGTGGAAGAAGGGGCAGGGACTCCAGGTACTGCTGCCAACCATTTATTTCAGTGGGCAGCAATTGACATTTGTTGACTAAAATAATATGCATTGGTGTTTCACTTCTGTATGAGGAAAGAGGAGGAAATGCAATCGACTTGTGGTTATTTGCTATTTGAGGGAGGAGGATTACCTCTTACCTCCACTGCACCAAACTTTTGCCCATTTACCTGGAGGACCAGCATCTCTCTAAGTGTATTCCAGCAGCATCTGCATCCCCAGGGAGCTTGTTAGAAATGCAAATTCTGGGACTCTTCCTGAGCCCTACTAAATCAGAAACTGCTGGGGCCCAACAGTCTGCGTTAACAAGCTCCTTAGGTCGGGCTGATGCAGCTGAAGTCTGAGACCCATTGTGCTAGAGTATCCTGTAGAGCGATTTGGGTCTGTCATTAAAAGGGGAGCTCTGAAGCAGGTGAAGGGCCGTGATCAAAGGCGAAGGAGGAAGGATTATCATCTGGTTTCTCCTGACCTTCTCTTACTGCCAAATTAAAACCCAGAGTAACTGAAGGCACAGGAATTCAGACATGGGAGCCAGTGAGCATAATATCTTTTTTTTGTTGTGGTGGTGGTTTGTTTAAGTCACTCCTTTGTTGATCTATAATGTTTTGAGCCTGAACATGTGCATACTTAGCACTCAGGTTTGCAGCCTGCAATGCAAGACCATGAACAGAAATTCCACAGGAGAAAGTGGCGATTGTTGATCTCTAAATAATGGATTCATGGAAACTTAGGAATTTAGAAAAAAAGTTTAAGCTTTACAAGATTAAATCAGAACAACAGATCTAGAGCCATGTTCATGCCTCAATTCCACATTAAGGAAGAGGTAATAGCCATTCAGGGTATGTGTCCAATTTCAGCTTCTTCCTTATATTCTTTGAAATACTATTTTGGCCCCTTAATTTAAAGAAATGAAAAGAGCCAAACACTTTATTCCCCTTTACAAGGCATCAAGGAAAGGGGGTAATAAACAGTACCTTGCTGATGTATTTTAATAAATACTGGTTTACTGCATCCCACAACGGAAAGCAAATACATGCAATTACTTGCAAATTTCTTCAGTGTTTGTACTTATAAATCTCTGCCTAAACCTTCCCAGCTGGGAGTTCAGTTAGTCTTTCTGCTGTGGAACCAGGGCTTTGTTCTCATGTTCAGCCTCAGCATAGTCTGGAATAATTCAGAAACGTATTAGAGAGATTGCTGCTCCCAAAAGGCGTAAGGAAATAACCTTCACTCCCGGCCTTAGGGAAATCAGCCCAATCAGAGTTCGGGCAGATTTCTCGATTAAACAAAGAACTAACTGTGCACAAATTGCACCTTAACAATTTGTAAGGAGTCCACCTTAGAAATGTCTTGCAGATGGAAAGCTGATATTTTTTAATCAGGGCAGTGGGGCTGCGAAAGTCAAAATGTCCCAGCATTTTCCCACTGTTTCATAATTAGCATACACCCCAAATTAAATTTAAGGTTGCATTCATAAGCAGCCCTCAGCTTTGAGACCCAGGGCACTGGGTTGTCAGATACAGATGGAAACAACTCTCTCTGTCCGTGTGAGGGTTGAGGGCATGTGTGCATGTGTCTGAGTGAGCGAGTATGGATGACTCAGTTCATCTGGAACACATCCCAGGGAGCTTTGGGCTGTCAGGTTTTATTTCAGCAAATTTCACATTGGAAACCAAAAAGGGGGTAGAAAGTTATTGCACTTAATGTTGTTGTGACTTTACTTGCTCCTAGTCAAATTATTCAGAAATCAAAGTCAGGCCCCTGTGTCACTGTGGAGCATTGTTTAGAATGGACCTTTGGGGAGGGATTTAGTAGATTTCTGCTGAGTGTAAGAGATGCTCATGCCAAATCACCACCCTCATGACATTTTTAGAGAAATGACTGCATTTTTAGATGGGAAATCTGGGCATATTGGAAGTTATGTCAGTTCTGTATCCATTCTACTTGCAATACTTTTGTGGTTTAAGGCAGGCAAGGGACCCAGCTAAAGAACTACCAGGTACTCCTAAATGCCCAGGTAAGAACCTTTCCAATCCCAGCACTTACTTTAAGGAGATGGGTCTGCTGACCTCATTCTGGCCCAAATCTGACAGCCTCACATCCTTAGTGTAGCGAAACTATCAAGGATACTAGGAAGTATGGTCTGGGATGGTTAAGAGTTTTGAGTTCTGCTTTTGTGAAAAGAAACCACACCCCCATTGATCCCAAGGAAACTCTGGGATTTTCTTGTGTGAATCAAACACCAGTCTGGGAAAAATATGTAGAGTGTGGACTCTTCTTGATTTAAAAATTACTTTCTTTTTGGTTTTCTTGTTTTGTTTATGCAGAAATGTAGGCATCGGACAAATTAATTGGCAAGGTCACTTTCCCTAACAAAAGTCGAACAGAGGGAACACATCACAGAAGTCAGAAAACCTTGACTTCTGTTGGTGGTGGCTGGCCCATTCCTCCTTCCTCTGGGCTGACCCTTCTTACTTGCACGAGAGGGAAGTTCTACCAGCCCTACCTGCCTCCAAGGCCATGGAGAGGTTTATATGAGGAGAGTAGATTGAAGAACCCTTTCTAAACTGTGACAGTGTCACAAGAGTGGTGTTCTTCTTACTTTCAGAGTTTCAGGGCACTTTCCAAATGCTGGTCTGTCATTTCTGTTTCAAAACAGTGATCGGTTTGGTTTGGACCCATATCCATCCCACTTTAAGAGCTCTTAAATAGTGGCAGTGGTCTGTCATCCCATGCTTACAGTGTCAAGCGAGCAGGTTAGGCTGGTGGACTTAGCTGTGGAAATCAAAAGGCCATTGGGCCCCCTGTGCGCAGCTGAGGTGGTATGGTGTAAAGGTTCGGGGGTGTCTAGCCAGTGTGTGTTATTTAAAATCTGGTGGGATTAGAAAGCCCATTTGGAGTCATGGCTCTGCCACTTTCTAGCTCTGTGACCTTGAACTCTTACATCATTTTCTCTAAAGTTCACATTCATCACCTGGAAATTAGGGATAAGTGCAGTGTCTTCCCAGACCTGCTGTGGAGAGTTAAGTGAGATAGAAAAAGAAAAGCTTCTTAGTCCATAGTTAGGACGCTGTGAACTCAATGCTGCGATCAGTGGAAACTATTTTGGACCTAACGTATGTGTTAAGAAACAAAAAATAGTTGAAGGTGAAAAAACTGTTGAATGTATCTCATTAAGGTTATTAAGCTCTAATTTAGAGGGGATGAGACTATTTGCAAAGCTGAGGTTGGTAATTTGCGCTCCTGTTAAACAAGAAATCCCTGTATTAAAGGCAAATTCATCTTATCTTTTCTCTGTTACATGTTTGACAGGACCTTCTGACAGCTCTGGCCCATCAAGTATATTCCGATAACTGCACTTGCAGTGTTAGATAATGAACTTTACCGTTAGAGTGGACATTTAATTAACTGTGGTGTCGACCTGCCGTGGAGACAGCAGCAGCTACTCAGGGCAGTGTCTCCCAGACCATGGAATCCGCAGTGGTGTGTGGGACAAGGAAGCCCCAGCTTGGGTTTCTTTTACAATGGCCTTTAAACATACACCAGAGCCACATTTCTCATGTTAAACTCTACCATAAATGAACGTGTATGGCCTCTGAGATCACACATTTTACCAGAAGGATGTTCCTATAATCTCGCAGCTCTCGCCCAAAACATTATTTGTAAATTCGCCAACAAAAGCAGGCTTCAAACAAGTCAAAACTATTTTCAGTAACAAGACCTGGTCTTTTTTAAAGCTTGAGTTCTCGATGTGTCGTCCTCCCCTGTACCCATTCTGTTGAGTCAGGATCGCACATCAGATGGGAAAGCTATCACATCGGGAATACTCAGTTGGTTATTTTTCGTAACACAGAGTTGTGGCAGTGGGTGTCTAAGTGACTTGTCATTCTCAAAACCGTTACTAAAAGGCATCTGGGAGCCCTACTGCACCATGTAAAACTACCTGTCTGAGAGCTGACGGTGTTATAAACAAAGGACTGGAGCTTTATAAGGGTGCACCTAGGTGGTGGGAATGCAAACATTGCTTAAAAAGGCATCCGCGAACTGAAAGGTCCTTCCTTTTGTGGCTGTCATTCTCTTCCCCTCCCCCTGCTGTTTGGCTTTCTTCTCTTCTCCCTCCTGTCCTTCTGACTAAGATCCCAGCAACCCAGATCCTTTGACCCAGACATTTTTAAATGCCAACACCAAAAATTAGTATTGGATTAAAGAACTGGGACTGCCCACGCAAAGGGAAATCTGGCAGTAGGTTGAACATTTACTCACAACTTAAAGTGTGCATCAGCGTGTTGTAGCCTTTGCCCCACCCCTGGAGGAAAGACGCCTTTAGTTCACAAGTATTATCTGTGTATGGCTGGACATTGGTACACCTGAGCACTTGGATCACTTTGTAGGCTGGTGAGAAGAGAATTGCTCTAAGTTGCTAAGATGGAAGAGAGTTGAAAATGACTCACTGGGTATTATAAGGCCATGGCTTTAACTCTTATTAAATTATGGGATGTTGAAAGTGATGGAGCTTTTAACTGTCTGTGTTTATGGATTCTTTTAGTGTTTTGATATACATTATGTTAATATTCCAGAAAACACATGGCAAGATGACCTTTATAACTGAGACAAAAAACCTAATTTGATTTGCAGAATGCTTTGGCCAAATCTGGTAACCTATGTTGGCCCTGCCCCCCAAGAGGTGATCTATTTGACACTTTTAAAATTGTTTGTATAAACAATAAAAGCAAATGGATAAATTTTATGAATGGGTTGAAAAAAGATCCCCACATATTTAGCAAGGGGATGGAAAGCTTCAATTTAATTCAGTTGTTTGCAAATCTAAAACTTGGACCTGAACTTTTAGGTACTAATGAAGATTTTTAGTTTATTTACTCAGTTTCAAGGGCACAATATCTCCTAGTATAAGTGTAGCTTATAAGTTCCTCATCTTCTCCCCTCTGTTTCCTCGGTGAATTTTAACCAGCACCCACATTTGATCAGACCAGATTAAGCCGTCTACACTCATGTGCTGTTGTTCAAGATTTAGAGGATTTCATTGAGCACTTCCATAGGGGACCTGCTCCTGAAGGCCGGTCACATAAAAACTGCTCTTCTCCCCGTTCGAATTTGAATTTTTCATACCTGTGACATGTTTGGGACCTGGTAGTCTCTGTCAAGGCAGGTTTTGCAGAAAAAAATGTTTCATGGAAAGAATTTTTTGATGCATCCACCTTGATGCAGGGGAAAGATTTCTGGGCTGTGGTTCGAGTCGCTCAGGCTGCTCTGTCAGCTGAAGCTTGCCCTCTGTGTTCATCTGCGGTACTTTCTTCACCAGGACTTTTGAGGGAAAACCCAAGACAGCCCACAACAATCTCTATTTCAGTTTTATTTTTAATATAGTCGTGGGTAGTATGACAGTTGTTAGCACTTACCACCAACACAAAATTACATAATGTGCTATGAAAATAAAAATCTCTGTGCCAACTCCTTCCCACTCCCAGGTGGGATAAGAAACAAGACTTATTCTGTGTACCTGTGACCACCGTAGGATGACCTCACTCTGAAGAAATTTTGTTTCCCTTTCCCAAGCAACTTACTGGCTCCACTGTCTCCCTGCAGTTTGCAGGGTTGGCTCTTTGGGAGGCACAAACTCTCGCTGGTAGGGGAATGGGTATAGAAACTCACAAGGTAATTAATATGAACAGCAGCCCGGAGGCCCCATGGAGTTAAAGCAACATCCAGATCACCTGAACCATCAGGAGCTTGGTGGAAAAGGAGAGAGAGGATTTATACAGCCTTCTACTTGGAGAAATGAAAATGTGGGATGATTTGAAGTTTGCAAAAGTGTAGGATAATGATTTGGGGCCCACACGAGAAGAGGGACTTATATTTTTATCTCCTGCCCTTTTTGTTCCCTTCCTTTTTATTTTCTTATTATCACAAATACTCTTAGTTTTTTAATTATGCCCCTCTCCAGCATACACACATCTACACCAGTAGATTTCTGAAAGAGTTAATGCAAACGTGTTCAGGCAAGGGCTCCTAGCCACAGTGTGACCTCAGGGTTCTTTGGCCTTCACAGCACAGCACAGATATGTCACTTAGACATCGGAAGTCACTGAAGGACACCTTTCTTCTTCCTCAGACCTCTTTACCCTAATAACGCTTTCAATCCTTGACACACACTTGCTGTTAAGAAAGCACTTCTATGAACATGCCTGGAGAATTAAGGGGGAGACAAAGCGCTTCCGTATTTCTTACTCAAGATGCAGGCATTAAACTGCCACCCCTGGCATTCTTCTTGGGTTTTATTTATTTATTTTATTGGATGTCTCTTCTCTCCTGGCCAGACAGGGATGCATGATCTCAGTTTCCTCATCTGTGCAATGGGGATGTCAACAGTACCTTCTTATAGGGTTCACGTGTTTCTATCCCTTAGACTCTTCTGGCATTCAACAAATGACAGACATTGTTATTACTATTATTAGTTGAAAGAATGTTAGACAGTTGAGATTAGAAGTATATACTGTGGTTATGTAACCAAATAAAGCTCAGTGTGTCACTAAGGAATTGAACCCAAATCTTGTCCCTTGACAACTGAAGTTATTCGGCTGGTTTCTACCTATAATAATAGTGGGCACAGTCTCCTAGTGCCCAGGTATGCACAGTGAGACATAATCCATTTGGAGGAAAAGGGCTGGTTTCCAGAAGAGGTGCATGGTGTTTTCATAGACCCTAGATGGAATTTCAGTCACACAGTGAGCAGTAGGGTGAAGTTACCCCAGTGAGTGTTTGGGGGTGTCTTGTGTCTTCAGCATCTGAGACATTGTTTTGCCCTGCACAGGCTTTGCAGTCATCTTTGGTGGCTCCATTTTCCACTATTGCTTCCCAGGCTTGTATTTCCTGGATCTCCAAGGCATTCCGTGCTGGCATGCAGTACTGGGATGGCCACACTCTGGATCTTGCCCTTACGGTCCCCACACTGGTGTACTGCCCATGATGTGTCATCTAGATAGAGCCTTTCCTGCTCACCCTGTCTGCCCACAGTGCTCACAGTCACGTTGGAGACTGCACGAACCTAAACCATCCCACCTGCTTTCTGTGGGCCTTCTCCTGGACTAAAGAGCGTGGGCTGGGAACGGAGCAGAGCTGAGAGCACCGGCCCTGCAGAAGTGGCCATTAGCTTCATGGATGCGTGGGTGCCCTAGAACTGTATTTCTTGTTGCTGTTTCTCTTGCACAGATGTTGGCTATTCCAAACATTTTGTACCTTCCTCAGTTTCCTCTCCTGCCTTACACCCCCATAGACAATGACACAGTTTCCCGAAATTATCACCTCCCTTCCATTCCTGCGGCTTATGGTAATGGCCTTCAGGCTTTCTGCTCTGCAGTCTGTCCTTCGTGTTGCTGCTTTGTTAGTCTTCTGGCAATGCCCCTAAGATCACCCTCCCACTCAACAAGCTGTGACTCCCCATCGACAACATCATCCATACCCCTTCAACTTGGCACTTGTGAGCACTTTCTCAACTTGCTGTCCCCTGATCAGGTCTGAGCCTTTAGTTCTGTCATCGTCCACATCTGGAATGCCTGCGGATGCCAGCGGTGGCCTCAGACCAGTCTTACTCCTCCCAGGAGCAGGAGCCTTTCCTACACAGCTGCTTGTGAAGAGTTGAAAGCCACTCAAGTTGTGACTTCTTCATTATTTATTTCTGTCAACTCTATAGTGAGTCCTCAGTAATCTTTAATATTGCTTTTCCTACTATGAGTGTTGGTAATCATAGAGGAAAATTGAGGCTTGGAAAAGATGAATGGCCTTCCAAGGATCGTATAATTTGTGGTGGAGGCGACGTTCAAACCCAAGTCTGACTGGTTTCCAAAGCTTGTGCCGTTCCGCACTCTGGTCATTCCCACTGCAGTGCAGGCTCGCCTGCTGCCAGCCAGGACTGGGCTCTGTGTTGTCCTGGGTGTCCACTGTCTTCTGAGTGAACAGTCCCTGAATAGATTGATGTTACTTGTTAGTTAGCAACACATCTGTTAAAAGAAACAAAACCTGTCATTGCCATTATTTATTCATTTAATTGCAAAGCCCTGCTTTTTCCTGCTTCGTTTAAAGTTGGAATATGGCCTACTTCTCTTTAATTAAAAACAATTTTATTTTGGTAATAGCTTAAAAACACCTTAAGACAAACTCCAGGAGGGCAAAGTCCTCGTCTGTGTTGCTGATGCTGCCTCTTGAGTGCATGGCACAGTGCTGGCATGTACTAGGGATTCACAGTCAGTGTTGGTTCAAGTTTGAATGAATGAATGAATGAATGGGGATGCACCTTCATACAGGTATCCTATGTTGGATTTGTAGAATAGTCATAAAAGGATTTTTTAAAAAATTGTATCAATCATATTATAAAACTGAAAACTTATGTGGAGAAACTACCAACAAACTTTGGAAACATTTGAAGAAAGGATTCAGACAGAGGCTGGCTCCTGTCTTTTTGTTACATAGAAATTTTTGTGGGATTCTTCCACTTAAACACTTCATTTTTTTTCTTGGCAATATCTGTGGCTACCCTCAGGTGTCAGACATGATTCTTGCTGTTACAATAAAACAAGGCCTTATATAAGAAAAATATGCTTGTTTCTCACATTTAAGTCCATTCATAGAAAAGTAAAAGTAATTCTTGATTTCCTATTAAAAAAAAAGTATCCAAAGTAGGAGTAGCCAGTGTCCTGTAACAGAGAAATCCATAACTTAATGTTTTCTTGGTCACTGTTTCTGCATGTCAAGATGAAATTACAATTTTTGTTTTGCAAGTGGAAAAGCCGTTGTTCACAATTACTGCTAGTTGTGCTAATTTTATTTATTTTTTGAGACAGAGTCTCACTCTGTAGCCTGGGCTAGAGTGCCGTGGCATCATCACACCTCACTGCAACCTCAAATTCCTGGGCCCAAGCGATCCTCTTGCTTCAGCCTCCCAGGTAGCTGGGACTACAGGCATGTGCCATCATGCCTGGCTAATTTTTCTATTTTTTTGTAGAGATGGGGGTCTCACTCTTGCTTAGGCTGGTCTCCTGCCCGGCCAATTGTGCTAATTTTAGAGTGCTCTATTTCTCTTCACCAGTAAGATGTCTAGGATATGGGGTTTGTGTCTATCAGTAGGCATCACTTCATCTTATTTGTTGGTTTTTCTTGTTCTGAAACCTCTTGTCTAATAGCATTAGCTTCACTTCCAGGGAACAAGTTTTTCTGGAGAAAGCCCATTTCTACTCTGTTGTGTTTTGTTCATTAATTTCACTGTCAGCGGAGAATGCTCAACTGGACAATGCCAGTGTCCCCTTGGTTTTTCTATAGTCATTTCAGCTGCTAATTGTGTGGCTTCAAGTGCAGGACATTGTGCTGTTGTTCATTAGTCTCTTGGCCACTTTCTTCTCGGGGCCCTCTGGTGCATGTGAACAATGTCTTATTACAGTCCGTGGGGTTTGTGAGTTCCTTCGGTTTGCCGAGGTGCCAGGCTTCCAGGAATTCTGCTTTCCAAAACATGGAAATGCCGCTCCGTGAGGGCAAGGCCGTTCTTTACCCAGCTCTCGCCTGCTCTGTAGGCACTGTGATGAACTGCACATTTGTTCACCGTCACTGTCAGTTACCTTAGTTTTGTAGGAGGGGTTGGATTGAAGAATGGTGCTTTTATTTAGTCTGGAAAATAAAAAATTTGGGGTGGGGTGTGTCACGGTTAGGTGTCTCCCAGTATCTAAAGAGCCACATGGCAAATGAGCAATTTACACTTAATGTAGGTGGCTTCCGATTACAGTGCTGAGATGTTAGCTGCAGGGGGACTTGTCAGTGCAGAGGGGTCCAGATTTCTTGTACATAGAGGAGTGTGAAAGGGGAGTGAGTGGCTTCTTCAGGTGCCGAGTTTTCAGACACGGGGTGGGTGTCTCAGTTTAGGCTGGATGACTGTTGGTGGGGGAGGGGATGGGGGCACTGTGCAAGGGATTCCTGCAAGGGAGGGTTGCAATAGATGGATGACTCTCAAGAGTATGTGAGCACATACTCTGCTTACCAAGCTATGTGACCCAAGGGAAGGGTCCATCTTTCCATTTTGCAGAAAGATACTCACCAGCTGAGTACCATCAGGGCTGGGTCTCCACAGAGGAAGCATAGTTTTCTAATCTGTTAGATTAGATCTGTTTCTAACCTAATCTGTAGGTGCTGGTCATGACTCTGGAGGGAGGCATAATATTTCATTCTTGGTTCATCATGATTGACAAAGCTAATCCTAGGTATACCTGTGAATTTAATGGTGGGCTGTACAAACACAGTGCTAACCATTGCCACTAATAGTACAGAGTTCCATGAAGCAGCCAAATATTGTTGCTGACTCACCAAGCATTCATGTGCTTAGAAGGATTTGGAGGATCTGCTAAAGTTTTCACTTTTCATCTGGACACGTGACATTGTGTGGACATAGCCCTGTGCATTCTCCTTCTGAGCCCAGGAGGGTCTTTGACTCTTCCATTTGCCCTCAATTCTTATAGGCAATAAATTTGGTTGAAAAGCAGTTGAGGATTTATGAATTTGAGGCACATAAAACCTCTTTGGGCTCTCAGATTTTCTCTAACTCAACTTCTGAGTGTGTCTGTGATAAGGAATAACATTAAAGAATCCAGTGCACTACAGGCAAGATTGGTCATTTTTAAAAATAACAGCAACAGTAAACAAAATCAAAACAAAACACACCTCACCTGGGGTTGCTAATACAGAGAAGCAGTTCTTTGAACAGGCATCCAGAGATGAAGGTGGCTGTGCATTTGTGAAGTGTCCCCAGAGACAGATTGCTTAAGCCTTTCTCCACCCTCCCCTTTGTAACTGTTCCTCCCTCCTCTGGAATGTGGAGGAAATACTCCACACCCATCCATTCACAAAAACCCTGGAGGAGAGCCACCTTCCCTCCACTTTCAGTCTGCCAGCCCCTGCTCTGTTCCCTGCCCCACAGTGCCATTCTCAGGCAGCAACAGGCAGGGGACTCCCGCTGTCTTTTGCCTTCTACGTGGGCCCTGTGATTGCAATACAGTGGCCTATTTCTTACGCCCAACACCCCAAGTCTGCAATTGAATTCCCTGTTTGCTTCCATGCAGGTTCCCTTATGAGTTGGTACCATTTCTTTTTATCTACTCTGGCGCTTTGGCATTTCATTTCTCTCTTCAGAACTCTTCACTGTCCTTAATTACTACCAACCAGTGGTTCCCAGATTTTTGGCAGTAAAATTAAAAAAAAAAAAATAAAACAAAACAAAAATACTGTGGGGTGGGGGAGGATACCAACATAGGGATGCCAGATACTTATTTGTCCAAATAAGGGCCTGGGGGTGGATGAGTTGGGATGCTGGGAAACAGAAAACAATACCAAAAGCATCGCCTGCTGTTACTACCGAAAGGTAGGGAGAACAGGTCACTGAGCAGAGGACATTTAAAATGAATAACTTTAGCAATATGAAACTTTCACTGCTTTTAGCCTTATTGTTCTCGTTTTTGCCTCTATTTATCCAACACAGTTGTAGATTGCCAACCAGTATTTGGAGGCCTCTATTGCAAATGATTCTAAAAGAACAAGCTCACTCTTCTAGCAGCAAAACAAATATAAAACCCACCAGGGAAGCCCACCTCTGTCTGGGCAGGCCACCAGATGCCTTGGCCTGGGGCCCTGTCCCCACTCAGGTGGCCATAAGATCTGCTGTGACCGGGGGTCCTGTTGCTCAGGTTGCTGTGGGTTCAGAGGCAGCAGCTTGAGGAACACTGAGAGGTTTAGGGCACAGATTTCTGCCAGAGCAGGTGGGGTGGGGATTGGACCCCGAGGCTTTAGGCTGGGGAGCAGCCCAGTTCCGAGGTTCAGGTGCCGGGCACCTGTGATCATGCTCAGCTTCTGGATTATTTTCTTTCTAGGAGAAAGTGCAGATATCAAGCATTTACGGTGTGCAGTTTGGAAACTGCAGACTGTATGAGGAGGATGCTTGTTGCCCAGGGAGGTGAGGCTGGTCGATTGCAGAACATGCTGGAGCTTCTGGGAATATGGGTGCCAGAAAAACACGTGCTTCTTCCAGCTCACTCAGCTGCTCCCTCCCCCACCTCATTTGGCTTTTCCAACTTTGAGCCTGCTTGGCCAAAAACCAAATGTAAAAAGGATGAGAGAAACCTTGAGGGGTCAAAAGAAAGGTTCTGCATTTAGGTATGTGCCGAGAAATTTGATTTCCTGGTGGGGTGTCTGGGCCCCTTGGATGAGCTGATGCGCCTGGGCGTGACCTCACACCTTGCTCATTAAAATCAGCCTTCTGTGACTGCAGACACAGCGCTGCTCCCAGCATCCTGTTTGCTAGAGGAAAATTCATTTCCATTCAACAGATGTGTACTGAGAGCCAGTTATGGACACACAGCCCTAAGTGGAAGGATTCACACCTTGCAAATTCTGCTGTTTGTTTGGTGGAGTGGAACTAAGGAATGCTGTTTTTTAATTCAGACATACATTTCCTGAAATGATTTCTATCATCTGCAATTTACTTAAGTACATATTATCTTCTTTTTTCATCTTTCCCTGGTTTTCTTTCTCCCCTGCAGGTGCCCCTCCTGTCTCTCCGCCTCTCATTTTTTCCTACTTCTTTTTTGCTCTCCCTTTTCTCTCTCTTGGCCGGTACATTTTTTTTATGGAGTTTCACTTTTCATTTAGAATAATTTTTTATACATACCTGAAACTAAATTTATGCTTCTCGGAAATAAGATTCTTTCTGAAAAAACTACTTTGGGGGATAAAGATGTAGTCTAGTTCCAGATCTAGATGTAAATATGAAGCAGAGAAAAAGAAACCACCAGTTAAAGCCTTATTATCAATCCACATCAAGGTGAATTCAATGTTCCCTCCTCAATTTTCCCACTGGAATTTCGGGCCCTTAGATGGGTAAAACATGCCAGACTAGGAGTTCAAAACACATAGCTTTAGGCCTGACCTTGAGCAACCCAGGGCAGGTTATTTTTCCTGTTTATACCTCCATTTTTCTCCCCTATAAAATGAAGACAGAATCTCATAGTGCTTCTTTGTATAAATTCAGATCATAATTATTAAAGTTCTGGGCAGTATCTTTGTCTTAGCTCAGGCTGCTATAACAAAATACCATAAACTGGGTGGGTTACAAACAACAGAAATTCATTTCTCACCGTTCTGGAGGCTGGGGAAGTTCAAGGTCAGGGTGCCAGCAGATTTGGCGTCTGGCGAGGGCCTGCTTCCTGGTTCACAGACGGCATCTTCTAGCTGTGTCCTACCATGGGGTAAGGGCCAATGAGCTCTCTGGGCTCTTTTTATAGGGAGCCTCATTCATGAGGGCTCCACCCTTTTGCCCTAATCACTTCCCAAAGGCCCCCCCCCCTCCAGATGCCATCGCATGGGGATTAGGTTTCAACATGTGAATTTCAGAAGGATACAAACATTCGGTCTATAGCAGCCTTGTCATTTTAAATGTTTCCCTGAATTCATCCATCTTTAAACATTTGGAAGCCAGGAGTTTGAACCTCAGAAATGTGTGTTTATTAAATGATAGTTTCATAATCTCATAACCATTAAACATGATCCCGGGAGTGGCTCATTAATTCAGTAAATATTTGGAAATGCCTACTATATGCTGGATTCCTTGCTGGGTTTATGGGTTCAAGTGTGGGGATGCTAGAACTGAGGTGTGAAGGATGGGTTCAAGTGTGGGGATGCTAGAACTGAAGGCTGGAGGGTGGAGGAGCCAGGGCAGGGGACGTTCTGCTTGAGTATTAAAGGATGGCGGGTCTCGAGTACGTCCAGGTAAGCTTTATGTGATGATGCGTTATCTCCTTCCCCGACATCCATCTTCAATTTGGACTAACGTTGACTGTCAGCGACATTAACTTCAAGATTTTACTGAGTATGATAGATTCTTAACAACGAGCCTAACTGTCAGATACCATTTTATTATGCAATGCTTTTATCCCTTTTGAGTGGAGGTCATAAATATCCTCAGGTGCAGGACACCTAACAAAGCACATATCCTCACAGATACTCCAGAGAACAATAAAGAAAAGAGATGCATAGCAAACACTAGCGTGTCAGCTCCCGTGACGCACACGCTTCTGTCATCATCAGCGTCATTATGATCATTCTCTCCTCTCATTAACTCTGGTGCGATGTGTGGTTCATGGTAACGCCATATTTAGTTGCAATGCTTTTATTTTTTACTTTCTTCTGAGTCTCTTCACATGCAATTCTATCTCTGCAGCTCGAGAGGCAGATTGAGGGTCCCCACCTGCCCCCTGAGTGATCCTGGATAAGTTATTTAACTTCTTTGTGCCTCACTGTCTGCAGCTGAGAAACAAGGATTCAGATACCTACATCAGGTATCTTGGGGAAGCAGATATCTTAGTTCCCCAATCATCATGTTGAGCTGCTATGAGAACTTGAATCGAAGTCACAGTCTTCTGGCTGCCTCCTCCTCCTGCCTCCTTCTCAGTAGGATACATTTGACCTTTGAATCATGGCATTGGATAAATTAGAGATTAGATAGAAGTTCTGTTATTCCTGGCAATGGGGGTGGGGGGGTTAAGGACATGTCTACAATATTTGATACTCCTGCCCACAGGAGGTGGGACTTCATTTCTCTTCCCTTAATGACTGACATCTAGCGAAATGACGGGTTATTACTTCTAAAATGAGGTTATAAAAGGACTACAGCTTCCATCTCGGGTGCCCCTCTTGAGTCCCTCATTCTGGGAGCAGACAGCAGCCCTGTCATGTGGACACTGAGGCACTACGGAGAAGCTCTGTAGTAAGGAACCAACTTGGAAGCTCACCCTTCCTCAGTCAGGCTCTGAGAGAGACCCTGAGGCAAAACCACCTCACTTAAGCTGCTCCCAGGTTCCTTACCCACTGGAATTAGGAGATGATAAATGCCTGTTGTTTTAAGCTGCTGAATGTGAGGTAATTTATGACTTATGCACAGAATGGAGTTTAAAGCCTTTACATTTTTCAAGTTGATGTTCACTATAATATGTCTCAGTTAGGCATTTCTGCACCGGTGTGGTTGGTTAACTGAGGTGGCATCCTCATACACATGTGTTCGGGTGGTTTTTAAGGACAAAAGCTTCAAAGGACTCTGCTCAAGCCACAGCAGGATTGCTATCCACCTGCAATTCATTCGCCATTGCGGAACCTGAGATAATTGCTTCTTAAGCAGAAACATTTAGAATCATAGATATTCTAATCCTCGGCTTAGGAAGAGAATTTCGCCTCACTTTCACAATGAGGCATTGATGTCCAAGGGGTTAAATGACTCCCCCCAGCTAGTGCAGCTGGTCAGTGGCTGAGCTGTGGAGGTTGTCCTCTTGCATCAGCCAGGGCTATTTGATTACATGCAACAGAAACTGAGTCTGACTCTTGCACCAACAGGAATTGCTGGGATGGGATCAGGCTCTTGGAAGTGCTGGAAGATCTAGAAAATGCTGTAGGAGGCTGGGTGAGAGTCTTCTGGGGGAATGAGCTCTGGCCTCTTCTCCTTTCCCTCCCCTCCTTGTCCAGGACTCAGTTCTCAGCAGAATCCTTCTACTGTCAGAGCCAGGTGCCCTGGCTGACCGTGACAGTGAGGACCATGGATTTTTGATTAACTTCCCTACAAAGCCTAAATACAGTAGGGGAGAATGAATTCTGCAAAGGAAATCAGAGTTCTGTGGGAAGAAGGAATGGACATATCACAGCCAAAACCAAAATAGAAGGCATACTGCACATGCTTTTCTCTTGTGAGAGTTTGTGAGAATTTTTATGATTTTTTTTTTCTTTGTTTCTTGTAAATATTCATTGCTTCTCCTACCCATAGGAAAAGAGGATGTGGCCTTCTCTCAAAAAGTTACTGATACAGGAGGTCTTCTTTAAATAAAATTGTAAGGAAACCCAGACATGTAGGTTTGCTAGGGCTGCCATAACAAATATCTCAAACTGGGTGACTTAAAACAACAGAAATGCATTATGTCTCAGTTCTGGAAGCTGGAAGTGCAAAATTAAATTGTTGGCAGGGCCACTCTCCCTCTGAAACATCAGGGTAGGATCATTCCTCGCCTCTTTAAGCTTTGGGAAGCCTCAGGTGATCCTTGACTTGTGGCAGCATCACTCTCTGCCTCTGTCTCCCATGGCCCTCTGGCTGTTGTGTCTCTGTGCACAAATCCCCTTCTTATAAAGACACCAGTCATATTGATTTAGGGACCCATCCTAATGACTCTTCTAACCTGATGACTTCTGCAAAGACCCTATTGTCAAATGTGGTCACATTTACACATACCACAGGTTAGGGCTTCAATATATCTCTTCAGGGGACACAGTTGAACCCACTCGACCAAGTGACTATGGCTTCCTTCCTCCGCAGTGTGCAAGGAGGACACATGCTTCTAGATTTTCACAATTATCAAGTGCCCTTATTTGCACGTTGGCTGCACTGGATAGTAGCCAAAGCTTTGCTTTTAGCTTCGTGAGAAAACACTTAGGGGGCCCACTGGTGTTGATTGACTTCGTATGTTATCCACCCACGTGTTTTCAGAAAGTTGCCTGTGTTTAGACTTGATGAGGATGACACAGACTTTAAACACATCGAGTGAGAAGTTCTTCATTACAGAGACATGTTGCTGCCAGTTACAAAGAGCGGATTAGCACAAAAGTGGACATTTTACTCATGGAGAGAAAATACCCTGGCACAGAAGCTTCTAGAATGTCAGACTCTATTTGAAAATGTGTCGTCTTAAATTTTAAAATATGTTGTACGAAAAATTTGGAGTTACAGAGAAATACAAATTTATTAAATAGCAAATATGGTTACTTACTATTAACTTAAAAACTTTTAAGTATGCTCTAGTCCTACAGTCCTCAACCTCTGGGCTGCAGACTGGTACCAGTCTGTGGTCTATCAGGAACTGCGCTGCACAGCAGGAGGTGAACAAGCAAAGCTTCATCTGTATTTACAGCCGCTCTCCATTGCCTGCATCACCGCATAAGCTCTGACTCTTGTCAGATCAGCAGTGGCATTACATTCTCATAGGAGCATGAACCCTCCTGTAAACTGCATGCTGAGGGATCTAGGTTGCACGCTCCTTATGAGAATCATCTAATGCCTGATGCTCTGAGGTGGAGCTGAGGCGGTGATACTAGTGTTGGGGAGTGGCTGCAAATACAGATTATCATAAGCAGAGATGTTTGCACAATAAATGTAATGTGCTTGAATAATCCCTAAACCATCCCCTCACCAACTCCCCATCCATGGAAAAATTGTCTTCCATGAAACCAGTCCCTGGTGTCAAAAATGTTGGCGACCACTGACTGCTCTAGTTCATGTATTGATTGAGTCATTGATTGGTTGGTGGATTGACTTTCAATTACAAAAACAACATGTGTGGGAGATGATGTTGAATTCAAAGGAAGTAATCACTCAAAGTTAACATTATGGGGAGAGTGTGAAACCTTGGCTGGATTTGTATTTCCTGACCCTAATTTTTGGCCCTAAGCTAATCAGATGCGTCAAGTTACTACTGATATAGCAACTGTTTTTCCAGAAAATGGCATGTCCCAGAGATCCTTTCTATGGTTAATACGGAGGCAGGCAGAGCATGAAGTCTCTGAGCAGAACATTCCCAGCCTCTCTAGATTGAACTCCTGGACACCACCACCCTCTCCTCAGCACAAGGGAGGGGGAAGGGGTTGGTGGTACTCAGGAGCAAATATTTTCCTGGATGAATGGCTACAGCTCATCCTTTTCATGAATGTCCCACTGTTAGGGTCCCAGGATTGCCCACATGGGTCATGCCTTCTTTCCACCCAGCCTTAAGTGTTCCAGCCTCAAAATACTTTGATAGAATAGATAGGCATTGGGTTGTGACAATTGTGACCCATCCTCTCTGTAGTCAGCATAGAGTCCTGTGCTGGCCCCATCTGATGCACTGTGCTAATTTCAGGTCTCTCTTGAGATAGCTGAGCAATGTGACCCATTAGGGAATTAGGGACATTTTTGATTTGGGTAAAAAGCGCAGCTGAAAACAAGGCATCATGATAGTTCAAGATGGTAGAGAGGAAGATACCCTAAATTGACAAAGCACTTTTCCAGTTTAGGGAGCACTATTATAGATACAATCTTATTTTGGTTTGGATTCCTAAAATAACCTGTGGGTGGGCATGGCAGGTTTTATACCTGAGAAGATGGATGGATGTTCAGAGAAATGGAATCATCTGTACAAGGTTGTCCTGGGAAACCTTCTCAGAGCTCTTTGCTGCACCTTGCCTGGTGCTGTGTGAAGCAGGAAGACATCACCTCCCGATCCTGGAGGCCGGGAGACTGGGGCTCAGAAACCTCAAAAGGGAAGGCTTCAGGGGTCATATTCAGTAAGTGCCTGAGATGGGGCTAAAACTTACAGCTTCTTTTTCCGTTAGTGTGGGTCTCTCCTTAATACATGGCACAGAGACAGAGAAGCAGAAAAATGCACTTTTATATAGTCTAAGTCCTGGATTTGGCTAACAGGTGATGCGGAGGGCACGTGCAGGTACATCCACGTCTATTCCAGCTTTCAGACGGCCTTTCAGCATGCTGCTTCGTGTGCCATTTCTCTCGGTGGGAGCACCCGGGTGCTGTAGAAAACACGTGCTTTAGGGCCCTGAGGTTCTGGGTTCAAGTCCTTACTCTTTCACTTCTCAGCTGTGAGACTTTGGGCTTATGGCTTAACCTCTCTGAGCATGAATATCCTGATCTGGAAAGAGGAGACGATATTGTGGGCCGCCTGGCATTGTTGTGGGATTTGAATCAGGTCTGTAAGTTCTCAGTACACTAGGCACACAGTAAGCACTAAATAGATGATTTTTCTTCCCTTGCTTGTCTGGTATGGAATATATATCCTAACATCTGGCCACTAGGGGTGTCCCGAAAGAACACGGCCCAGCAGAACCAATGCCCTTTACTCTAAGGTTGACATGGAAAACTTAGAGTCATAAAGACAAGTTCTGTGGAATGATGTCATTACTCACATCAGGATAGAGAAAATGGCATGATAATTTTTTTTGAAAGTTATTCTTTTCTTCTTTCAAGTCTGTCTAGAAGCAGAAGACTTGAGAGAGAGATTTGTTAACATTTAGATCAAAAGTGAGTTGCCAGATAATGTCCAAGAGGAGAGAGCCTGGCCATTTCCATGGATGTGCGCCCCCCCCCGCTCCCCCCCCCCCCCCCCCCCCCCCCCCCCGTGGGTCGCGTGCTCCCAGCAGGTGCTGATGCCCAGGGGAGGGGTGCTCTCGGTGGGCTCTGGCCATCACCTGTGTCCCCCTCTTGTTCAACTGGAGCCTGGGCGGGACCTGTGAAGCCGAGACCGTCTGGGATCTGATGCCTGCTGCTTCATGTCTCGCATCTCCCGCTCCACGCCCCTCTGTCTTCCAGGGGGAGCGACTGTCTCTAATAGGGTGGCTGTGACAGATGCTGTGGGAATTCTGAGTTTAGGATAATGAGCTGTCATATGTCATTTCACTTAAACACAATAATACAAATATTTTGATCAAACATTTTCTCCAGCTGTTGAGCGAAAGCAATAAAAGCAGCAGGGAATGCCAGTGGATTTGCTGTTTCTGCAAAGCCTTACCCTTTAAAAGCTGTTGCCTGTTAACTCTTTCTGTCTCTGTCTGTCTCCTTTCCTGCTCCTTCCCCTGGCCCCTCCGATTCCCCACAGAATGTGTGGTCCAGCCCGGGGCTGTGAATAGAGACCGAATTCAGGGATGTGAAGGGGGTGAGACGGCACAGCTATCAAATGTCTCTTCTGCAGGCCTCAGAGCAAGTGCAGCTGCTGTGACCTTGTAAGACCTGGCTTGGCCTGGCCACTGTAGCACCCCTGCCCCAGGACCCCCCACTTACCTCCGTCTCCTTGCCCTGGGGTACAAACCTGAGCCTAACCTGAGCTAAGAACTCTGTTGATCACACCTAACTTCTAGGCAACAGTCTTTTGAGACGGCCTATCTTTGGTGGCACCTTGGACCTTCCTCCTGGTTGGAGTCTGGTTAGGTGGTTGATCTCCGTGGCAGAGTTCTCTGGCCCCTTGCCATGCACTCTTTGTGCTCTGACCTGGCTTCTGGAATCTCCTCCTTCCCTTTCTTAGACAGAGAGGGCTGTGGCCGCACAGTGAGCATCCCAGGGCTGAAAGCAGGCACAATGGAGGGTCTGGGATCCCGAGGGACCCTGGAGCACATGGCCCTAGTGGGCCTTAGCAGTTCTTGCCAGTGGGAAGCAAGGGTGCGGCCACTCTGAATGCACCCTTCAGGCTGAAACCCCTAGGAGCAGCGTAGGAAGCACCCTTCCCGCTGCCTTTTTAAAACTGTGGCCTCAGTTTTAAAAGAGCCGCTTCCGACCCAGCAATGCTGCCAGGTTTGAAGTTTCTCCTGTGAGCCTGCCATTTAGGAGTGGGACCAGAGCAGGTGCTTTGCTTGACACTCCACACTCTTTAAAGCTGACCCCTTCCGGCATTCTCCTTTCCCTCTCCTTTATTTTGAAGGAAGTGACTCTGAACCGACTATGTCCTGTTCTAGAGACCCCGACCCTAGGCACTGTCCTCTCACTGCAGTCTGCAAGCCTCACTGTGACGGGTGCCATTGCCTCCACGTCAGTGTGCTCCGAGGCCTTCTCCTAGAAACAGGGCAGGCCCCGCACAGAACTCCTGGCCCTCGGTCTTCTCTAGCCACCACCCAGTCTCTTGCCCTCTTTCCTCCATTCACAGCCAGACTTGCTGACGCGTGTCACACTCTACCTCCAGCGCTCCCTGGCTTGCTCCTCCACCGGCTCCCGGCAGGTGCACACACCGGCAGCTGTGCATTTTACCTGAAACCACCTCCTGTCTCTGATGTTTCCTCCACACAGCTTCGCTTCCTCTGCTCATCCCTTAACTGTCGGCCTCCCTCCAGGCTCCTCTTGTCCCTCTGCACCCTCCTCCTGCTGATTTCATTCTGATGGCACCAGATGCCCTCGTGATCACATCTCCCACCTCCATGTCCACGCCAGACCTGGAGCTGGTGGTGGCCGTGTCCGGCGCAAGCCGCACACACCCCAGCCTGGACCTGTTCTTGCCTGCTTTCTCCTCCCGTGCCCCTGCCTGCTTCCCCCTCTGCACCTGCCTCGTCCCAGGACCACCTTCACCACCCTCCTGGGCCAGAGTCTGGGGTCAGCCCCGCTTTCCTTCCTTCCCTTCTCCATCTCCTATATCCCATATCCCTTTCTTCTTCTTTGCCCAGAGTCCCTCCTCCACCCCATTCTCCTCTCTTCTCTTCCCACTGACTTCCAGCCTTTCCGTCTCTTGCTTCCCACGGTAAGTGCGTTTTGCCGCAACCCATTCTCCATGATGCCACCAGAGTAGTATTTCCCAAGGGTGTGTCTGATTATTTAGGTCTCCTGAGCAAACCCTCCCAGAGACCCTCCACGGCCTGGCCTCATTTTCTTCCACACTTCCCCAAATCAGTGCTTCTCAGAGTCCCCAGGTGGCAGCTGCAGTATCACCTGAGAACTTTGAAATGCAAATTCTCAGGCCCATCCCCCAGCTCTGCTGAGTCAGAAACTCTGGGGTGGGGCCCTCAGTCAGTGTTCCTTTTAACATGCTCTCCAGGTGAGGTGGGGCAAGCTGAAGTTGGAGGGTGGCTGGCTGCTGGGAAGCAGTGTGGGACCACTCAGCCATCACTAGATGCGTCCTTGCCTGTGAGCAGCCTGGCCTGTCTGTCGTGCCCTTGTCCACACTCTGGGTGCATCTTGCCGAGCAAGGCCTTTCCTCCAGGAGAGGAGGGAGGTCTCTCTGACCCTCTTCCCTCCCCCACCCGGTCCGCTTCGCACTGCCCCACTGTGTGCAGACTTTTGACCTGGGACACTTGTGAGCTGTTGTGCTTGTTGGTGGCTTTGTGACTGGTGGGTCCATGTGCTCCTCTCCCCTCTGGGGATTCTTGGGGCAGCCTGCCCTTCAGGCTCTTGGTGTCTGCGGGGCCTGGGCCATGGCGGTGCTGGGTAGGTCTGTGCGGTGAATTGGTTTTTACTTATTTATGTGTTGGGCAGCCCCTTGCTGAGTCCTGGGAGGTGTTATGGCTGAAGCAGCCCAGAAAATAATTCCTAGTTCCAATTATCCTATCTAAAAATGTTAAGATTCAGAGAAGTTGAAGAGTAAAGAGCAGTTGTTTATCAATAAAGCAATGACTTGAAAGGCAGTGCAAGTGAGGTAGCAACCAGAAGGGAACTACTGTGACCCCTTCCTGAAACTCCCTTTAAACTCTGAGATGCCTCTTGGGCACTGGCCTCCTCTCCTTGTCTCCTGCTTAACTTCTCCATAGTTCACCTCTGTTTTCCTTAACAGGATAATGCAGAGCTAAAGTCAATGTTTGGTACTGTGGTTCTGCGTTGAAGAAGGGAGTTAGTCTCTGGCACTCAGTGCTGAGTTTATTTGGGACTGTGACCCTTTCATGATTTTTACCTCTGCGGACCACTGACTGCTTCAGATGGGAAAACAGACTTAATTCTTTGGGCACAAAAATTTTGCCTTAAAGCTCCCATACAGGACCATTTCCTGACTCTTAAGATTCCCCATTAATGTGTCTTTTTTCTTCTTTTATAGATTTATTACATTAGCGTTTAATTATTCTTCATGACAGTATTAAATTTCATGAGTGATTTATAGTTTTAATAGAGACTTGTATGATTTATTACAGTTGGCATTTGAGGTTTTACCAAATTCTTAAGAGCCATGAATACTGGAACTGCTTAATCTGACCCTGTTGGGCATAGCCGCAGCGTGGGTGAAACCCCAGATTCAAACATAGCAGGGACAGCTGCACTGCCCACCCCGTTTTTATTGGGTGGTGCTGTCTACTGTTGTGATGTGTGTCTATGTGTGGGACAGTGGTGGTGGGT
>VBSM01002217.1:11470395-11484146 GCA_008086735.1 Cheirogaleus medius
GGCTGCTGCAGAGAGGGGCTCAGGCTTTCACCTGCTCTCGGTCTGTCCCCCCGGTGTTTCCAGAGCCACTAAATCTTTGTTGGGACAAACATTGACTCCAGCTCCTAAGCTGCCACCCTGAGAACACACCGCAGACTTTACGCTCCTGCTCCGTCTCTCTCCTGAACTTTCTATCCCCTTGTCCACTTGCTGCTCTGGCCCCTGTGTTTTTGTCAGGCACAATTCGCAGCTGTTCCCCAAAAGAATATTATTTCAATGAGGTGCTGCTTCCTTATTTTCAGCAGGAGAGGGCCGGGGTGGCTGCTCACTTGGGTGTTTTCTCAGATGACTTTATCGATCTGCACTTTCAGGGAGAAAGGTGTGCTCTCGGGCTCTGCGTCCGGTCCCGGGAGGGTGGTGTGGATTATCCTCCAGGGCCCTTGGCTGCGGGGCAGATAATCTCTCCGGGGTTATCTGTTAATTACCAGAGAATGTGTGAAGTATTTGTGAAAAGGCTTTTGAAGTGAGCTGCACGCGCTAATGCCTGGGCTGGGCTCCGCTTCCCCTGCAGAGAAACCCTGGGCCCAGCTTGGTTCCCCTCAAGTGCTGGCGGTATTCTCTTGCTAAGTTGTTTGCCTTTCTAATGAAGTGAACTGTTTGTTTGACTCTGGGTGGAAGGTATTTAACCAGGGACTAAAGTAAACGTTGGAGGCATTCAAATAAGCCATGCATATCTGCTTTGTGGAGGGAAGGAAAACAGCTTGGCCTCGCTCACCTCCGGGAAGAGTCGTTAAGGAACTGTTTAAATAATAAACTGAGCAGAGGAGCGGATATTGCCACAGCCCAGACTGGGGCTTTGTGCTCGGCCTGGCTGGCCTGGGAATTCCTCCGCAGCAGCCACGGGGCGGAGAGAGCTGCTCGGTTCTTGCAGTTAGTAATTGTGATTTATTTATGCGTGGAGGGACTTCTGCTTTATTCAGTCTTGATTAAAACAAGCCCAGTCAGCACTCAGGACGGCAGGTGGATGGAAGGCCACTGCGCTAGCAACGGCACAGGCCACACCTGCATCGAGACAGTGTCATCACGGGGGTCCACTGCGCCTGTGTCACCAGAACAGGCCCGGCCCACTGGGGAGCCGCTGCCTGCTGGGCGGGGTCCCTGGTGCCTGGGAGAAGACTCTGAGGACCTGGGGCCACCGCGCCAGAGGCTGAGAGGCTGAGGCGGGGCCCATGTGGAGGTAGGGGCCTGTTCCTGGTCAGGACCTCCGGGTGCTGGTGGCATATGTGTGACAACCTGGTGCATCCACGACAGTGTCTTTTTTTTTTTTTAGCTGCTTCCACTTTCGTTGTGGGTGAGGGCAAAGCAGAAAAGATTGGAAGTGTGAGGACCTGTGAGGGAAGCACAGTTGTACCCAGGACTAGCTCCATAGTTTGTGGGGCCCAGTGAGAAGAAAGAGAAGGGCCCTTGTTTAAAAATCATTAAGTGTTTCTAGGTGGCAAGAGCAGAATGTCAAACGGAGCTGGGCTGCTCCAAGCACAGGCCCAGGGGCTGCACACGCCCGTGCCCACCCATGAAGCCCGCCCTGCTCTCACTTTCCGGGCTCTGCAGCCAAGGGGAGCTGGACTCGAGGTCAAGCTCGGCCAGTCCCTAACTGAGTAACTTGAATTTCTTCTCTTCTCTGACCCCCAGTTTCTCATTTGTAAAACAGGCATATTAATACTTACCTCATTGAGTTGTCATGTGGTGTAAACAAGAAAATGTATGAAAAGTGTTTAGAGTAGTCCTTAGCACATAAATGATAGTCATTTGTTATCTGAATGTATCTGCGGCTGTAACTTTTCTCTCTCTCTCCTGCTGGGTGAGCTGAGGACAGCATATGGCTACTCTGAAGTTCAGACCACAGTTAGGTCCCTGATGCAGACTTGACTTAGGGACAAAGATACGGGGAACTCTTCTGGTCTCTCACGATCAGAGGAACCTTCAGATGAGTTGCAGAGTGGAGATAACCCACACAAGATGTTGACTGTCACGTCAACTGGGGTGTTTGTGCTGAGAGAGAAAGACTTAGAAATAAGCTCCTTAGACATGAGTATAGTTATGTACCGCATATGACTTTTAGGTCAAGAATGAACCACGTATGTGAGGGTGGTCCTGTAAGATTATCATGGAGCTGAAAAATTCCTATGGCCTAGTGTTGTTGTAGTGTCATGATATCATAGTGGTGTAATTATTTTATTTTTTAAGAAATTCAATGCAGCCCAAGTGTCCAGTGTTTATAAAGTCTACAGTAGTGTGTGGCAGTGTCCTTGGCCTTCACATTCACTCACCACTCACTCACTGACTCACCCAGAGCAGCTTCCAGTCCTGCAAGCTCCATCCGTGGTAAGGGCCCTATACAGGTGTACCATTTTTTGTCTTTTATACAGTATTTTTACTGTATCTTTTCTATGTTTAGACACACAAATACTATCATGTTACAATGGCCTACAGCATTCAGAACAGTAACATACTGCACAGGTTTGTAGCCTAGGAGCCATAGGATATACCATATAGCCTAGCTGTATAGTGGGCTATACCACATAGGTTCCTGTAAGTACACTCTATGACATTCCACAACGACAAAATCGCCTAACTACACATTTCTTAGAAAGTATCCCTGTTGTTAAGTGGTACACAATTGCACTTTAGAATTTGTGAACCGCCTTCATCTAAGTCACTTGGTACCTTTAACAACTTTGTGGAAAAAATAGGGTGGAGTCTTATTTGTCCTATGTCATGGATTAAAAAAAAATCTTTATATGATTATAGTCACTATTGTAACTTGTTTATATGGAAATCTATAAGTTCATTGAGGAAGTGCAGAGTGGGGTCGTCATTGTGTGGGACAGTTACCAGGAGGCTACAGTCCCTAGTAATGTAGGTGTGGACTCAGGTGTACCAGGTGTAGACGTGGACTCCAAAAGTAGCTCATGTTCTCTCAGGGGCCTGTGGGAATGAATGGACATTATTGACTTTAGATACCTGCCAGAAACCTACCAAACAGAGTTTGTAAAAGCCGAGCCCCGTGCAGTTGGTCTAGAAACCAGGGGTCACTTTGGGGAAAGGGAGGAGAGGACCCAGATGGAGATCACATTGTGATCATAAAGAGCCTGGGCCTCTTTGGACAGGTAAGTGCTGCTTTGTCCTGATGGAGTGCTTTGGTGGCAGTGGCCGGTGAGTCACCCTGTGAGGCAGCAGTAGGGGAAGCGGGCAGGAGAGCTTGAGGGCTTGGGGAAGCACAGACAGTGGACAACCAACAGCCTCTGCCCAGGGAAAGCAGTCGCAGGACCCTTGGCCTCTCCAGGAAGGAGAGTCCCCAAAGTGCCCAGCTGAACAGGGTAGAAGGTTTGTTGACACCCTGAAATCTATTGTCCCCCACCCCACCCCCCAGACCTAAAGCAGAATGCTGGCCATTTGAATTCCTCTTGGGTGTTTCTGAGCACAGTGGCTTGTCGGGACTGTAGGAAATGTGGAGGGGAAGAGTGGGAAATGAGTGGTCCCTGTCCTTCATGGGCATGGCGGGCTTGGGAGCCCAGGCGAGGTACCTCTTGCAGCATAGGTGAGACATCCAGAGGCATCACCATGTCAGCAGGTGCTCTAAGGGGCTGTAGATCAGGGATAATCTGACATTTATTCAGCATTCCAAATGGAAGTAAGCCAAGAATCAAAATAGGAAGCCAGATGAGAGAGTGATGAAGGCAAGAGTAGCCAACAAGAGAGGAAGCCACACAGGGGAACTTCGGGGAGAGGGAGCTTGGAGTAGTTCTGAGCCAACCTGCAGGCAGCTCTGGGTCTTTTTATCTGCACATCCAGGAGTGTGCACGGGGCAGCTGCAAAGTGCACGGTGGGCTTGAGAAGGCGTTCCTAACAGAAAGGTGTTTCAGCCCCCTCAGATGATGCCGTTTGATGTATGCCTCATAGCCAGTGTCTTTGTGGGCATGTATAGCATGTGTGGCTAGCTCTAATACAGGAATGCAGGGAGATGAGAAATACAAGAAAGAGGGGAATGTTTTCCTACTTGCATTCTCAGGAGCCAAGAAATGTGAAGGGGATTCCCCTCCTCCGAGCGGCAGGGGATTCTCTCCCTTCTCTCTCATTTCCCTGCTCATCCTTGCAGGGAAACCACTTCGTGGGCTTTATTATTTTACAATCATGGTGAAAGAAGCCCTTAAAATAAATTCTTTGCTTAAAAGCTTTCTGTGTTTCTGCAAACAATGATGCTTCGTAGACAGTGAGAGTTCAGAGTTTAAGAGACAAGAAAGTGGAGCCTTTTAATGCTCCCAGTGTGCAATAAACATGCTGGAATTTCAATGGATTCCAAAGGCGTAACAATAATAGCATTAAGAACATGCCAGGGCCTTTGATGTTATTGACAAAAAAAGGGGAGGTGGGGGCAAAGGAGCCCCTGTCATTTCTGTCATGAGCTTTTAAACTTTTGACCTCCAACCTTTTGTGTCAAAGAGCTTTTTCCATATGAGTGTTAGCAGCCGGCTCAAGTATCCTGAATTCAGCAAAGCGTCAACATTTGCTTGTCGGGAAAGCCATTCAGAGTCTTGGAAAGGCCCCAGTGTGGGGTGTTACTCGCCATTGTCTGCCCTGCCAGAGGTGGTGGGGTTGGGGTAGGGTGGTGAGGTGCCCACACGGAGTTACTCGCTGCCCAGCAGGAAGCAGGCAGCCTGGCCGGGCTGGAAGTGGAACTTCAGAGTGCTGGGATTTGGCCCAGGTGTGCAGGCGTCTGCTGGGTGTTAGCCCTGTGCATGCTGTGAGCACGGGCATGGGCCACGTGGAAACCTAAGCGGGCCATACCTGTGGGTTCCCCTTGTTGCGACCGTTGTTGGAGGCCCGTTAGGTAGGTGGAGTGTCCCGCAGTGCCCAGGAGGGAGGGCTGGCCTGGGCCACCACTGCTACTGTGTGGCCTCAGTTTCCTTTCTTGTGTTTCCTTTCCTTATCCACCTTTCCTATAACAGACAGACATTGAATTTCTACTAGGAATACAAGGGTAAGTGAGCCTCTCCCACCCTCACATCCCAGACAGCCTGGGAGGGGAAGCAGACAGCTCTGATCTGACGGTGTGTGTGCCAGGGTCTCGCCCCGCCGTGCAGGGCAGGAGGGTGGAAAACAGGAGATGCAGTGAGGTGTGCTCGTGCCCATGGCTTACGGCCAGTGACAGGGAACATGTACTCGTGTGAGGGAGAGCGCTGAGTGTGAACACACAGGCCCTCAGAGAGCCTCCATTCTGCTGAGCAGGAGAGGTGGCTGGGATGTGTTGCGGGTACAGATGGGGTTCCACAGACTGTCCCTGTGATCCTGGCTCTCCTGAACTATGAGGAAGAGAGGAAGGAGCATGCGATCCCACGGAGCCTCTGGGAAGCTTGGCGCAGAGGTGGCATTTACATTGAGTCTTGAAGAGAGGGTGAGACTTGGGTGAGAGGCAGTTGGTTCTCAACTGAGGGGACCCCATAAGCCATAAAGAGAGTGGCAGCCTGAGGGGACACTGGCTCCCAGATGGGGAAGTGTCCTGGACTGAGCTAGGTGGCCGGGGCCTGAATGTCATGCTGAAGAGCTTGGGCTGGAGTGGGCAGGCTGTCTTGGGCCACGACAGATGTGGGGAGAAGGGAGGGACGTGGTCCATTCTGGGCTTTAGGGATGTAGGTGTGGGGTAAGAGATGATAAGAAGCCTGAGCTCTGATACTGTTGTGTTAAGAAACAGAATGTCTAAGAGCCCTGGTTTTAGAGTAAAAAGACATCCAGTGCTACCACTGCTTCCCCATGTAACGATGGACAGGGTCCTTAACTGTATCCTCATCTGTAAGAACGGGCGTACAATTGGCACCTGCCTCTCACGTTGGTCGTGCTGTAGGAAGAAGTAAATGAGGTGGGTCTAAAAGACATTGCACAGTGCCTGACGTGTGTTATTTAGTGAATTGCAACTAATGATCGCTTTTATTATTCTTATTACTAATCATGGGACAAGCCTTGGAAGACCTTTAGTTGTTGACAGGAATTACAGATGGGGGTGGGTGATGGAGTTTTATAGGGGTGAGGCAATAATCCTTTAGAGCTTCTTGTATGTGTTGCATTATTTCTTATTTTCTACAAAGTTGCCAACCAGCACACTCTTAAGACACTGCTGGTATCCCAGGGACTTCAAAATATTTCTGGAAGTGGTCTTTGATGAGTGGCTCTTTGATTGGTGGCACCATTCTCCTCTGCACCTGTGAAGAGAAAGATAACACCCCAACCTCTGAGCCTCATCCCAGGCAATCTCCAGGTAGGCCTGAGTTTGTGTTGCCTGAGAGCTCCTGGGGGTTGCGGCTTCAGAGGCAGCACTGAAAGTCCAGCCAGGGCTGCACAGCGGTGCCTGGATTTCCCTAACTGCCTCCCAGGGAGGGATCATGTTTGAAGTGCTATGTCCAGCGTGCTCTGACATTGGAGTAGAAAGGGCACCCAGCTTGCAACACAACCTTAGTTTTATGCAACTGTGGGCAGATCATTTAGCTTTTCTGAGCAGCTCATGGAACTTTCTCTTCTTAGTTCTCAGGATTGTCTTGATAATAGGTAATAAAGAGAAACAAAACTTAGGGGCATAATAATAAAGCTTTGAAATGCTGATTTTAGAGTTGTCAAGAGGATTCCTTAAGGAGACGTGTATACATTTTATAAAATGTACTGTGTTACTTTGTTTTCACATTTCACTAACTGCTTCTGCTACTTTTGCAACACCGAAAAAAATGTTTGAAAGCTCCTTTGTCAGCTGATTTATTTTAGATAGAATATAACTTCCAGACCTCACCTTTGTTGATGAGTTGTTAGTTTACTATCCAGGACAACTTCAGAGTCCATCGACTCCAAGGCTTCTGTGGTTAGATTTGAGATACCAGATACTTTTCATGGAAACATTTCATCCTCTCCTTTCACTTCCTATGCATTAAGAATCCCAATGTACATTTTTGGAGTTATGGATTTCACTTTTGCATTGTGCTGTCCAAAAAATATAGTCATTGACATAAGAATTTGTCACTAGTAATTCATTTCCATCTTCTAATCTCCAGGCTTATTTATCATCACTGAAAATACACCATTAGCATATTTCAAAGTAAATGGATTTGTCACTTTTAAGTGTAGTGATTCTTCATATGTTTGCATGTGATTTCCCTCGGAGAGTTCTGCAGTTTAGATATCATGACTGTAAACCTTCTCTTATTTCTCTTTCCTGCCTTTTCCTCTGGTTGGTTTTTCTCTCTTGTCCTGGCAGGAAAGCTGGGGACGACAGAAATATCGTGGTTGCATGTATGTGGGCTCACAGGCAAGACACATTCAGGAGACTCTGGTTGAAGTGTATGACTGGCTGGCTGGTGGGAGATGTGGTTCTTTTTCCACTACTGGGCATCCAAGGGATGTGATCTTTAGCTGAGAAACACTCACACTTGCTGACGAAAGAAGTTAGAAGTGTCCAGAAAAGGGTGAGATCAATTGTTTGTTCACTACCCAGGATACATTTGAAGTAGTAAAGGCAGGGGTTCCTTTTGTCAATTCACTTGCATGGAGCCATTTGTCATTTTCTTGTGGAAAACACTTAATTACATTTGGTAAGAAGCATGGCATGGATCCATCTGTTTTAAAAAAGGATGAATTTTGGCATGACCAAATTGTAGTGGTGAGTACATTTAGGTCTAAAATATGAACTAATTTAATATGTCTGTGTGCTTACACAAAATATATAATGGAAAGTTTGCCATTTGAGTGCTGAGGAATGTCCATAGAAGCTTATACACCAGAGGTCAAGACTGTCTCCTAGTTTCCAGAAGTAAAAGTTTCTTGGGTTATAGAAATATCTTAGTTTTTGTTCATAATTAGATTTCTATGTAAATTTGTGTATGTTTTACTTGTAAGATAATTTAAATTTGCAAGTGTTAAGTCATTATTGCCATTATTTTATAGATTTATGGTAAATTTTATCTATTATCTTTTCTATCTCAGAATTTATCCACTTACAGATTTTGCAAAAATTAGATGATATGTCTCTTTATTGTTTCATTGTTAGTATGGACATTTATTGTAAAGGTATTTTAAAGTTACACAAGTTGGCATTTAAGGAAAGTTTGCATTTAAAATAGTTTACATACATAGTGTTATCACTTAAGCAATACGTATCATAAAGAAAAAATTGATGTGGGGTTTTCCTGAAATGTGATAATTTCTGAAAATTACTTATTGTGGTACGTTGGCATAGCGTTCATCAAACTTTTTCCATAAAGGGCCAGATAGTAAATATTTTAGTTTTCGCTGGCCATGTGTGCTCTGTCTCAGCTAGTCAATTCTGCTTTTGTGCGAAAGCAGCCATAAGGAATATGTAAGCAGATGAGCATGGCAGTATTCCAATAAAACTTTATTTACAAAAACTGGCCCATGTGTGCAGTAGTTTGTGGATCCTCCCTTGATGTATACTATCCAAGTTAAGGCTCCTGTCATGGTGTAAAGTGACAAAATAATAGATTTTTTTTTTTTAATGCAGGGCATTTCCAAGGTTTCTAGAGCATACTAGAACCACAGTTTATTTAAACTTGCATCCCATTATGGAGGGTCATATAAGCAAGATGATCCATAATAAAGACTCTGGAGGAGTTTCCAACGCCACATCATGCCTGTAAGACCAGAAAAGAATTCCTGATGTTCCACGAGGTGCTCCGTGGGATGATGGCACAGGGTTGCCCAGCAAGTCCACAGCTGGTCCTTATACGGTGGCATTCTTTAGATTGCATTCACGGCAGACCATGAAGGGCCTCAGACTGCCTTGCTGCAGGCTCGTTGCTCTACACCCTCCATGTCAGGTATTCCCGGGGTGTCCCCAGAGGGGCCAGATCAGCCCCTTCCCGGCACCATGTTGTCCAAAAGCAGGAGTAGCAGGGATGTCTGAATGAGTGAGTCAGTCTGGGTCTTGGCATCGCACCAAATGGCAATGTCTTCCATAGGCCACTGAACCCTGGAAAAGGTCTTGCAGGAAGGAGGAGGATGACTGGAGATGTCCCGAGCTGGGAAGAGGCAGCAGTGCACACAGGCTGCCTTTTCACCATTTTATTGGGGTGGCTTCCTTGGCAGTGGGGTCTCTTTCTGCTCATCCCCAGCTCTCTCACTCTCCCACTTGAGACCTCTTATTTTATAGAAGCTGGATGATGATTTTGATTTTAGCATAGTGCATTGCACTCTGGAACCCACATGTGGTTTTAAGGCCATTTCTACTGACACAAGTGATAGAATGAGCGTGAGAGGACTGGCTATTCCTATGGGCGGGGCTGACCCTAACGACAGGAAAGTCATCTCCAGCTCTGGTGTAGAGTAAATCCCAAGGCCAGTGTACCAGTGTACCGATGACTTCGGTATTTAAATCAGCTGTGAGGACTTCTGCACTTGGCAGTTTACTTTTGCAGATCCCTTCTGTGCTGTTTCCCAGCACGGAAAAAGTATCATTTGGTGAATTACTCCTTCAGGGCACTAACTGAGCTGACTTTGATCTCTCTTTTTTAATCTACAATTTTTGTATGTAAATTTCAAACCTTAAAAGACAGTTTCCCAGGATGGCCTCCAAGAGATCTTATAGCCCGAGGATACTAAAACTATTTCTTGGGAGAAGGATGCATCTGAAGATAAATCTCCAAGTGACTTTCTCGGTTATTCTCTGGCTACAGGTTTTATGATCAGTCCAGGCTGTTGTGAAGAGACCTAAAAATCAATGCCTCTCATTCCTAATGAGACCCTTAATGCCCAGTATGATGACAGCCAGTGTGTAATTGAATACTGACAACTCTACCCAGCACAAATATTTTTACTATTCATTTCAGTTGAAACACGTGTCAAGCCAATTACATATTTATAGGGTTTAAAGACTATTCCACTCAAGCCTCAGAGAGTACACACTCTTCAAATCTCTCTTTAGTATAAGAGGACTCGGGTACAATAGTCAAAGCTCTTGCAAGTCTGTAATAAATCATCTTTGCATCCCTAAGCATGTACCGTCGACTGCTTACCGCAGCTCCACAGACCCACCCCCACCTGGTAGAATTTTAATTCCCTCAGTAAAATTGATTCCACCAGTTCTGCACATTATTCTCCCTGTCTTCCATTTAGCCCGTTAGTTTGCTGACAGTAGAGTACACAGCACTTAGCAGCTGGTTTGTGGAACCATCAGTCAGGAAATTGTATGATAAATAGGAGGTAGCCAGGTTTAGTGGCACTTCCTTCTGCTTCAGCAGTTTTCGCGTGACTTTGGAGAAGTCATCATGTGGTGTTTTGTCAAGGGCCAGGGCGGGAGATGGCTGCAGTGCGGTAACTTATTACACATACACTTGAGCTATGATGCGCCACAGCTGCGCTGCTCATGTGTAAATAATAAACTGCGAGGCGGATAATTATGGTGGCTGCTGGCGACACGGGTCTGTTCTTGTCTTGTGGGTTTTCTTGGACAGCTTTTTGGGCCCGTGATGGAATATGCCGCGGATCCACATAGAAATGACAAACCAAGAGGCGAGCAAGGCAAGGACTCAACGCTGGAGGATTCAGGAGCATTTTTGAGAAACGCGTTAGGATTAATGTCATGTGATGCCACATGTATTAAAGGGCATGCTCATACTGCTTTTTCTTCTTCATGTATCCTGTTAAGCTATGGTTAAGCATGTCTTGAATTGGAAGAGGAGGGGTGTCCCATTGTGTTTTCCCAGAAAGTGGCTGAAGAGGTGTGATTTCCACTAATAACCAACACAAGGTATAATTGTTCCCACAGACTTCAGCAGTCCAGGAAAAGTTATTTTAAATTTAATCAAAAGAGAGAGACGTAGAAACAGTAAAACACTTAAACTAAAACCAGATGTCTTTGGTCAAATCAGATCACATCCATTAATTCTCTGTTCTTTATTTAAACCTAATTCCAGAATGCAGAATTCATAAATTTCCTTGGGACATAAATAAACACTGTGTGCAAACAGTGTTACAAGATGCATCACATACTTGCAGTCAGAATTAACTTTTAAACTCACAAAACACTGTAGACTCAACTGTGAGAAACGACTGCTAAATGCCTCAATAACTGTGTTGTATATTTTCCTCTCAAATATTTTTGCAGTGCTTGGCCATTGTCTCTTTCATTCTGAAAGAAGAAGAGAGGGTGAGTGAGAGAGAGAGTGAATTTAAATCCTGAAAGAATAATTTCTTAAAAATGAAAAGATGGCAGTGCCTTTTAAATGTCAGTGGTAGCACTGTTAAGTTTCCCTCGGGGAAGAGACTTTTATACTCCTTGGGTACATGCTTTTGATTTTGCGGGATTCGCTGGTTGGTCTTCACCCCTGTGCACAAAATCACCACTACTTCATTATATAATAAATACTCATATAAAAGATGATGACTGTAATTTCCCAGACCTATGAGGTATATATGAAATGTGGAATAAATTCACACATCTTGAGCCCTGTGTGTATGAAAAATGTGGGTTTGTACTTTGTCATAATTCATAGTTGCACCCACATAGAGAAAACCAGATACAGTTAATACCCAATTATTTGGTGGAGAGAATTTAATCACACAGAACACAGCCAAGAGTCAATAAGTAAAGAAGTAAAAATATCTTCCATCTCTGACAGTCATAGTTGTCCCTTGAAACAGCCATATATACCTGTGCATGTGAGAAATCCTCAGGAAGTGGGTCAGAGTTTATGAATACTTAATTCACACACAGTTCTAGCAAGTTTGTTTTTCTAAATTCCAAGAGAGGGTTATGTGTGTTAAGTGGGAGGTCTACGGAGGCAAGAGTGTTTGCATCAGCGGAGGGAGCCGGAAGTAGTGGAAGAGAAAGAAAAGCCACTCACATGTTTGACCCTCCTTACCTGGATTAGCATTTCACTTGGGTTTGTTTTAAAATTTAAAATAAGGGAAAATTCACTAGTATATATCGGACTTTCAAGCTAGTGAAAATAGCTTGATATTATGTTGTTTTTTTAGGAAGGATGAAAAATTTTGATCAAAGATGGTTAAATAAAATAGAATGTTTTGGGCTTTCCAGAGGGTATCTTTTAGTTGTCAGGATTAGTGAGTTATGTGCACCAATGAATTTGCCAACATTGCTGGATAAACGTTCAACTTAAACTTTCACACTTAGCAAATCAACTGTTAACATTTGCATTATGAAGAACTAACTCCCAAATGTTTTAATATTAATTCCTAAGTGGTGAAATATCATTGATTTTTTTGGTATAGACTTTATAAAATGTACAGAGTGTGATAAATGATCAGGTTGTGAGTATATCCCTCATCTTGAATTTCTGGCATTATTGTATATCATGATATCACAGTGACAAAGATATGACAATGTCAGAACTACTCCTCCCCTCTTTCTATATCACCAATCCCTCTCTACCCAATCTTACAACAAGTACAGTGAGTAACTGACATTTTTAGTGCAATAATCCTCTTGGAAGTTTTCTAGATTCTAGACCTGGTGGTAAACTGATAGAATTACGGTTTTGAGTCCTTCCCTGGTGGACCACAGGGTTTCTATCAATGTCATGCTTAAGATTTTTACTCTTATTTTATTTTTTCCTTCATAACCACCATCTTAGATTCTCAAAGGAAGGCAGCAAGGGCAAAATTCAAAACAAGGGAAGTAATGTATTATAATTTTTAAAACATGTTTTTTATGCTTAGATTGTGATAGATGCTTGTGGAATGAAATTTGGAAAGTAGAGAGATGTGTAGGGAAGGAAATCAAAACTACTTGAATTCAGCATACACACTCGTAATAGCTGTCTACTTCCATTTAAGAAAATTCACAGTTGGGGTGCAGTGCTGCTGACCTGAGGGGGAGGGGTGCAATACACATCCTAGGCTGTGTGTTTTTGGCACAGCTGCCAAGGCCCCTGGAGAGGTTCTGTGCCTTCCAGGGTCGCTCAGAACCTGTTCACAGCGGGAGCCTCATTTGGAGTTGCCTTTAGAACCTGCTAACCTCAGCTAACCCCAGTGAAAAATCTTCAGACTTTCAGAAGTAACTCTTAAGCCATTCTGAGGCTTGTGTGGTGTACATATCAATTCCCACAATGCTGGCTCTGGGCAGACTCCCAAGGGCACCAGGTGTGGACAGGTAATATTTGAAGAGCACATCCCAGCATGTTTGCTGTAATATCAGTCTCATAGCCTTGCAGTCAAACCTCCAGGCTCTGGGATCTTACTTTGCTTCTTGAAACCTGCACCTCCAGTGCAGGTACAAAGTAGCAGTCCTGCTTCTAATTATAAGATCTGGTAAAACTCTCTTCAGTGTTTACAGTGAATCACTATATTTTTAAATAAAACTTTATTTTTAAATGTGCAAGAGATAATGGGTATAGATTACTCGGAGTAAAGGTGGGTAGAGGAGCTGTTTTAAGGAAGGGCACACACACAGGAACCCAGGAACCCTGAGCAAGGCAGGGATGGGGAGGGGTCTGGGTCCATGGTGAGTGTTAAGGCTACCTTGGCAGGAATTTCCTGAGTTTTACTCCATGTGTCCCTCTGTGAGTCTCAGTGGGCCAGCCCCTCTCTTCTAGCCAGGCCTTACAGTAGTTCTCTGGCCAATGTATAGATTTGCTGCCTTGTGTCGGGACTGTGGAGGCCTAACCCAGGCCAAGAAGGAGGAGAATGTGCATTGAAATTTTTTTAAAAGTGTGTGTATGTATATATCAGCCATGGGTTCTAGCAGATCCTTTTTTTTTTTT
>VBSM01002217.1:11484246-11508503 GCA_008086735.1 Cheirogaleus medius
CGGCCTCCCAGAGAGCTAGGATTACAGGCGTGAGCCACCGCGCCCGGCCTCTAGCAGATCCTTTTAAAGGGACACCCTTAAAAACCTAATGGGCATGGGAGAAATGAAGCTAGTATTTATCTAGCTTCGTCTAATATTTACTTGACAATATGGTTTTTCTTTTCTTTAAGTGTGTTGCAGTCTGTTCCTCTTGGTTTTGTCGCTCCTTCAACCCTTCTTCTCTGGTGGGTCTTTCTTCCAGGATAGGGAGCCTTCGTCTTTCCTCTCTGTCTTGCTCTCCTGTCTGGGTTTTGGTTGCAATCAATCATAGGCTCTACCTTTTCTGATAGGTGCAAGCATTCTGTCTCAGCCATACTTCTGCAGTGCCTTACATAGCGCCGCAATGAGTAGATTCAGCGTAAGGGGTGAAGGTAGGATAACGGTGTTGCTTCATGAGTTGGAATGCTGTTTCCAGGTGTTTGTTTGATCCAGGTGGACTGCTTTTCTTTTTCAGATCCTCCACATCTTTTCCCTGCCTTCCACCCTCCTGTACCCATAGATGCAAGGCATCATGAGGGCCGTTACCATTATGATCCGTCTCCTATTCCTCCACTGCACGTGTAAGTATTAAAACTTCACCCCTTAATGAAATGCAACAAAATCTTGGTTGTACTGTCTCAGGACTTTTGTAAATGGCACGCCTGCTGGGCTTTGAAGATGCGATAGAAGTAAAAGATTTACTTTTGAAATACAGCAAGCCTGTCTGTTCCCGGATTCACTGAAGCAAATCCCTGCTGCTTCCTGAGGAATGCCTGTCACACTAGGTAGCTGGCAAGTATTTCCCATATATTTTGCGGACATGTGTTCTGTGGGCTGTAAATACAAAATTAAAAAGTAAAAGCCTAATGGGAAGGTACCACTCAGAATATGTGTTTGCTCCATTTGAGGTTGGAATTTTTTCATCCTAAAATTTCTGTTACGTGAAAGTCCTGTCTTGGGGATCACAATGAATTGTAATGAAATTTTTATGGTAAATTTTCATAACCCCCTTGGCACGCACACCAACAGTCACTTGATTGATGGGAATGTCACCCAAACAAAATGGCAAATGTGATGGAGTGTGTGGTTTACACAAAGATAAAAGGAAAGAATAGTGGTGATAACATACATTAAGAAAGTAAAAAGAAATTCTTGTGGAAATGAATATCCTCTTACTTGGTTCAGAGGCAATAGGAACAGTGGACTCACAAACTTACGCAGTGTTCGTTTGCAGTAGTGTCCAGAGAACGGTCATGTACTATAATAATTGGAGCCACTCTTTGGGAGGGGCTGCCCCTTGCTAACAGCCTTGATGTATATGTTTAGTCATATCTAATAATCACCCTTCATTCTGAGACAGTAAAGTTAGAAAAGCACAAATAATACTTTGAAGAATAATGCTGGTTATTTAGATGGTAGATTGCATCTCCATGGCTATTAGTTACTGCTGTGTAATTACATATTATGCCAAAGAAAAATGAAGTTGTTTTAAAACAAGTCCTCCTCTGTGAACAGAATTAATTGATATTAACAATCCTAACTACATGCCCAAGTACACATATAATATTTTACCAACAGTTTTTTGGATCCATCTCCCATTACTGAATTGTAATTTCAGAGCAGATTTGCCTGGAGGTAAGTAATAAATCTGTGTTGCAGACTTCTCTAAGCATTAAAGGAGAAGTGGGTATTTATAGAGAGAGAATGCAGAAACTTGTGACTTATTCTTTGACTTTTCACTGGAACACAAATAAGCATTTACGGGGTTCTGAAGCCTGCTAAAAATACACTCAAATAAAACCAAGAGGCCAATTTAAAATTCCCTATACAAAGGGAAGGAAATTCCAGATTCGGTCTGAAAACATGACATATACTTCACCCTGCTCTACAGAGGCTTTATGGCACAGAGGGGACCACGTGGCTCTCAGATGAGGATTTGTTCCCTGGTGCAGAGGACGCAGGGGCCACATAGGCCTTGGAGACATTGATGGCTAATTCCTCCCAGACCTGAGTCTCTGTGATGTTGGAATTTAAATCAGATTTTCTATGGAATTTTGGAGTTCTTCACCCTTTCAAAAGTCATGTTCTAGAGAAATTTTTAAAAATGACTTTATATGATAGATTAAACTGTTTTCTCTGGATTCATTAGAGTTTGCCTTGTAGTTAAATTTAAATATGAATTTATCTATAAAAATCCCAAGTCTCGTTTTTTTCGGCAGACCATAATAACAGCAAACCCTGACGTAGCTGCTGCTATGAGTTCTTGTTGCATTGGCTCGTAGTGCTAACACCCCTCAAGATAAGGCAAGTCGGGTTTAGAGAATCCTGGTAAGTAGGGTGGGTGGCAGGGAGCTACATTTCAGGTGTTATAGTTGAGCTGGGATTTCTATGGATTTTAGTACTTCCTGCGTTTTCAGTCAAGCTTTAGGATACTTTAGCAACTAACTAAATTGTTCTCTAGCATCCTAAATGTATGGTCACCAAAGATTCGTAATGTGAGGCTGGTCAATAATCCTAAGCCTCGAAAGAGACGTCTCGGAAGGTTCTGAGAGGGAAAAACAGGTCTCTGGCCTCCTGGGGCTGCTAGGTGCATCCTAGCAGGGCCCTGGGTGGACACTGAACTTAGGAAGTGGGCTTGGCTCCAGGAAGGCCGGGGAAGTCTCACCTCTGTGCCTTTATAACATGACATTGTCTCTGCATTGCCCTCAATGGCCTTCTACATGGCGAACTCCTGCTTATATTATTCTCAAGGCTTCATTCAAGTGTCACCTTTGCTGGCCGTCCCAGAGTCTGTTTCTGTAGCACCTTGCTGGTACTTCTATTGTAGTGCTTTTATCTCTTGCTTGGTAATTTTTTGTTAGTGGTAACTGCCCCTTGCTAGTTTTGTGGACATCACCCAGCACTTGGGCAGGCACTTGGCTGGGATATACTACTCACTGTCAGTCCAGTCTGGGAGGAGGTGCAGGAGCAGTCAGATATCTTGAATTCTTGTTCCTGCCTTGCCACTCACTTGTGCTGTGAACTCTGGCAACTTCCCTTGCATGTGTCGCCTGTATTGGTTATATTATGTGGAAATGAAGCTCTCTGCCTTATCCAACTCTTCAAATTGCAGGAAGAATTCAGTGAAATAATTTTCATTTTCAGGGCACTCTGAAAAGCTAGCACTCTAAACAAATGCTGAGGGTTAGCATTTGAGGCAGTTGGGGGGACATGAAAAATACTGGGAGTTTCTGTTCTGGCCTCATTCAGTTATGAGTCCTTGGGTTGCTTTTGCACCTTGTGAGGTGTGATAAGTAGATGCCTGCGATTGTCTTGGAAGTGGAGAGTAATCTAGGCAAATATGCTCTGTTACAGAAATGTTAAAAACACATCTTTGCTGAGGGATAAAGCGACAACCTGGCAAAAATAATATGATTTCACCTAGAACTTGAATTCCAAAATGCTTGCTATATAATTGTCTTATAAAAAAAAAAAGAGATCAAGTGTGCTTATGAAGTTTTTAGAATAAATATTTTTAATTATAAGATGACAAAATTTGGAGATATTCTCATTATTTTGTACACACAATTGTTCTTCTGGTGCCAACTTTAAAAATTAAATTGCAAGTCTCTTAAAAACAAGGATTTGTGTTGATGGAAATGCCGACAGATCTCCATTTAGAAGGAGGGCAGGCACTACGATAATTATGCTATCATATCCTATCATTAAGGATTCTATTGAAAGAGGTTTATAAATTGCTCCTCTTTTTAGATAAACCACCCTATATTAAGGCATCAACGATATGGTGCAGAATTAAATTAAAATCTCATAAAATGAAATATGTTCTGTATTAGCTGTTTGACACTTAATTTGCCTCTGAATGAGTAGAGGAAATCACAAATTAACCTGCCTTTGTTTTTCCAACCATGGCTTATTAGGTGTTAGAACAACTGCAATTACAGCCTAATAATAACCACTAAGCCTCATAAATATGTACGGAAATACGTCAGTTTGTGTTAAAGAACCCAGTTTGTTAAATGGAATGCCTTTAGTGTACCCTACTTACTCTCATACTGTTACCCAGTTTATGGTTAGGCAGTGTGGATAGACTATAGAAAGTTAAATTGATTCAAATACAGAACTGGAAATAATTTTAGAATTTATTAGTATTTCCTTTTTTAACTCAAAATCATGAATTTAGATTGAAAACTTATAAGTAGGAGGAATGTAAGTGTCACCTTTCCTTGCCTTGTCATGTAAAGGTTGTCTTATAAAATGTACGATTCTTACATTGTAGTTAATTCAAGTAGTTTGAAAATTAAGAAACATTGGCTATGAGGAATCTTCCCTTTTCTTCTGAAAGTTATCCTCCACTGAATTCACCAGGACTTATACCCAATAGATAATTGGAGTCTCTCTCTCCCTCTCTTTCTCTCTCTCTCAAAACATTTGCTATGACCACAGATTCTATGCTTGTTAAGCCAGTCAACAAAAAGTACAATATTTTAGAGAAAATATCAGAGTGAATCCCCTTGATTACTGAGGTCATTTAAAGCATTAATGATAATCTGAATCTATATACCCATAATCGAGGCAGTCATTTTATATGTATGTTTTTACTTCTTGGTCTCCTGTATATTTCCTGCCCTGCATTGTTGACATCAGGGCTGTGTCCTTGCATAACTCCAAAGGTACTATTGTACTCTTTGGGAATGAATGATGCCCTCTAGGCTAAAAATTACTACTAGTTTTTGAAATTTCACTTGGAAATTTAGACAATTGGTATAATATATTGCAGCCCCCACCCCAGAATACAGTTGTATTATATTTTTCAAGTGGCGACTTTTCACAGTAATGATGAAAGTACTTTTTCTCTTGCATTTTTAGTGTGTGCCTTTTTTGTTTTTTTTCTCCCTCTCTCTCTCTCTCTTTTTTTTTTTTTAGTGTTACAACTCCTTTGTTTTTAGAAGTAGATGTGGTGTATTTGTAGACATGGTATATAACCCAAATTATAAAGTAGCTTTAAATTCTAATTTGATTGCATTCATTCTGTATTTTTGCTTGGGAGGAAAAAAATCTATCCTTTACATACAACCTTTCTAAGCCAAACTTTTCTCATTTATTGGCCAATATGAAATGAATTTCAGACTGTCCCTTTGCTTTATACTGAGATCTGCAATTCATTTTCCAAAGCTGGGTCTTCAGTCATTGATCCGTTACAATAACTCAGGCCCCACAGATCTTGCCAGTTGAGCTGAGAGTCCCTCGCCTCATGCCGTGAATGTGAGCGGTACTGTACCCCAAGCTGCGTCCCTGGCCAGCTCACATAGAGGCTGTTGCATTTCACCATCCGCTTTACTAACTCACTTTAGAAAACCACCTTCGTCTTTTCTGTCTTAGAAAAAGTGAGCACTCAAGTTCTGTTCTACTCAGCAGCTCCTTTTTCTCTTTGTTGAGTCAATGTTGCCCCTCCCAGGGCTGCCTGACTCTCTGGAATCATTCCCCCTGAGTAAGACGAGCTGTTCTTCCCACGATAGGTGGGCCACCTCCCTTCACTTCTGAGAGAGGACTCAGTACACATAGATCATGAATATTAGCTGTGAAATGGAGTACACTGGAAATAAATAAGCCTTCAGCCCCGTGGTTAGGACTGCCATTTAGGGATGAGAGCAGGGAGGTGAGCAGCAAATTTGGAGTGTGAATAAATACATTTCTTCCCAGAGAGAGAAAGCTGTAAGAAAAGATGCATCATTATGGTAAAAGCTTAGAGAAAGAAATAGTAAGTAGATGACCAGAGCTACTACTGAGTCCCCCTTCCCCCCTTTCCTGAACTCAGCACCATACTTGTGCTGCCACTGTGCTTACTGGGGGCTCATGTACTATTTATTCAGAAACAGCCTTCAGTCTAGCCATTCTCTTAAAACTCTATGATGAGCCCATGTGCGTAATAGTGATTTCTTTCCTTTCATTCTCAGGGAAGCCTCTGGTAAAATATGGAGGTTTAATAAAAACTTGTGTCTTAGTCCATTTGGCATTGCTATAAAGGAATACCTGAGGCTGGGTAATTTATAAAGAAAAGAAGTTTGTTTGGCTGCTGGTTCTGCAGGCTGTACAAGAAGCAGGGCACCAGCATCTGCTTCTGGTGAGGGCCTCAGAAAGCTCCCACTCATAGCAGAAGGCAGAGGAGACAGGCATAACATGGATAGAGGAAGGAAGCACGAGAGAGAGGGAAGGGAGGTGCCAGGCCCTTTTTAACAGTCATTTCTCATGGGACCTAATCGAGGGGGAACTCACTTACAATCCTGAGCACCAACCCATTCATGAGGGATCTACCCTCCTGACCCAAACACCCCCCATTAGGCCCTACCTCTGACATTAGGGATCAGATTTCAACATAAGATTTGGAGGGGACACATATCCAAACTATATCACCTTGTGATTATGTTTGGGGACATAACTAGTTTGGAATATTTTAATAGTATAACTTAAAATTAACAAAGGAAAGTTGTTGTTTTTTTTCCTCTAGTGTTTGTCTTCTACCATAAACATTATTGATACTGGTAAAGTATAATGACATCTCAAATTATATGCTATACATAGCTAACACTAGTACACTCCTCAACCCACCCAAAAAACGCAAAGAAGAAAAAAATGAACTAGATTATAATTGCATGTCTTAGGGTAAAGACTGTCTGTGTATTTCTTTGCATTTGCTGAGCTGAGTCCATGCTTTACATGTGGTAGCTCCTCAATAAATATTACTTTTAGTGATAATAATGTTTGTTAGGTCACTGCTATCACCATCATTTTTCTTTTGTTTTTGTTTGAGTGTGTCACCTCATGCCAACAAGCTAGGACTCAAAAAACAAAAAACTCAGTTACTGTTAATACTTCTTGTAGAACACGATTGACTAGGCACCATGTTAAAGAGTTTACATAATTATCTCCTATAATAGTTACAACGACCCTGTGTAATGGAGTTGTTATTATTATTGGCCTCATTTTAAAGATACGGAAACCTTGGCACGGAGAAGTTAACATAGCTCACAAGCAGGTAGTCCCGTTTTTTTTTTTTTTTTAACCCAGGTGTCAGACTTTACACTCCTTGCTCTGGACTTTTATGTTTTGTTAGTTGAAAATGAAGACCATAGACTTTGCTGCTCTAGTTTATACTTACTGGACGAACACAACCAATTCTAACGACACCTGCTAGAAAGTTTTTAGTGTTACTGGCTGTCATTGTTTTTTGCAAATTCCTAAGGTAGAAATAAGGCAGTGTGAAGAAGAGGCATAAAAAGCTGTCCTTCAAGCCTTTTGACCTAATATGCCCATCTGTAGCCAAAAACTTTAGAGACTTATCAGTCTTTGCTGCTGTAGACTTTATGACACTAAACAGCAGGACAGTTTACATATTCAGCCACAAGGAGTGGTTTGGTAAATTGTGATGCATATACAGGTTGGAATGTTGAACAATACTTAACAATCACACTTGAGAAGACTGTATTGAAACAGACGTAAATAATGATTAGTGAGTATAGTGGTATATCCAATAGGATATAAGCCATGTTTGACTAGATCACAATGTGTATGTGCCTAGAGCCTTCTTCCTTCAGATAGCCGTGACTTGCTTCCTCACTTCATGCATTTCCCTGCTCAGTGTCCTCTTATCAGAGAGGTATTTGATGAACAAATCACCTAAAACAGGGATTAGCAAACTATAGCCTGTGGGCCAAATATATCCCACAGCCTGTTTTTGTCAATAAAGTTTTATTGGAACACAATGAAACCCCTTGTTTAGTATTGTCGATAGCAGCTTTAGCAACACAAGGGCCGAGTTGAGTAACTGTGACAGAGAGAATATGACCTGAAAAGCCTAAAAGATAAAGATTGCCAACCTGTCATCCAAAATGACCCCCCACACATTACTCTTTGCCTCTTTTTCTGCTTTCTCTTTAAAAACCAATGCCATGCATCATTGTTTTTACTTTCTTGCGTTTCTACTGCTATTCCCCACACTTTTCACTGTATATCATGTCAGTTCAAAAAGTAAGTCTTATTGTTTCATTATCATTTCTCCTGATTAACAGAAAAAAATTTAAAGCCTGCCTTAATTTTCAGGAACTACCTTAGACCACCTACGTACATAGTTCCTTCACAGTAGTTATAAGAAAATGTGGTTGAGTTTCAATTTCTAACCTTTAAAAATTTTGGTAAGCTGGCAGCATAAATCCAAACCAACCAATACACACTTTACTTTGTATTAAGAACCAAACATGAAACAAATAAGTTGTACTCATAGGGCATAATATTCATTTCTGTTTTGCAGCATTTCTAATGACTGAAATATTGAATTCGGTCCTCAGTTGCAGAGAAAGCAGGCCCTAATTATAGTGCATATTCAGAGTCCGAGCGCCAGCTTCTTGGATAAAATTCCTGTGTTCTTTGTGCTGCGCTCAGCAGCACGGTCCGGGAGCAGATATTGACTGAGGTATTCACGTTCACTGAACCGGAAGCCGCCGACTCTATAGAGGCTGCTGTCAAACCTGTTGCGGGGGCCCGGGAGGTACTGGGCTGTAACAGACTTTTTTCTTTGAGTACAATGCTTCCACTCATGTTAAGCCTGGCTTCAAAGAAAACAGAAATTTACTGCCATCGTTTTATTTATTTTGCAAAATATGCGTTTGAGAAAATTGAACTTTAACAGAATTTGTCCCAACCAGAAGACACTTTGAGGTTAGTTTTATGTGATGAATCTTGTCCAAACCAAAGCTGCCGGCAGCTCTTCCTATGTGGCCATGTCTCCCTCACTTAGGTAACAGAACCCACTTTTTTTCACCTAAACAAAGACATGCCATTTCCTATAGCCACACTGCAAGCTAAGTTCATTTCAGACCTTTCCCCAGGAGAACAAAGGCTGATGACACAAGGCTGCCTGTCATTCATTCCTATTATTGTTGCATCCTCAACACCCTGCCTGCAGGGAAATTCATATAGCCAAAAAATAAAATGTTAGCAGATATGTTTCCAGGAAGCAGCTTGCTAACTTTTTCAATACTAAGTAACAAATTAGCTAGATATTTGCATCTTCAGTGACCCAAGCAAACTGAGCACACTTTTAAAAGGAAATAGGAGACAGGTCGATTTTGAAACTCATCCACCAAGTCCTAAGTAAGGTTAGGGATGTTTTTGCGTTAGATAGCTATAATGAAAGAAATTTTTCATCCCTGCATGGTCGGAGGAGTGGGGGGAGAAAAATTTTGGAAAAAAAAAATCTTGGCCATTGTTTAGTTTTGATGTAATCTTTGTAAAAGGCAGAACTGAACAGTAATGGGTGCTGTTACATTGCAATTCAGTAAAAATTAACAAGTTAAATGGTTTACTGGTTCGGGTTTACCTCCTGCACTGACCTAGCTGAGTTGGTGACGTTGCATCAGTTTTTACAACTCTGGTCTTGAAAAACATCAAGTGCAATGCTGGATCTATACTCTGACTTTGCCTCTTTCACATGGAGAAGAGAATGCGGGAAGAATGGTAAGAGTGCCAGGAACTGCCTCAGAGAGCATGAGAGTGCATTTTCACTAAAGAAAAACTGAAGGTCTGGAACCTAAAGCCGTAGGTTTTCTAAAATCCCATCACCTAATATTCCGGGGTATGCAGCATCTCACATGTTTATAAGTGATAGATATTTAAAACTTTCTTATCCAACTACAGGGAGGTTACAGATTCACTAAAACGAAGCTCTCAGTTGAGTATGTTGCAGGAAACAGAAGCTTAGCCTCAATCTAAAACTCTGAACCAATGCCCAAATAGGCTGTATGTACAGTTACCCTTGAAGTCATTCTTTTTTTTTTTTTTTCTTAAGGCTTTTTTTTTTTTTTTTTTTTTTTTAAGGCTCCTCTGTGAAGGGTCCCTCTCTGCTAGGCAGCACCTGTAAATTGTTCCTAAGGAGCTTTAGGCTTACCTGGGCCGCAGTCACTCCCACGTAGCAAGTGTTCTAAGGGGGTTATGTTAGTGCATTAAATGATCCCCTGGGTCTGACAAGGTTAATGTCTGTCTCTCACTGCCTGGGAATCAGTGCTGCTAAACAGGAGAATCACCAATGCTCTTCTAAATGCATTTAGATCCAAATATTGCCAAGCTCCTCATAAGTGAGTAGCATCTCTATCATAGGAGGGGGAAGAAGGAGAGGGATACAGTAGCAGTTAAATGATTTGCCTCATTTGTAGAACAAATCACCAAACCATGATGCCTGAATATGATTTTTATTTTTAAGACAGCATCTAAAGAAAGCACTGTCAGCTTACTGAAATGCTTCTTGCCTCTATTCAACTAATCTCTGGCTCCCCCATAGAACAAAATCCCCATATTCCTAGCCGGCATTGTTTTCAACATATACTACCATGCACATTAGTAAAAGTTTTCAGAAACAAAGTTAAAATTGTAAGTCAGTAACAAAGGTAATCAGACCTCTAAAGGGGGCTCTGATTTTGCATATCTGATTTGCCAGGGCTGTAACAGATGAATAGTAGAATTCTTTTGGATTATATTAATACTTATATTACTTACCATGTTGGATTCATTTAAAGTAAGTATTTATGTTATTTTATCTATCTTCATTATGTTATTGGTTATGTGCACGTACCTACTTCTGTCCATTTCCCTGTGGCGATCCAAGCCTGTCCTTGGGATTAATTGGTAAAAGACTGCGTGGTCTTCTATCTTAGAGGAGGTAGTCAAAAGGGGGAAAGAAGGTCAGCCTAAAGTATTTTAATCTTGCTTTAATAACCAAAGTCATTCAGGACTGCAGCAATACGTGTAGTCATTGGACTGAGGGACAACTAGTCCGAGTCAAGATTCCACTGAAAATAGGGGAATTGTGGGGCTGGAGCTGCAAGCAGAGGTGCCCCCTCCTGCAGAACGCTGCCCTGGGCCCAGGGGGGGGAATCCCTCCCTGTTGAATAGTTACACAGCCACGGGTGTCATACACTGTTTGAGGGAGAGTTTTCCAAGTGTGAGTCCTTGAGCATTTTGTGCGTCTCTTCGTTCTCTGGAGTGTGGGTAGCAGGCTGTGGGGATCTGCCCCAGGCGGTTCATGCACTTCCAGAAGCCTTCCCATGGGCCCAAGAGCACTCCCAGGATGCACTGCACCAGATTTAATTTGTGTTAACCTCCTCCACTCTTGCCCATCTTTTAACCTGGGCAAACGTAAGACTTTTTAGTTATTTAGGTTACTCCTGGTTGTTGCTTCTGTGTTCGTTGGGAGGGGGGGAGTGGAATTGGAAGCTGGGAGTTGGGAGTTGTGGAAGTTGAGTTGGAAGGAATGAAAAGTAGAGTCCACCCCCTTCCCCCAGTGTATTGGAGAGAAACATCCTTCCTTGGTCTGTTTGCTTTGCAAGGGTATTCTTTGATGAGGTCTTTGTCCTAGGCACCCACTGAAGTCTCAGTGTACTCAAGCTTTAGAAAAGCCTACTGGCCCTTCTTTGTTTTCTTTGTTGAACTGTTTATTTTGCTTTCTTCCCACGAGGTTCCCTGGCCTTGCTCTGACAACGCTTTTCTGCATGAATTACATTCCTCGGAGCCACAAGTCTCCTAATTCTTCCAGTCCATTTGATTCCGGCCTGTGTGATTAGTCCATGGCTTCGATCTGCCGTGGGTCCTTGCCAGGCAGAGTGCTTGCTAAGTGCCCCTAACGTGGAGACCTAAAGACATTTTTTAACCTCATTAGCGAGCAGAGTAGTGCTTCATTCCAGTTTAATAACATGGCTACTCTTGAATCATTACTAGCTTTAAAATCAGTGGAGGCTGCTAAGTCATTTGGTTTCCTTTCAGTGTGAATAAGCGTATTGAAGGAGGTAGTTCAGGTTATTATACTCATGCCCAATCTAGTGACACAAACCGTCCTGTGTAGGGTGCGAGGGAGCTCCATTTAAGTTAAATTTACCTTTCTAAAGAATTTCGTAATCATTTGCACAAAATGCGCTGCCGTCTGTATAGAAATGATGAGCAACAAAAATGAAAATTATTAAAATATCTTAATCATCATGTTTTCTTGTGCACATGTGTTATTTTCTAAAGTATGGTTTATGACGGCCAGAGATGAACAATTGACAAACTTATAAATTGTAGTTTTCTTAACCTCCTCTGTTAATATTTTATTCTTTAATGCATTATATCCTCATCCTATTGATAAAACATTATGATACAGCTCAACAAAATTCAGCTGTCTAAAGAGCGAAATTCTATAAGGGGTTTGTTCAGCTGTTTTTGCCTTTTTTGTTGTTTTGGTTTTTTTTTGCGTGAGAATCTTGACTCTGACAAGTGGATGAGTTACATTGTAGCTAACCAGGAGTCTGCATTTATTGATAGTGTACCTTGGAGTAGTTTTAATTTGGGGCTTCTAAAAAGAGGACCAAAAAGTTCCTCAGAAATGATTAAACACACAATCTGTGGTGAAATTTATACAGTGTAAATTCCTATTTTTTTATTTTTTTAAGAGACAGGGTCTTGCACTGTTGCGCAGACTAGAGTATAGTGGGGCAATCATAGCTCACTGGAGCCTCGAACTCTTGGGCTCAAGGGATCCTCCTGCTTCAGCCTCCTGAGTAGCTAAGACTGCAGGTGCACACCAGCATGCCTGGCTAATTTTTTAATTTTTTTGTACAGACAGGGTCTTGCCTTGTTGCCCAGGCTGGTCTTGGGCTCAAGCAATCCTCCTGCCTCAGGCTCCCAAAGTGCTAGGATTACAAGTGTGACCCACAAGGCCTGGCCTAAATTCCTATTTTTACACAGAAGATCTTCCTTAAAGAACTGGGACAGTCCCAAGCAGTGTGAACAGAGCACAGTTTTGGTTTCACTGGTATCTTCTTCTTTTCTTACTGGGCCTGGCTTGAACTGGGCTCTTGGGATCTGATCTTTTTGAGCCCCCAAAGTGGCTGTGTATTGCAGGGGCACAAACTTCTGGTAAGGGGGTCTCTGCCAGTGCTCCCCTTGGCAAATAAACACAGGCACTCTGCAGGGTCAAGGTTCATCTTCACACAGGGAAGACTTATCAGGAAGTTAGGAGTTAAACCTCTTTTATCTAGAAGAGGCACTTCCTGCTTGAAGTGGGCTCTGAAAACAGATCCTCCAGTGAGCTGAAACATAGCTGCCATGATACTTACTGTGTAACACAATTAAACATCCCTCCTGAGTGGGGCTGGATTATAGCCTTGCCGAGTAATAACCTCTGAGCACACCCCCTCCCCACCCAATATCATGCTGGTTACACTTGCCCATGATAATGCTATTTGCTTGGATTTCAACGTGCAATTCCAGAAAATTCAATCGTAGTGCTATCCACACACATTGCTTTTGATGATCTTATTCTTAAAACCAGTTTAATTAGCTCTTTTCATAATAAATGTGGGCCTCAGTAAGTTTCCTTTTCTCAGTTCTACCACAAGTTAACTACATCCTTGAACACCTCTAGTGACCTCAGTGGATCTTCTTTTCATGTATGAAATAAACTAGTTGATTAAATAATCTTTAAGGTCCCTTCTCGTTTTTAACATCTCATGGTTCTGGGAAAGTTTAGATTTGTTCATTGTTTTTTTTTTTTTTTTTTTCTTGTATGTGGACACTTAGAAGCGTATTTTGTGAAAACACTGTGGCCCTCACACTTGCAGGCTCATATGCCATTTTTCTTTTTTTCCTAAGCCATAAACTTTCTTGCCTGCTCTTTCATTATAGAAGATCTGCTGAGAGAGTCCTGCCCAACTACTGGTCATATCTCCCTCGTTATTCCCTGTACTCTCTGAGTGACGCTGTATACCTCAGCCACCAGTGCATAGACCCGCCATGTGTATAATTTGGATGTCATTTTAAATAGTTTCCCTTTGGAATGAAAGGTGACTAGAAAACCATCCTATCCTATTCTATTAAAAGCCTCAATAATGTCAAAATACAAGTGTATTTAAGCATATATGCACATATTTATATTTGGCTTGCAATAGTTTTCTATTTGTGTTTAAAAACACAGACTTTGAAGCGTAGACTGGGTTTGAATCCAGCTGAGATATTTACTGTCACGTTGCTTAATCTCTCCTCGCCTAGGTTTCATATTTCAATCCCATTTTATATCAAAGATTCAATGAAGGAGTGTGTGTGTGTATGTATGTATCACTTACAGTGTCTGTCACAGCATAGACATTTGCCAAATAGCTGAATTGCTTAATATAATATATATCTATTACCATATTTAAATAATCTATTCTAAGTAATACATCCTTTTCATCTAAGATCTCTGAAATTGGGATGTAATTTACAATCTATAGTGTTTTACAATTGCTTATTCGTGAAATGGCAGTCATGAGGAGGTTCCACATATCTCTTAATAAAATTATTTTGCTTATATTTCCCTTTTGTACTGGAGTGATATATGTTTTTAAAAATCTGAATAAGTCTAAAAGAGTGCTTTTAATAAGTAAAAATCAAAAATGATATGTAAGTATTGTCTTTTTTTAGTGGTATTCAAAATACTGTTACATCTTTCCATCAGTGACATCTGAGAGTTGATGAAACACATTATATATCATATGTATTTTGTATATGTGTAGGTATGTATTCAGAAAAAAAATTGATTCAGAGTCAAGTTTTTTCCCTAAGAGCCCAGCTGCATCTTCCATAATGTTACAATAATGGACCTACTTGCAGAACTGTAAAGTTAAAAATGTAAAGAAAGTGTTTCAAAATGTTATTGCTGCCTAAATCCTACAAAATGAAAAAGGAGGACATCTTCAGCCTGGAACAGTATAAAGGAGGAGAGCATGTGTAGTGTGCTGGTTATGCTGGTGTGTTTGTGCAGATGCATAGCACAGACTCTGAGAGGGTAAGACTTCATGATTAATGGTGTTTATTCTTGACAGAAGCCTCCTTTATTTATCTGCAATACAGTTTAGCGATTTTATCAGGCACCTGAATGAAAAATATTCAGTCATACCAATATTGCAGTGTAAATTGAGTAGAGTCACTTTTTATTATATCTTTCTGCCTTATCATCTGCACAGTAATTTTCTAGCAGAGGTTTGATATGGAAAGGCTGGATTTAGCTGTACTTGACACAAAGCCTCTTCAATTTCCCCTAAAAGTTCAGGCTGCTCTTAGAAATGTGTGTGTGTGTCTGTGTGTGTGTGTGTGTGTGTATAATATATAAACCCTCTCTCTTATCCAAGCAATTTCAGGATTTGAAAGAATAAAGATAAAATGCACAAACCTGGATGGGAGAAATGTTGTTAATATAAAAACATCTAATAGCTATGAACTCACTGGTAAAGCTCCTTTAGTGTTTAAGCTTGTGGCTCAGTACTGAAGCTTTTGCATGGCTACGTGGTTGCACTCTCCTCTAATCAGTCACCATCCAAATCCAATTAGCATAAAGCAGACCCTATTGCTTATCCTGGGAGTAATATCAGAGCTGAAGACCAGAGTGGCCCAGAGAGGACACCAATTGCTATAGTGATGGTGATGCTGTTCTAGAGAAAGGGAGAGAGGAAAATCAAGATCTCATTTGTAGTATACTCAAGTCACATGTCACTCAATTTTAAACAAAGTTTATTCAAGCAACAGATTTTATAGCATTAATTGTCAAAGTTAATCAGTGGCGGACAGGGACAAATGGTTTGAATCATAGAAATCGTTAGATTTTAGGACCAAAAGGGACTTTAAACCTGGCGGGTAGAGATTGTCTACTCTAAAGCTTCTCATTTTACAGATGAAAAAAATAAAAGCCCCAAAAGTCATTTGGAATAAGATTGTGGTCCTGCACACAGGTTTTCCGAGGGTAATATGAACAAGTAATTCCTGCATGTCATTTAGATGTCTCTAATCAGATGAATATCTCTCCTCTCTGTGGTATCAGAAGACTTGCTTTCACTCTGAAGAAGGGAGTGCAGGAGAATTTATGCCTTCTGGTCAAGTAGCCAGAATTATTTTCAGTCTTCCATGATGCTTTTCTTTATGTCTTGGGCAAACTTCTCTAAAGCCATGATAACAAAACTCAAATTATTAGGATCTGTTTTTATGTATGTTGTTGCTTCTTTTCTATTGAATAATATACACAAATTGTTCCCCAGTACAGTATGTATACTCCTTTTCCATACTTAATTGAGTTTTTAAGAAGTTAACACCCTCAAAAGGGATAAAATTCTGGAATATTAGGAAGAGTGTCTAGGATATATATAGTCCTAGTCACAAGGAACAGTCCTGCAAGCTCTACATCCAGTTAAATCAAAGAGCCTACCACTTAAAAAGAACCCACTTTTCCCACCTCTGTGGGACCCAAGGCCCTAGCAAACCTCGAGGATTTGATTCTGGAAAAGAGTTACTGAGATTATTAATATTAATAATAGTTCCTTGTTAGACATCCCCATTATAACTTAATATAAGCATTTAAAGATTTAAAGAATGTGGGAAAATGGGAGTCAGGTGTAGCAAGGATTGTAAGGGATAACCCAGAAAACAATGCAGTTAGTAGTTCAGTAGCAATAATAATAATTATGAGGATTACGATGATGATAGTAATATAGAAAAAGTCCATCTCCTAGCTACTAGAAGACAAGCCTAAGCTTGCTGTTTCAGACTCCTGTTGGTAAAGGATTTATTCTGTCTGATTCTTGAGGTAGCCTTACCTTCTTGGCTCAGAATTCCAGATGTATCCAGTCTTCAGTATAACTATCCTCCATAACACCTGTGAGCAGTTGCAACATGAAGCAAGGATTAAATTGTTGGAATCCAACTTCCTGTTTCCAGTTAATTATTTGCACCCATTATCTGAAGCCTCCCGCTGGGAAAGTTCTCACTTAAATGACAGATCCTGGCTGGGTGCACCGGAGACTTTAAAAGTATCTGTTTACCTTAAATGGTTGAAATTTCCAGGTAAATGATACAAGTGGGCTGATTTGTTTTTAAATAAACAATTCTAATTGAATCTCTTGTATGTACATTAGGGTCATTTTTCCTTACCCTTGGGGTGTATTATGGCTCAAATTCAAAGTTTCTGCAAAAGGAAGTCATGATGGATAAGGTTCTACATTGTTAGAAAATGTTAACAGAGTGACAAACAAATGTCACATATCTCAGGAGTTTTCTAGGTACAGTTAGTTCATCTTAGATAGGACTTAGTTTGAAGAGCCACCCCTTCCACACTATTGTGTTTCAATATCTTTCTATCTTCCTGTGTATTTTGTTTTGGAAAGGATTTTGCCTATCTGAGTGTGTGTTTCAGATGGAGTTGGTAATTCATCAAATTTCAAAAAATAAGATGCATAAAATGGATGGAAAATGAGCAGGAAAGTCACAGTAATGGAACATTTTGAAATTTTTGTTTTCTCTATCTCTAAAGGAAAAAGTTTTCTTTTTTCAGTGAAGTTGCTGAACTAAAACTATAGAAGAACTATGCCTTTGAATTTACTTTGGGGAAAGAATTTCCATCAATCTAACTAAGGTCAAATCAAATCACTTAGTCTATCTGTTTTGTCAGAAGAAGAGGTGAGATGGGTACTCCCAGATAATGCCAAGGGTGTTATGATAGCTGGACTCACGCTGGCCCTAAACAGCCATACCCAAGGACGCAACAAAGGCCAGGTGACTTTGGTCTTAACCAAGCCAGAGCTCTAGTAGTAACAGCAGCAGCACAAATGTGTTGGTGGTGGGGGCCAACATTTACAGGGAACTTACCATGTGACGGGCACCTGGCTAAGTGCTTTCTGTATATTTTTCTGTTAAAAATAGTACAGTGCTACCTTTATCCATCTGGGCTTAAATAGCTATAGAGCGAAGCAGACTTTTGAAGATCTGGTTCATCCAATACACTCATATCTAAGTCCGAGATCTTGCAACTGACATATAGAACAGACAGTTAAACTTGTACGTCCAGCTACGGGAAGAAGTGGAGCAAGAGAGAGAGAGAGACCGAAGGAGAGGCCCTGTTGGTCTTCTAGGCCCGGCTGGATTGGCCTCTGCTGTGGCCTCTCCCACTGGAGGGAGAGGGAGCATGCAAAGGAAAAAGCTAACTACTCAAAGCTACTTGTTATCTGAGGGAAAGAAGAAGGAAAAGGACAGTGTCTGTGTGCTTTGTTACTGGGAGCTGGTTAAGAAGCTGTCTAGAAAACAGCGTTGCATCAACTGTCCCAGATTCTAAGCAGTGAGAGCAGCTCTCCAGCCCTTATTCTTCATGGCATAGAGGGTAGGACAAGACTCACAACTGGACACTGAACTCCTCTCCCAGACAGCTACAGCTGCTTTCTCATCAAGATGGTATTTCTGCAGATTTTGTAAAGATGGATGTAACATGTTAGTTCTTTTAATAGTGAGTTCTCATATTTATTTAATTACATCATATTAGGGCCAGGTTCAGTGGCTCACACCTGTAATTTCAGCACTTTGGGAGGCCAAGGAGGGAGGATTGCTTGAGCCCAGGAGTTTGAGATAAGCCTGGGCAACATAGCAAGACCCTATCTGTACTAAAAAATTTATATTAGCCAGGTATGGTGGCACGCACCTGTAATCCTAGCTACTTGGGAGGCTGAGGTGGGATGATTGCTTGACCTCAGGAGTAGTTTGAGGTTACAGTGAACTATGATCAGGCCACTGAGTTCCAGTCTGGGTGATGGGGTGAGACCCCGTCTCTTAAAAAAATTATATTAATTAATAATTATAATATCTAATAATTTATAATTATATTAAAATATATTTGTTAATAACATATAAGATATAAATTATATATTAACAGTTCTAAACATGTAACATTAAGTGTTTTACTAGCTTTGTCTTACAAACTATAGTAATTGGGAGAAGAGGAAAAAGAAGAAAATTTCTCTTTCATTTATTAGACACTGCAGAAAGAGGGATATTTTGTGGAATATTTGCACTCCATTTGAATGACAAAAATTCTGCTAAAATAATAATTTTAAATATAACCTGCATTTATGGAACTAAAATGTTTAAAACTGATGTTATTTATAAACAGGGTTGTCCTCAGGCGTCTGGATCAGGTACAATCTCTTCCCCACTCATCTTCCCTAGTCTGTCCTTGTTTCTAAAGCGTGAGACACACCGAGCTCGCTTTAGTCAAGGGTTAATTGGGGCAGAAAGAAGACTCACACTATGAGATGCGGTCGTTTAGCTCCCAAGTACTTATTTGAACCAATAGTATTATGTTCATTAACAGCTCTTTTTAATAACAGTGCCGTGCACGTTACAGTTGGTTGAATGGACTTTAAAAAAAAAATTCTTTGACCTTGGAATTTTAATATAGTTACATTTACAGTATAGAATGGAGGCAAATTTTGGCACATTGTCCTTTGTAGTCTTCTCTGGAAGGAATAAAATCAATTTTAGCTATAAAGATTTGCATCGTTCTTATACAGTAATATATAACGTTTCAGTTGTCGGGAGGACATGGCTAACACATATTGTGGATATATGCTCGGCCTCTCTCTTCAGAGGAAGCTCTCCGGCCCCAAGTTAGTAGACAGATGCCTGCCTTCCATTGTTCGCTTTGAATTTAGACTAACGTGTCAACTAGACTGTCTTTGTTTAATGGCAGTAAATATCATGTTATTACATGGTACTTTTAAAGCATCAATATTTTATAAATTTTGAAAAATACCAGTGTATATGCGTTTGATTTTCTGAACTTAATATAAATGGTTGAAACTACTGTGGGAAATTTCAGTATATTTGGCACATATAAAATGTGTGTATCCCTTTAAAAATTTGTGATGAATAATAGACATACAGAAAAGTACACAGAATATATACATGTAACTCAATGGATTATGTGAATAGTCACACAGTGAAAACTTCTAACTACTAAACAAGTCTAGAAACAGAACATTGCTGCACTCCAGAAGCCCTCCTAGTACACTCCCTCCCATCAGAAGGTAGACGTTATCTTGACTATCCTAACAGGAAGTTGACTTTTGTTAGTTATTGAGCTTTATATAAATGAGATCATACAATATATTCTTTTGTGCTGGGCTTCTTCTATCCAACATTATGTTTATGAGATTTTCCATGTTATAGTCTGTTCATTTTCATAGCTGCTTAGCGTTTCTTTGTATCAATCATTTGCCTGTTCTACTGTTGACAGATATTTGGTTGTTTCCAATTTTTAAGTGTCTGAATAATGCTGCTGTGAATCTTCTGGTGCATATGGCACATGTGCACACGTTATTGTTGCTTACATACCAAGGAAAGGAATTGCTGGGTTATAGGGTATGGATCTATACAAGTAGCGAATGCCCAATTGTGTTCCAAAGAGATTGTGCTAGCTCGTACTCACATTGTTTGAGAGTTCCTATTGGTTTGAATCTTTGTCAACATTTGTCACTGTCAGTCTTTTTAATTTTAGGCACTCTAGTGGATGGTTAATGATGACTTATTATGGTTTTAATGTACACTGCATTATAAATGATGTTTATGGACAGTTTGTTAAAAGATATTAGAAAAAACCTCATAAGAAAGTATAATTCAAAATATTTTTATTTTGAATATGTGAGAAGTGCATAATGCCTGAAAAAATGGTGGAAATAATTATGTTTAAATGTTGACATTGGTTAGATCTGGATAGCTTTGATATAGTGAGTAGTTATTTCTTTTTTAAAAAAATCTTCTAACTTCTCTGTTCATAGATATGAACTCCTTTTATACTTGGACATGAGTAGAAAATAAAAATAAGAGGGTCATTAACAAAACTTTCTTGAAATGATGTTTCACTATTAAAACAAATTTCTCTCTCTCTCTCAAAAGTTTAGCCCTAGCCCTTAAATTCTCCATATAAGAAAATATTCAGCTCCTTAGCATTAATGTGTACATTAAGCAATATTCTAACCTTCACCTTTAGTGGCCACTTCTATTCAAATCGTATCTACCTTTTATAGATATGATCCATATTTTTTCATGACCAAGATGCATCCTGGAAGCCTCTTGTTAGGCTGTACCCACTCATTAGATCACATTCACTCATATATATTGCTTAGGTGTATAGCCTTTCACCTCATTGACTATAAACTCTTTGAGAGAACGGGCTGTGTAGCCATAAGTTATGACTCTTGAAATCTCTCCAAGTGCTGAAATCATAGTGGATTCTTACAAAATGGATTTCTTTCTTTTTTTTCCTTTCTTTCTTTTCTTTCTTCTTTCTTTTAGACAAGAGTCTCACTCTGTCACCCCAGCTAGAGGGCAGTGGTGTCATCATAGCTCACTACAACCTCAAACTCCTGGGCTCAAGTGATCATCCTGCCTCAGCCTCCCGAGTAGCTGGGATGACAGGCACGCACCACAATGCCTGGCTAATTTTTCTATTTTTTGTAGAGATGGAGTCTCACTCCTGCTCAGGCTGGTCTCGAACTCGAATTACTTGAGAGAACTCAAGTAATCCTCCCGCCTCAGCCTCCCAGAGTGGTAGGATTACAGGCCGGAAATGGATTTTCAATAAAATGTATATCCGGTGAGGATATCAAAGTGTTCATCTTGTAGTTTATATCTATTGTTTTTAAAAATTAAAATCTGGCTGGGCATAAGGCTCACTTTGGGAGGCCGAGGTCAGAGGATTGCTTGAGGCCAGGAGTCCAAGACCAACATGGACAACATAGACAAAAAAATGTTTTAAAAGATTAGCCAGGTGTGGTGGTATGCATCTGTAGTCTCAGCTACTCAGGAGGCTGAGGCAGGAGAATGGCTTAAGCCCAGGAATTCAAGGCTACAGTGAGCTATGATGTAAGGCCAGTTGCACTTAAGCATGGTGACAGAGCAAGGGCCTGTCTCAAAAATAAATAAATAAATATTAAAATCCAAAATGGTAAATATGTAAAAGGTATAAGTCAATTAGAAATTTGTGGAAGGTATTCTTTAGCTACAAAGATAGTGAAAATGGCATTTGAAATGGAACCATTTTTATCAATTAGGGGCTTGGCAGTTAAACGGAGTAGATATTTACAGAAGTATGGGCAAGGTTAAGGTGGTGAGGAAGGGATAGTAAAGTCCCCAGGACTAGCAGATAATGGAAGGGAAAAGTGATTCAGTGAGGGCTGGAGCGGCAGGAGAGGAGTTGCCCGTCAGGAGCAGTCGGGGGCAGTGCCATGCTGTGGAACCACGACTAGCAGAGAGGGAGCGCGAGGACACATTTACCCTGACTTGTTTTCCCCACCAACAACTCCCGCCACGCTTCCATTAGTGGAAACCCGAGGGAAAGTAAGCCAGCGATTTGGGCCTTAAAGACCAGCCTCCCTGGCTGTGGGGGGATGCGGGGGCAAATTGAAAGTACATATCAAGGTCACATGGTATTCCTAGGGCAGAGGTTATCTGGAAGCTTACCTTGAATAGAGGAAACAAACGAAGTGTAGAATTGTGCAAGTTTTCAACAGTGTATGAGTCATAGGCATTTTAGTTATTTGTTTCCTTTGCTGTATGGAAAGCAAATTTTGTATTAAAAATTTTGGTTTATTAAAACTGTGCTTATTGAATAATTAATTAATTGGTTAAAAATTCATTATAAGGGATAACTACCCTTTGTTCTCTGTTAGGCCACTGCTTGGATATGAAGAAAGGGTATCTATCCTGTTATGTAAAGAACAAAATTAAACGAAAAATCTTATTATGTAAAAAACCAACACATTTCAGTCTTCAGTAGTTGGAGCACTCATGCCGAGGGATACACGAGGTGTGTATGCAAAGAGATGTGTGTATATTTCCAGCATCCCAAGCAAGTGAAAGCAAATTGTAATAATCTGGCATATAAACCTTGTTTAATGCTCTCATAATGGGTAATGCAAGTGATTAAATACTGTGATTTTAATCTTGGCATTTTAGTAACCCAATAAGATAGATGAAAAGGCAGTAATGAATTAGATTATATAATGATATTTCATTCTAACTAAGAAGTCTAGTTATTCTCTGCAATAATGTGTTTTTTGGTTTTTAAGTTTATCATGGTATACTGTTAAAAATGCTCTAATAAGAATCCTCTGCTCTTTTCATTGTAATCTATTTTCATGACCTTATAAAAAAATTAATCTGAAATCAACTTACCTCCACAAACAAACAAACACAAACAACTGTATATTGTTTTATTGTCCTTTGGGAAAACGTCAAAATAACCCCTATCTTCTTTCTTCTCTGAAATTGTGCTTCATGTACAATTGCCCAATTTCTATTGGGCAATATGGAAACAAAATGGCAGCGACTTATTAGGCCTTCGTGGCCTTGGAAAGACAGATGGGTAGAAACAACAGGAGACATCATCCCTATGTTGGGTTATATCGGGAGGGAGTGCCGGGGCCTTGCGTACACTAGCCTCCACGCAGAGATGATGGAGCAACGGCTCATCTGCTCAACCATGCCCTGCAGCCCAGGCAGTCCTCCGTAGTTTGGGAACCTCGGGTTTCCAGACAGCAGTTTGTGTGATTTACTTTGGGGTCACAGGCAGTTTTCTATACCCTTTTGCTAGAACATAAATAGCATGGAATGTTTTAGGCCAGTTCTAAGTTTCGGTTTGTTTTGGTTCTTCTCTGTATGGCTGGTGCCCATCTTCAATGATTGGGCCACATACAGTCCCAGAACAGAGAGAGGACGGAGAGCCACAAAGACAGAGAAAGTGATGGGAAGCCAAGAGTCCAATTCATCCCTGTGTGTATCACCAAAAACATAACTCCAGAGACACCTATAATTTTTTCCTGGTGCAACTTATCCTCAAATGAAGATTTTTAATAAGCTTGACAGATATTTATCAGGTCAAGTATATGATAAGTTTGTAAAATAACATATGTCACTTACGTGGGAAATTTTGTGGCTGTCTTCTCCATGCCTACCCTCTGCTTGTCCTTCAGTAGAATTCACCCCTCCTGTGCTCACAATCCTGAATGGTTGCCCCACATAGCTGGGAGCACACATCTGCCTGTTAAATTTAAGGAGCTTAACCTTCTCTCTCAGATTTGCTTTACAGTTAAAAACATAATAACTGACAGATGATCTAGCTGCCAAGAATGTGGAAGTGGTTCTGTTAGGTAATGTTAAAAGCAGCTTTATTTAAAGACTATAATTTGTATGTATTTACATACATGTCAGGTGGCTGCTTGAGCCATTGTTCAAGGTTGGATGTTAGGTGTTGTTGGCTTAGAAACTCATTTTTGTCAGGTTTCAGCACTAGAGAAATGTCATGCTAACTCAACTCACAAGAGCCTGATGTAGAAAAAGAATTAATAAGTTACCAACCTTTACTGAGA
>VBSM01002217.1:11511317-11543849 GCA_008086735.1 Cheirogaleus medius
TGGGGTCAAATGGAAAATACAATCATAGCAACCACTTTAAGCTCAGTTGCCTGTTATTTAGAATTTTGGGGAAATTCTAAATAAGCTTTTCATGGAGAAAGCCAAAGGCTGACCTTTATTTTCCTATATTTGGGATGCTATGAAATTTCTCAAAGGTCAATTTTCTTTGCCCAAATATTTGCATAGTAACATTCTACCTGCATTATATATCCTGATAGTAAGGTAATATACTGGAAATATATTTGCCTGATATTTTTCCCTAAGACACCTTGGAGTTCACTTAAAATCTTACTTATTTCCTTTCCCAGACAGCTTGTGCCTATGGAGATTTGTCTCATGCATAACCTTTCGTGTCTGCTTTTCTTTGTACCCAGGTCTTCTGCCTTATCTAGTAGCCCGACATATTCGGACCTGCCCTTCATTAGGATCTCCCCGCACCGGAACCCCGCTGCAGCTTCCGAGTCTCCCTTCAGCCCCCCGAACCCCTACATTAACCCTTACATGGACTATATCCGGTCTCTGCACAGCAGCCCGTCCCTATCCATGATCTCGGCCGCCCGGGGGCTGAGCCCTACAGACGGTAAGACCCAGACAGATTCTATTGCCAGAGACCAAGCCACCTCCTCCCTGCATCCCACCTGGGATGTTGTATGAAGTAAATCTAAAGTTTAGTGAGTGTTTCCCATGTGCCAGACACTGTGCTGAGTGCTTTACATGCATGATTTCATCTCAACATTACAACCCCTCTGTGCGGGTGATGTTACTGTCTCCATTTTCAGGTAAGGATAGCAGTGTGCAGAGGGGTCAAGTGCCTTGCAACCCAGTCATCCTATGGCTTGTATCATAAGTGGCAGAGGTGGAACTCAAAGCCAGATCTTACTGACTCCCAAATCCTTGCTGTTAACTGCTGTTCTGTGCTGCTTCACATATGATTAGACTGGCCTGTAGCCATTCACACACATGTGCATGAGTAACCTGAGCTCACCTTCTGATGAGCACTCTTCTGTTCTGTATGTGTGACAGGCACATCCATGCAGATGTGTCTATTAGAGCAGGGCCTTCACAAACTTTAATGTGCATATGAATCACCTGGGGAGCCTGATAAAATTTGGTTCTGCATCAGATGGCGCCAAGTGGGCCCTGAGATTCTGTGCTTCTCAAAACCTGCCAGGTGATGTCAGTTCTCTTAGTCCATGGATCACACCCTGAGTGTGCAAGGTCTTAGAAAAGATGATGGTCCAGACCTGTTGCATGTGCCATGCCAAATGAATACTAGAAGAAAGATGTAATGAGAAAAGAAATGAGCTCAGACTTTATTTCTGTAATTCTTAATGCTCATTTTAGTCTCTCAGGTATCAAATTCCTGTTGGTTCTCTTAGCCTCCCAATTAACTACTTTTCGCATGACTCTTCTTAGGTAGAGCTATGTAGTCACCATTCTTTTGATTCAGGAAAATAATTTTACATCTCATGCATGCACATACGAATTCACCTGCCCACATTTGCTGGAATCTGAATTAAGGTCCAGAACTGCATAAGGCTTATTAATTGTAGGTTGTGAGTTCTTTGCAACTGTCACAAGTCACCAATGCTTGTTTCAGAAAAAGAGCACCATGCACCTCGTTTCATTGAGGATAGCCTGATGTGACTTCTGTGCACAGTCCACATTCTCCATGCAGACTGCTTCCTGAGGCTGTTTGTGCATGGTGGGAAGCTGCATGAAGTTTCTTAGGAAACATCCACTTAGTTGAATTTCCAGGCATAGCTTTCCTCCAGCAATAGCTGCTGGCTCAGTTTTTTTCTTCTGATCCAGTGCAGTGAATACACTTGTATCTAAGGATTAAGTTTTGCTCTTTGGGCAAGATTCGCATTTTAAAAATAAAATAAAACTATAAGAATCAAATAAGAGTTATTTCTACATCAGATTTGATCTCATAATGGGAAAACTGGAGAGTCTTCTCCTTGGAGTGCTTGGGAGTTGGTAGACATGACTGAAAAGGAGAACAGAGAAAGAAAGGGAAGCTTGCTTAACAATGGACTTGGAATTATGCCTGGCTTTTGGAAATCTTCTTGGGCCAGTGGAAAGTGGTACCTTCAGTTAAGCTATTGAAAAGCATGTTTATCATCTGCTTCCATAGCATTCGATGATGAGTATGAATGAAACATTCTTTGATGGGTTGATCTGACTTCTTTTCCCTGTTTCTCAAGAATCCAGTTCTTAATATAGGCAAATACAGTAATATCACTAATCTTTCTGCCTTGTGGTCTAAAGTTCTTTTTTCCCCTTAAACCTCTCTCTTTACCATGCATCATAGATAAGAAGTATATGAACACAAATATAAAACATCCACAGACCTATTGCTAGAGTGCTGGTGTTTCCTAATTGTAAAATTAACTTCTTTTGATCAAATGCCATGTGCTAAGTGTTTTACCTGCATCATTTCGTGTTTTGCTCCCAACAACCTCATTGAGCTGCTATAAATGCAGATCTCTGTGAATCTGGAGGCCACCCTCAGAACTGCTACGATATCTTGCTGCTTCTGCACATAAATTGGCAGGTGGAAACTGATTATTATCCTACTCTTAGAAAGCTGACTCTTGCCAGTAAATTGCTCCAGATTGATAGGTGTATTTTCTTTTTGATTTTGTAATGAAGAAAAGGAAAAGAGAGCTTTTAAATTATGAAATGCAAAATTGCAGCTTATCATTTAGTTGTGTGTTATTAAAGCTGGGCTGCCTTTTTTCCACTTTTTAAACCCTGACTTCTCATGTTAGTGAGAGTTAACTCAGACACTCTTATCAGAAGGCTTAGGAAAGTATTTTAAGTGTGTCTGGAAAGATACCATAGTCGTGCAAGTTGTCTACTATTGCAAGAATTGTGAACATAGAATGATTTCATATAAGAAACTATCTTATTTGGGGAGGTAAACATGGTTACGTACATATATACATTTTAATCATTCTGAATTCTTGATGATTTATTTAGACCAATATCAAAAACCGTGTAATATATTTCACTTTTTCTATTCCTTTCCTTCAGTTTTATTTTTAAATAAAAGATGTCTAAAAGACATCAGTGAAAGCACAATTTGAGTTAAAGGAGCTTTACTCTAATGAGCCATAACAGGAATTGCTGATGCGGGGTGCAGGGGAAGTGGACTTTGGGATGCCTCAAGGGAAGCTTCTTGTTGACTTCTGACTAGTAACTATACCATTCTTATCTCCTCTTCTAGCCTCACACGCTGGGGTCAGCCCAGCGGAATACTATCATCACATGGCTCTGTTAACCGGCCAGCGCAGCCCCTATGCAGACATCATTCCCTCGGCTGCCACCGCCGGTGCAGGGGCCATCCACATGGAATATCTTCATGCCATGGACAGTAAGTGGCAGGGCTGTTTTCTGGAGTCCTGGGGAGTGGCAAATGCTAATTTATAAAACGGCAAAATACAAAGATTAGGTGATTGTTTATCTTTTCAATCCTGAGGAGGAAGTAGAACCACCACTATTTGTTTGGTGTTCTGGTTCCCTTGGTTTTCTAGAAGCATCCACAGATTTGGACATCTTGGGCCTCCCTGTTGAGCTTAAGGATACCAGTGAACTTGCAAATGTAGGCGACCGTAATTTGACAGCAGTGTATAAATACAACTGGTCAAAAAGCTGTCTGGTGCTGATTGTCTTGCTAACAAAATAAGGGAACAGATTTGCTATATGGATGGACTTTGTGCACTCATTCCTTGGTTTCATGGAATTTATGATTTAAAATTAGTTTTAAAAAACCCGTGTTGGTTTTACATTTTTATATTCAATGATTTATTTTGCCCCATATGTTTTCTTTACATTAAAAATCATATTTCACTACAACCTTTTATAGCTGTTGAATATGTGAAAGGATCAGAATAGTTACATCTAGTAAAATAAAAACTGTTTCCAAATCAGAAGGGGGCTACTTTTAGTAGCTAGCAGTGTAAGAAAATGTTGTCATTTCATGTGTGTTATATCCCTTATTTTGGGATTCTGAAGAGTATGATGATTCCTTTGGGTTACTTAGGTAGGTGCATAGGCAGACAAGCCAATGACTGTCACTTGTCAGAGCATTCCAGAACTCTCCTCTCTTCATAGCCTTTAAGTACACATCCCTTTGCAAGATGCCAGGAAGCGAACCCGAAGCATCATCCAACTCATACATCAATGAGTGCCACTACCTTTGGATGTGACAAAAATATGACTTTGAGTAGGGCATTTGCTTGGAATTTTGTTTGTTTTTCCTAGTAGCAGGGATTAACTTATGCTTTTCCATTTACAGTCTATTTGGCTTCTTCTGTGACAGAGGGTTGCATTTGTGTCAACTCCCTAGTAATTCAGTCCTGAGCTTTGGAATAGAGAGAAGGTGATTTGTTCACAGGGGTGAAAATCTGCAGCCTTGGTATCCTTACCACCAAGAACTACTTTAGCATATTCCGTAGGAACACAAGTTTGCATTGGTTTCCATTGGGGAGCTCATTACCACACAGAAAGTAAAAGAAATTACATCTTCTTGCAGGGGTTTTGTTGTTTGGCTTTGCAGAGTGGAGAGCTTACATTTCAGATTCATCATAACCACATTTCAATTAGCGATTGTTGAAAAAAAAAGTTCAGTGTTATTATGCAAATTAGTTATTTAAAATCTGCAAATAAAGAATTAAAATAAGAGAGAATCCTTGGAAGGTCAGCCCACATTACTTTCCCTATTTGATGAGAATGTGTTTAGTCAGGCAGTGGCGGTTTTTATCTAAATAAAGGATGAAGCTACCTTTTTACTTTGTAAAAACTAATTAAAGGAATTTTAATTTGCCTGAGTATTTGGTAAATTGATTGTCATTAAGTAGGAATTTAGATGTCCTATCATTCATCACATAAAAAGAAACCTCCTTTTTCTTTGTCAGAATTTCTTATTAGAATAGAGAAACAAAACAATTAACAGAAAGCCAGATTGGAGATATCTGTGTTGGAACAATAAGACTGCTCTGGCTTCTATTTAAGAAGGAAGTGGTATGATCAGTGAAGAACTGGCTACTTCTCTTTCAGCTGTTTTGAAGGTGCTCATTTGTGTTTTAGCAGCTCCCTTCAACAGGGGATCCCAAATCTCTGTCCCAAAATGCTGACGTTCTTTTCTTTTGCTTGGTTATTAGGAAGTTGGGAAGAACATATTGAAGGGTTGGAAAGTTCTTGAAACACTATATTCTTTTCCTGTAAAGTAACTAAAATAGCATTTAGTTATTTTATTGAGACAGAACATCAGAGGATGAGTCGCCATCTCCAATGGAGAAGTGAAACATTAATCTTAAATTCCTACACTGGATACACATCTGCAGTGGCAGATCCAAAACTGGGATCTAGCTGGTCAGGCTGATCGTTGTTACAGATATTCGGGACTGTTTGGTTAGCAGAAACCTTTGTAAGAGGGTTCAGGTAAGCACCTGACTTTTAAATGTTCCAACAGTGGGAATATCTGAGTATCAGCAAGATGTAGGATAGAGTAATTTCATGTAGCCCATTAGCGTAAACTAGTCTGTTTGTGGCTCTACTTCTACCTCTCGGGATTAGAGTGACCTTAAAAGATACAAGAGCAAGTAACCCCTATAAGGACCATCCTAGAGATGAGAACCACACTGTTCATATTGGTGGAAAATGACTTAAATAAGATCCAATCTTTAAGGAAAAAACAGAGAGAACTTCCCATCAGGCCATGTGCAACCTGAAGGGTTCCATGGAGCGGATGAGAGTCCTGCAGGGTGCAGGGCCCCTCGCTCTGTCTTTGGATGATGGGAGGGGCATATAAGGCTTCAGGTGTTTGAGAGCACCAAATGACCCCTTTACCTTTTGCTTCGCTGCTAGTTCGTGATGTGAAAAACTAGAGATGTTCTAGTAATTTAAAAAATTAGAGATATACCCGTTCTACTGGGATGTAGCATGTACTGTCACTTCTAACTCTGCCAGTGATTCCTGAGTCCTATGGAGAAGGACTATGTCCAAGGATTATATGGAAGTTGACAATAAATCTGATTTTGTCCTTGGAATTATTTGGAAATGGCATGTGTTTCTTCATTGAGAAACTTCTATGATGAAATTAGCCACTAATAGTAAATGTGAAACAGTTGTGTTCAGGGTAGATGCTATAATAAAATAAGATGCTGATTTAAACGCCTAAAAATAAGTACATAGGTGGGATTGCTATTTTGTGTTAATGTGCCCTAAGTCAGGCTATGAAACTATTCTAAATGAAGGAACTCATTTTAAATATACCTGAAAGAAAAATTTGAATAGGTACCACATTCATCACTCAAATTGTTTTTCCAGTTTCATATATGGATGGTACTAACTTATTAAGTTCCAGGTTGTGGTTTATTTTTTAAATTATTTCTGTAATATTGGCAATAAAGTCTTTCATATTCATTTATTCCATTTCATTAAATTATCTCAAAGCCTGTTGGATTGTTACCTTGTGTCAAGTCCATCTCTGTTGAAGAAAATATTCCCAATGAATTTTCTGGAGCCTGGACTTTTTCCTATAAAGGCTTACCTACAACTTTGGTTTTCTGGCTACTGCAAAATTGTCATGTCCCTATGAACTGGTATACCCATGCTATGAAATAGTAGAAACCTTCCCGTTTTACTTAAAATGAATCATGTTTGGTTTGCCTCTTACCTAGCAGGATTATGTTCTCACTCTTTCATTAAACTTCAGTGTGATGACTCTTTAATGTAAATGTGACCATCGAAAAGACAGAGTAGACCTGTGGGCCACATTTATCTCTGTGTCCTGCAATTCAGATCTCTAATATCTACCAAATTTGAATGCAAATGGGCATTTAATTTTTAACTCTTCAGGTTAAAAACCATTGTATTAAGTTAGCATGCATTTGAGTTTGCATTACTAACCTCTCGATTAGGACTCCATCAGTGGAATCTTTTTGAAGGCTAAAAATTCTAATAAATGCATTATCTGTTATTCTGACTAGAGCAGGAAGGTCCAGAGAAGAATTAAAATGCCGTATAGGCTCATCAGATCTCATTATCATGCTTGTAGGGGTTCCCCCCTCCACCCCACCCCAGAAATATCTGTAAACAAACAACATCTCAAGGTTTTAAATATTTCTTCAAATTTATGCTCTTAGATTATGGGAAATTTCAGGCAGGGGTCCTCAACCTCAGTGCTCCTGGGGCCAGATAATTCTTTATTGTGGGGGGTTTCCCTGCTCATTGTAGGATGTTCTCCAGCATTCCAGCCTCTACCCGCTAGATTCCACTAGAGCCCCCTGAGTTGTGACAACCATTGTCTCCAGATGTTGTTGAGTGTCCCCATAGGGAAAAATTGCCCCCAGTTGAGAACCACTGATTTGGGGTAATGTATTTATAAGTTGTTTCAGTAAAGCATTAAGTATACCACGAAGCAGATAACTCCAGAAATCGTGGGGAGATGAGCGTATAACTAAGCTGAATTTTTTTATCTTAGGGTATTTTAATTCATTTTTTTCCTTTGGCACATTGCCTTAAAACGGTGTATGTTGGGGTGGGGAGGGTGGTGCGAGGTAACTGTGGGAAACACTGTCTTTGTCGCTTGTGGTGAATTAATGATGGGAATATCTAAGCAGCCGTCAGATTCATAAATCACTAGAAATGAGAAGGATAACACATAAAAGTCTCTCCCTTTTGTTTAGCCATTTATCATTTTGCCTGCACATTAATAAACAGAGCTCCCCCGAGGTAAGCCCCTAGAAGATAAATATTTCTCCCTAATTTCCTCAATTGTAGCTAGTAGATCACAAGGGGAGGAGAGGTGCTTGTCACCACAAGTTGCTGGCCTTTTCTCTTTCTCTTCTTCCACACCAGCAAGTAGCAATAAATAATAGGTAAAGAGTGCAACTGCCAGTGATCAGGTTCTGCTTTGTTTATATCACAGGCACCAGATTCCCCAGCCCCAGGCTGTCAGCCAGGCCCAGCCGAAAACGTACACTGTCCATATCACCGCTGTCGGATCATAGCTTTGACCTTCAGACCATGATAAGGACGTCTCCCAACTCCTTGGTCACGATTCTCAATAATTCCCGTAGCAGCTCTTCAGCAAGTGGCTCCTATGGTCACTTATCTGCAAGTGCAATCAGGTATGTATTTTCCTGAATCCATTATGTGATGTTTTAATAAAATGTCAGCACTTGACTGGACCTATAGTGATGCATTTTCAGTACGGGCTGACTATGAGGAAGAATAAAACAGCGTGATGCGGTGCCTATACCAGGATACAGGTCAAATGTCACAACAATGAATTGCAAAACCAGTGACTGGGCCCCAAATAAATTCTTTTGAAGACTTAGTCAATAGCCCATATATAGGACTAGCAGTGATTCAGTTATGACGAAACCCACTTCTTAGAGACAGTGAGTACGGCAAATCTTTTTATCTGGCCTCTTCTCTCTGATAATAGTCCTCTAGAGAAAAAGCGACTTCATACCTGGTTATGTGACCACATCTACAGAACAGTCATGACAAAAGTCTTGTCCTACAACTGTTAAGGGAAAGGAGTTCATTGGGAGGGAGAAAGAAACAGCAGGGTTTTTAGTCTAATGGAAAATAAATGAAGATGGCATTGGAAGGCATAGCTACCAGAGGAAGTCTAGCAAGAGAATATTTCCTTATTTTTCTATTAAGTAGTTTTGGCTTAATTTGAAAGATCTCTGAAAGGTCATTTTGACCATCTGTCTTTGCTGTAGACTAGTAGCATTTTGACACTTGTTACATGAAGTGCATCATGTCTGTACTTTCATGTGAAGGTACAAACAAACTTTTGTAAACATTAATATGAAATCTTACTGCTAATGATCAAACTTGGACAGATGTCAGTACGTGGGGAATAAAAGTAAGCCAACTTACGAGTTTTAGGTATGTTAATGCTGCTTTTGTCAGCTAACCATTTATTATTTGACCTAAGGTACCTCATAAATGGTTATTTGAGGCATAGAATTAGATAATATTCTAATTAACTAAGCAATCCTGGTTAGAAACTCTAGCTCTTATTTCCCCTAAATTTTTTGCCAGTAATTTAAGAATTCAGTCACTGGCAATCTTTCTGAATTGTAGTTTTATAAGCCACTGACAATTCCTTGCTTTAAATGTACATACTAATGGCTGTTTCACTAGCCTGTTTTTAATAAGTGAGGTTTTACTTGTTTGTTTATTTCTATGAATGGGCAGTGGCTTAAGTTGGTAATTGATAGTTCTTCCATGGTAGCTATACATATTAGGGAAACCTCATCGGTCCAGATAAAAAAACCTCACATTTACTAGAAATAATGAATATTGTTGTTTTTCCATAATGTTCTACATTATAGTTTTAAATCTTTTCTTGTTCAATTATCAGCAATGTTTCTTGGCAGGTGAGTTAGCGTTTAAATATTACAAATCCTAATTTTGATACCATGTCATTTTCTGCTGCTTTTGTTTGTTCTTTTCCTATGGTCTATAAAGCATGGAAATGTAGAGAGAGGTTAACTGTGCTCACATGATAGCAGTCCGTACACAGAGAGGGGTCCTGGGGTGTTTTCCAGTGTAGCCACTGTCATCACAAAGGTAGGTTTTGTAGCTGGACATGTCTCTGGTCAGATTCCAGCTTTGCCACCAACCAGCTGGGCAAACCTCTAACTTGCCCTTCAGCTCTCTTAAGTATAGTCTTTGCATTTGTAAACTACAGATAGGACACCCAGTGTGTAGGGAAAAGGCACGTTTTATTAAAGTCGGTGTGGATCTGCAATGGCAGGATGCGATCTACCCCTGGGCGAAGTCTCAGGAGAACTGAACTGGGATAGTCCATCCAGGAGAGGGGCTACCATGGGCCTGGCTGTGCTACACCGGTGACCATACCATCCCTGTCTGGCCCTGAGGAAGTGTACCAACCTCAGAACCACTGCCTGGCTGTTTCTGCACTCCTGGCAAATATTCCCGGGTCCTTATGCAATTATTATGTGGCTTGACTAGAAGTCACAGCAGAACCTTGGCACACGGTAATATTCATGCAAATGATACACAAAATCATTTTGTGAACACCCATTTCTCTTGCTTCTCTTTGATTTTTCTTCCCTCTTGCTCTCTGCCCAGGTTTCTTGACTTTTCACAGCATCTAAAGGACATAGGTTAGAATAAGGTACTCACATGATCATAGTGCTATCTGTGTTTATTCTTACCCAGCATCTTTGCTGACTTGGTGTCCTCACCTTTACCCAGGTAAGCTAGTACTTGAGAGACTGAGAATATCCTGACTTGAAATAATTGCTGCCCCCTTCACACTCATGTCCCCCTTCCCTCCAAGGAGTGACTGGATCTGACCCCTTTATTCTCATCAGAGGTGGAAGAAGAAATTTGCTTTAAAGATCAGCCAGGTCTGAGGAGACCCTGTGGGGTGACCGGGGCCTGTCACACACTCATTTTCTCTCTCACCTCTGAGCCTTTCCATTGGGTCCTCCCTCTACAGTGTGGTCCCTTGTCTGTAATACACACCTGCTGAATATCAGGATAATAAATTGCATCTAACTCATAGATGGTAATACAGATAACCCAAGATGAGATCAGCTTGCCATATAATATGATAATTGCAATCGTGATCATTGGCACCACTTGCCATTTCATTAGCTGGAGAAACAGTGGTGCTTTGCTTGCCCCTAGGGTTTTAAGTTTCATTTTGTGAGATCTGAAAACTGACTTCAGGAATAATCAGTGGTAGGACTGGTGGATGACAGGGGAAGGAAAGAAGCAAGAAGACAGCTGGAACAGGTAGCTGACTTAAGAGTGAAAGGTAAAGGAGAGAATGTGGATTTCAGGTGCATTTAATCTCTGCCGGGTAGCAGGGCAGGCACGAGGCTCACTCGCTGTTCTCATGTCCCAGCAATTTGGGGAAGCAAGTGGTGGTATTCTTGTTTTACGCATAAGCCCAGTGGATCTTTGCAAGATGAAGCTGGCAAAGTCCCGTGCCCAGTGGGCATCTGCGCCAGCCGCCCAACCCTGCTTGTTAATTTACCCCAAACACATTTGACTTTCACGCTTACATGATTTCCTACACCTAACTTGCTGTTAGTATTGGCAGTGCATAGGCTAATGATGTTGTTTAAGTTTCTAAAGATGTTATTAAATGTTTAAAGATATCCAGTTTTCTAAGAAATGCCATAGCTGTCTCCTTCACACTCATGCCCTAGTTCAAATGCTGTTCTCAGAGAGGCCTGTAATAGTGTTTACCACTATGTGAAATTTCCGTATTTACTTGCTGGTTTAGCAGTTGGCTGTTTCCCTCCAGCAGAACACAAGCACCAGGAAGTTAAGGGCTGTGCATATCTTGTCCCCATCCCTACAACACCTGTGTCCTCACACGCTGACAACATTCAACAAATAGTTCCTGAATGGATAAGTTAAGGAGCTCTTTCGTGAGTAATTAGAATGTTAATTACCTCTTAATTAAAGGAAGCTTCTACATGGTAGATGAATAATTCTGGTTTTCTGAAAGTTACAGTCTATATGAATGTTATATTACATACCTACAGATTAATAGATATACAGAGGTAGAGACAGAGGGATGGATATAAAGGGTTAAAAAATCAAATGTCTAGCTTAAGTTTGTGTGTGATTCTTGTGCTTATGTATTTACTTAATAATTCACACTGCTATGAAGACACCATATAAAACAAGTATTGATTCACAGAAGCTCATTGGAAGAGATGGTGTTTAAAATGACCCTCATCTTCCTGTGGTCTTCTGGCAAATGTAAAAGGAACGAAAAAAATGGGTAACCCACTCATTTCTAACCCGCCAGGTATAACTGTCTCCCTTTTGATTTTAATGGCTAAAATGAAGATAGTTTCATATCCTTAGTAGTGTTAGGTCTGGCATGGCCAGGAAAGATATCTCAGTGAAAATGACATTTCCATATTCCACATCACCCTCTGAATTGGGTGCCAAGATCTCCAGCCTCACAAGTCAGTGCAGGTTTTTCTGTTGTCAACACTGAAGACCAGAGAGCAAGTTGTGTGCATCATCAGCCTTCTCCGACAGCAGGACTCGGGGGGAGGATGTATCTGGCAGGTCCACTGATGCTGCCTGAGGCAGGGCAGAAACCTGTGCAGCCTCCACGGCTCCTTGGCTCTGTGCTGAGTAAGCACCTTGTTCATGTCATAGAAACATCACAAAAATGAACTGAGAAACATTGAAGAATAGATATGTGCCAAATTACCAGTGTCTTTAAAATTCTCTGATTCTGAAAATTATGAGACAAACTTCTCTTCCTCCATTATCAGTGGAAGTAATTCATACTACCTTAAAAAGAGAGTTCTCAAGTACTCCCTGATGTGGTAATTAGTTTTATATAGTACTTCATTTAATCAGTTAGTCATTTCTCAAATATTTAGCTGAGTTTAATTATGTGCTAGTCACTGTGCTAGGTGTGGGGGCTACAAAAATGACCCTGACCTTCAATACTCACAGAAGGGCAAAAGCCTCAAAGCAGATACAAATGAATGAAAGGGCAAAAGCCTCAAAGCAGATACAAATGAATGAACGCATCAACAAATGAATGAGTGAGCAAAGGAACTTGTAAAGATTCTGGCTGGTGCTGTATAGAACGTGTCCCAGATATTAGGAAAAGATAGCAGGTGGGCTGGCCAGAGACCTGTAAGAGGAGGACAGACCACCAGGGAAGAGCTTTCTCCAGTTTCTAAGAAGAGTGCTGAGCAGGGGAAGGCCCTGAGATGGGAAGTGTAGGGCGTTTGAGGAACTGTTAGCCGGCCAGGGTACCAATGACAGTAAACAAAGGGCAGGTCAGCTCAGGCACAAGGTTGGCGACATGGGCAGGGGCCAGGTTATAGCACGGTGTCTTGGACCAGTGATCTAAGACCTATAGGAAGCCTTGGAGGCTCCCAGTGAGGCTGCTTAATCTTATAGATGAGGAAACTGATGCTCAGAGAGGTTAGTGGGCTGAGTCAAGGGCACTCAGCTACCTACGTGGCAGAACCGTGAATTCAGAGTGGTTGGTCTGACTCTGAACCCCACCAGGCCATACTTCTTTATGTCTTAGAAATCCTCAAATAGGAGTCATGGCTAAAAGCATTGGTGGGAACTGCTCTTTGTAATAGAGAAATAATAATATCTGATCTGAAGAAATTGATTATGCTTCTATTAACATATGATTTTTCTAACTATGTGTACCTGGCTGACCAATTACATGATTTGGGTACAGGCATGATTCAGGGCTGCGCGTCCAGCCACATCTCACAGTTGTCACTGCTATTCGTGTTTGTGGAGGTCTTATCTACTTGGCTGTGTAATGGCAAGTAGCTTTTTAGTTTTGTAGATCACTTTCATAATATAAAGCCTAATGTCTTTTTCTCCAAAGCATTATTCAGAGCGCATGTGCCTGGATATAAGTGTTGAAAAAGCATGTGGGTCTTTATTTGTGAGCTTTTTATTTCTGAGGCTGGGCTGCATGTTCTAATAAACTTGCCCTAGGAACTTTTATAGATGGAAGTGGAAGCTTTATTTTTTTCCTCTCAAATAGAAGCACATGTGTGCATGTATGTCTCTATACCCACACATACACATAGCGTTTGGCCCATTCTCTGCAAAACTGGGGGGGGGGGGTTGTAATGGCAGCTGTTGTGCAGTAAATTCCACAGCTGTAACCAGAAAGTAGATAACCTCGTTAGTACCACAGCCACAAAGTAGCCGGGAAGTTTGGTTTTGATTCTAGCGCCTTTCTCTCTTTTCTTGAAGTCAGTTTCTGACGCTGTGGGGCCCTGTTATTATCTCAGTGGTGCCTGTTGCCTGAGGTTCCCTCCAACAGTGGTTTCCTGAAAGGGTTAAGAGAGATGGAATACCGGGAAGTAAATATCCTCATTGCATTCTTCAGCCTGTAGCAGACGGATTTATTGCGGCATGAAGTTTCTTAATCCTACTGCCCTGACCTAAAGTAATGCATCCTAATGGAATCACACAAGTTTAAATCTTTTAAGGATATTTTAAAAATTCAAACCTGAGTGAAATTTAGCAATCGAGGCAATTGTAAAAAGTGTTTATAGGTGGCCAGGAGACAGAGTTGATTTTATATTTAAAATAAGACAGTTCTCCCAAATCCAAAGGTGCCACGTATTGCGATTTGAGTGCGCTTACCACCCACGCCAGGGCTCTACTTGGTTTAGTTCTCTCTCTAATCAGTCACCTGCCTGTCCGGCTCTGCGCAGACCATTTAAGATCACTGAGAGGTTCCAGAGATGCACCTGGAAACCAATGGGCCTTTCTGCTGAAGCAAATGTAAATAAAATGTGTGGCGTTCTCACTGCTCTGTTCCCCACATCTACCCTGGCCCTTTCCCCACGTGTCTTACGCAGTCGGACTAAAACCCTGGCATTCCGATCATGTGGAAGGGAGATATTCCATGGCAGCTCTAAGGAAAGACTGTTATTTTAGGGAAGGGTTAAAATACCATGGGGGTTGAAATCATTAAACAGAAATAGTGGTTTTTACCTTTTAATGTTCAGTAGCTGGGTAAAATAGCCTCTCGACATCTTATTTTTCCTAGACTCTTTCCTTCATTTTTTAGGTACAAACAAATGTCTTGAATATGGTAATCAGCTCTTATTTACCCTTCCAGTAGAGAGGGCTGCCACAAGCCAAATTTTAGTGCTTCGTTTATTGTACTGTTAGGAAGGACTCCAGCCTGTCCCCCACTCTCTTATTCTCTACTGTGTATAGAATTCCTGGAACGTTTTTGAGACACATTATGGATTCTTCTCCTAAAATTGAGTTCTATCAACTTGATTTGAATATTAATGACTTTGAAAAGCCTACGTCTATCGTAGGGTTGAATAAATGTTTAATGATTGATGTTCTACCATATGAACTTGGTTGTGTCACCACTTAAAGATCATTCCAGGAACTAAATATAAATTTGATTTACAAATGGGTCACAAGTGTTTCTGTACAAATGTTGACTCACATCACTTTCTTGGTGTGAAAAAATAATGTTTGTTGTGAAAGTCAAACATGATTATGCATTTCAAAGTTTTATGTTTTTTTTTTTTGTTTTGTTTTGTTTTTTTTTAGAGATGGGGTCTCGCTCTTGGTCAGGCTGGTTTCGAACTCCTGACCTTGAGCTATCCACCCGCCTCGGCCTCCCAGAGCAAAGTTTTATGTTTTGATTACAATTAATATGTAACTTTCTGGTTAGGAATAATTTTTATTGGGAGACATAAATAGGATATGTAGAAAGTACTCAGTTAAAACGTGTTGAGTGAGCAAATGCCATGCAGTGTGTGGACTTTATAACATTTAGTTGCTTCACATTTTTCCTTTCTATCCGCACCCCCAATTTGACTCAGTTGGGGATAGTTGTTAAGATTCCCAAACAGGAGACTTCAGAAGGGAGGTGTTACTGTGCTATTTACTGAAATATTAAGAAACAAGGCCCAGTTTGCCAAATTTGATCACAGTTTGTAAAAGAATATTGACAAACCTTTATACCTCTGATTTTTGTTAGAGAATACACACACATCAGACCTTTCTTAAAGATTCAGACTTTGAGAATTTTATTTAAATCTTTGGAAAACAGAAGAACTGGTTTTCACTCAGACAGCAGTTTGTTGATCGCTTTTAACTCGGCTGGGAGCTGAGCATGAAGGTAGCACTGACCTTGAGCGGCTCTCCTCGTTTAGACAGGCTCAGAGCTCTGCACTGGAATCACCGCATCCAGTAGAGCACTGTATTCAATAAACAACGCAGTCGCCATGAATCTGCTCTGATTGGTCAACAGTCTAAACTCCACATCTTTCTCCTTTTCTGCTCTTAAGTAAAATAAAGGGCAGATTAACATTTCAGCTAACTTACTCTGGTTCTATAACTGTTGTCCTAGAAGAATGTTTCTCAAGGCACATTGTGAGGAACACTGGTCTCTAGAAGCGCCTCCAAACCCTGTTGCAAACCGCATCTGGGGTGGGGTATTTGGAATATAGTTCACGGATTCGCTGCCCCACAAGGGCTGCATTCCTCAAGGGTTTTATGACCTTGATGCTTTTTTTTTCTCCCTCCGCTACACTTGTAGACCATGTCTCAGGAGACCTGTGACTGAGTTAGCCACTGCTTGGGAAGACCTGGGCCATCGAACACTTTCTTTCTACTGATCTTATTGACTAAATGTAGATTAGCAGGTACAAGTCACATTTTTATAAATGTTTGTTGTTGTTTTAAATTACCCCATCTTTCATGCAGTTATTTAGAAATGAAGTGAAAGCTATAAAATTTTTTAAAATAATACTTGATTTATTGTTGAATGAAGAGAATTCAGAATAAGAATGTAAAATTAACGTCTTCAGTGACTCATAGGAAAGAAGAAACGGGAATGGGGGGCCTTGAGGTAGGAGAGCTCGGCTTCCAAGGGTTAGACTATAGACAGTCCTTCTTTAGAGAAGACAGAACAGATTTTTTAGAATTTTCGACAATATTAATACTTCATATTTCTAGGAAATAGTGGATTGAATACATGAACTATTTAGGAAGTTTTGCTTAGGGGCTCTAAAAGTAGAATTTAATTCTGATCTTAATCAGCAGAGTCTGTCCTGGGCTGCTGCAGTACTATAGAAAGACGTGAATCCAGACACTGGCTTGGGTTATGAATACTGTTTTACAGACATGTTGTCAAATTGTAGTTTTCAGAAGAAACGTATTTTTCTTTGAGGTGACTGTTCTAAATGTGGCAGACAGAATAATGGTCCTCCAAAGTGTTCATTCCTAATCCCTGGAGCCTGTGACTACTTTACCTTCCTTGCCAAAAGGGATTTTGCAGATTCGATTAAACAAAAGATCTTGAGATGAGGAGATTATCCTAGTGGCCCTAATATAATCTCAAGGGTCTTTAAACGAGGAGGCAGGAGGGTCAGAGTTAGAGTCAGAAGAGGCGGCTGGAGTGATGTGGAGCCCTAGCCAAGGAATGCTGGCAGCCCTGGAAGATGGAAGAGGCAGAGAACCTAGAGCCTCCAGAAAAATGCAACCCTGCCAGCCCGTTTTAGACTCTGACTTTCAGAACTATAACATAAAAAAAACAGTGTGTATGGTTTTGAGCCACTAAGTTCGTGGTCATTTGTCACAGGAAACCAATACACTGAGGAAGGGTTTCAGTCGCTTACTGAGTCAGTATTAAGTGCCTACTGTGTGCCAGCTCACTTGGCCTCCTAGAGGGAGAGAGAGAACGTAATTTCAGAGAGCGCTGTTTGCTGCCGTGAGAAGAGAGTTGTTAAACAGTAGAGCACGATTGGGCAAGGGGGTGCAGAGGTTCTCGTTTTGATGGGGGCGTTGGTCTAAGAAGGCCTCTCTGAGGAGGTGACACTTCAGCTGGAACCCGAATGACAGAAAGGAAGCAGCATGCTGAGCTCCGGAAGCCAAGGGCTCCAGGCAGGGGACACAGGAAGTACTGACTTGCGGAGGGACTCATGCTGTGCCAGGAGGCAGAAGCTTCTTAGGATGCAGAAGTCCCCCTCCGTGGCCCTCCCTGCGTAGACTTAGAGACTAGGAGGCGGTGGTGGCTCAGGTGTCCTTATTTCCCCAACGGGAAGTCCTCAGCTGGTTCTTTCATACATAGATCTTGCCCGAGAGGTTGAGGGTGCACGTGGGAGGCATCGGTTTAGTAGAAAGTGCATCCTGTGTGTCATCCTTGACATCCAGTGTACAGTGCCCAGTCGTCTCCCATCCTCACTCTGAGAACTCTGCGCCAGCACTCTGAGAGCAGAGGGCCTGGACTCCCAAATCCATTAACCGCTGCTGTGAGAGAGCCGAGAACTTTCTGTTTCTGCCATTACATTCTAAACCGGCTTTGTGATCTGCAGCAGGGCAGCCCTCTACCTTGGGCACCGGGCAGGAACCAGCAGCAGCAAAAGGGCTGAGGGCTGAGGGCCGAGAGACAGCTCTTCTGGGTGCAGAAAAGACCTCCATTATCACGCCCTTGTCCGGGTCTTTGCAGGCAGAGAAGAGAGTGTTTCCGTTGCTGGCCCGTTATGAGTAAGCCGTGATGGCTTAAGATCACGCGTCCATTCTGTGTTCTCTCATCGCTCTTGCAGTCCGATAGTTGATGTGAATTTTAGAGAGTGTCTATTTATTGCTGGTTTTACCAGCAAGAAAGTGGCAGCCCCAAACGGGAATGTGAGCAAAATGTGTTGAAAGCCTTCACAACCCCTCCCCGTGCACCCCGAGGACAGGGAGGATCCTGGACCTAAGAAACTGAGGCGGGAATATGCAGTGTCACTTTCGTCTTCCTTCCTACATCATTTTTAAAATGTACCTACCCTGTCCGGCTATTAATGTTTGTGAATTACCTATATAGAAAACCAAGGGCATTTTTTTTTGCCTTGTGAAATGTTTTTTTAGTTAATGATCCTGATTTTTAATTAGGTACTGACCTTTAAAACCCCAAAATATCGTGCCTCCCAGGGTTAGAAGTGTGAATGACTATTGAGGCCCCCTCCCCGGCCCCGCCGCATAGTTCAGGCTCCTGGAACTCTGGAAAAGTGTGTGGAGGGGCATGCGAAGTCTGTGTGACGTTGTAATTATATGTGAAATGGGTTTTGGGGGGTTTTGTTTATTTAATGAATAGAATGAGGTAGTTACACTTAGTAATACCCATTCACCCAAAGGAAGGGGGGTCGTTAAATCATTGTGTTTTTTGATGAATGACTTGTACACTGAAAAATAAATTGGACAAACTGGCATAGAGCTCAGTGAACATGAAATCAGCTATTAGAAGAAAGCTTGTGAACAAATTCTGAGGCAGATATGCATCTTTTGATTAATGCCCTATCAATCATCCACACAGCTACCTTAGCTAAGTCCTGCTGTAATCACTCATGGTTGCTTTCGGAAACACTGGCAGAAACCATAGCGCTGCAGAAACGGAATATTATTACTGATTTCTCCCTAACTTACTGTGAACAATGACTGTTTTCACCACGTTTCTGCTTGCCTTTATTAAAGAAATACAATATAGAATGAAAAGAGAGTTCCTCAAAGCCTGGTGAAATTCTCCTAGGGTATTCTTAATGATATTCAGTCTTAAATGGGCAAGCTATTGTAATGGAAGGTTCTCTGTAGGAATAGTGGTAATGTAATCCCATTGAAGCCGCCTGTTACGGATTGTAGTCAAATAGGCAAAATGTAGAGTCACATTAATGAACAGAGTGGTGTCTTTGGAATTATTACTTAAAGTTGTTGAAATGGTTTGAATTTTGTTATTGTAATTATTTTATTCTCTGTTAATGTGCTTAACAGCCATAGTAATTAACCTACCAGATTGGAAATTTGCATGAGCTCTAACTTTGACATTACAAGAAACTCTGATTCTTTCTGGGTATTACACAGTAGGATAGGGGGAAATATATGCATATATATATATATATGTATTTATTTATTTCACTGATTATTTTTTTTTTAAAGAAATTGCTATGAATGCAATTATTAGTTTTTGTGCATTTTTAAGCCATTGGCAAATTCCTCAAGAGCACTTCATTTTTTCAAGAAGATTTGATTCCTGAACTATGCTGGCACAAAGAGCGACTTGGCATGGCCTACTGGTCCGGAAATCTTTAGGTAATATCACCGCTTTCTCCGGACTTACTGTAGCCTGGGAAATAGTGTGGCGTAATAAAGCAGTAACAGGCATTAGCATGCATAATGGGCTGTAATAGACATTTAATGCTGTTTAGCTGGAAGAGGGAGCTGTGCTCTCCCATTGGAATATTCCTCTATCGAAGCCTATTGATCACCGATTTCAGTGGGGAGAGGTTAATCCATCAGCTTCTGTAACCAGACGGCACTGATGGAAATTCTTTAGGTGGCATTCTGGATGAACCAAGCTTTCCATCTTTACAAACAAATGAGTGATATGACAAGCATGGTGTTCAAAACACATTTAACCAATTGATTTTCTTTCCTCTTGTAATAAGATCTGGAGACATATGAAAGCACGCGGTGTGAGCTAAGATTAAAGGAATTGCTCCATGCACAAGAACATACGGAGCTAAGAGCCAATAAAAGTACTATAAAGCATGTAGTTACTCATTCTCTTTTTTATATAAAGTTTGTTATTGCAATAAATAGTTATTATTGAGCTGATGCCTTTTATTTCCGTTTTGAAGAATCTTGTTTCAGGTCCACGTGTGTGTGCGCACGCACATGTGTGTCTTGTGTCTGTGGTCATCTTTCTCCTGGAAGTTTTCAAGATGTTTGGCAATAGTCCTTTCTACCGTCTCATTTAAACAGACACCCAAAGGAAAGGGGGAGGGCATTAAATCATTGTGTTTTTTGATGAATGGCTTGTATACTGAAAAATAAATGGACAAACTGGCTAATTTATATGTATGATTTTGATGGTAAAATTATAGCTAGAAAGCTACAGGTCTCATAAGTGATGACCTCTCTCTCTCTTGTATCTCCCCACACGCAGCCCTGCCTTGAGCTTCACCTACCCTTCCGCGCCTGTCTCTCTCCACATGCATCAGCAGATCCTGAGCCGACAGCAAAGCTTGGGCTCAGCCTTTGGACACAGCCCCCCACTCATCCATCCTGCCCCAACTTTTCCAACACAGAGGCCTATTCCAGGGATCCCTACGGTTCTGAACCCCGTCCAGGTCAGCTCCGGCCCTTCTGAGTCCTCACAGGTGAGAGGGACAAGTGGATGAGCTGACCCATGTTGGTCAGTAGAGGAGGGCCATGCCTCCGTGCTGGTGCCTTGGTGTTCCCGTGGCTTCCTTACTGGCATCCTGTCTTCTTAACAACCTGGGGTCTGTTCTTCAGTCTCGGTGAGCGTGTTGTATACATCCTCCTGATTAAACAATAGCTCCTTCCACCAGAGTCGTTTTCTCGTGTGTGTAAAAGCAGACCTCTTGATAAGGCTTCACCCGCCCTGGTGTCGTCTGTAAACCACATCCCGTGTAAATGCAGCCTATGAATGGATGCATTGTTCTCCTTTGGTCACTGTCCGCTCCCTCTGCTAGAACCACAGTTGCTACTCAGCATCACGTGATACTTTAAGAATAAAACTGTGCTCTGCCCTTTGTTCTTATTGCCACACTGATATTGTTTGGAGAAGACTCTGGATGCTCTAATTAAAGAAGTTCACCAATGGTTCATGTTGATTTCCTACCCACCTCACAACTTTGTTCTTTTCAGATACACTGTTGGAGCTCATTAAAGCCTAGGGCCCCAGCTCTATTTAGCTTTTAAAAGCCCTGAGAGTTTATACTCAAGAGTTAAAGATGAAGAGCTGCCTCATGAATCTATTTTTCAGTTTTGAACACGTTATCTGAACCGTACTACCATACTAGCATTGTCAGAGCCGTTGCTTTAGTGCCATATGAGCCTGCTTGTCTAAAGTCACAGGTTTTAATCCTGATTCCACTCATTGATCAAAACCTGACTTTTGTCTCTGGCCCTGCAAATGCAACCAGCAGAACAAGCCCACGAGTGAGTCTGCGGTGAGCAGCACTGGCGACCCCATGCACAACAAGCGGTCTAAGATCAAACCTGATGAAGACCTTCCCAGCCCAGGGGCTCGGGGACAGCAGGTAGGACACCCAGACTGTGCAAGGCAGCTCCCTCCTCCCTTCCCAGACCTGGTGTCTTTTCGCAGAATTTCCTTGTCCACTGCATTAGTGGCCTTGACTATACTCAACACATTTGATAAAAGGCCAGTTATAGGATGACCAGATTTGTTTCTGTAGCTCAGAAGCAAATACCGCCAATGCAGGAAGCTGCATGGAGCATACTTTCTTGACAGTTTAGGCAACTTAGGGTGAGGCAGCTGTAGTTTATAGTGTAAACAGTTGGATTAATTTGATGTGCCCAGGCTTTAGTCCTCATCCATGATCTTGGACCTGAATTCCTGAGCTCCTGGGCCCAAGCCTGAGCTGCGGCAGAGCTGGTATTGTTCCCTACACTGACGACATCCTTATTTTTTTCTTATTTTTGCTACTTCCCACTTGCCAGGAGAGCCTGGAGAACCAGAAAGGATCAAAGCACAACTAATCTAACCTAAGGCTAGATTCTGGTCCTCCCAAAATCCTGAAAGGAGGAGTTTAGAAATTTCAGTCTGGACTCTATTTCTAGTCACATAAAGTCTCTGGGCCTCGGCTTAATACTGTGTAGGTTACGCCCATAACACATCTCATGGGGTTCTTGTGCTTGACAAGAAGAAGCTCAGTGCTGTTGTCAGGCTGCTTTCGCTCAAACTTCGTTTTTAGCAAGAATTTGGAGAATGGAATGAATTGGTGTCGTGGGTTCTGAAATGAATCCTTTGTCTTGCATTTTGCTAGACAACAACCTTGCTGATTGTATTTCAGTACTGATATGCAGTTTTTATCATCTAGCTCCAGATTGGGACCTGAATCTACACACCTAATTATCTCCCAGAATCCTGGAAATTCTTTGTATTTGCATTGCTGTAAAGCTACTATAGCAGACTAGAAAGGACTATGTCCCTGAGGTTTAGGTGCTATGGGAGGTTTTGGGCCTTGGAGGTCAGAGGTTGAATCCAAAGGGCATTATCCCTATAAAATCCACAAAAGTGCCTCACAGTCACCAACTGCAGGGAAAATAGAAGTACAAGTAAGCCATTTTCCTAGATTACAAAATTTAAGAATAAATAAATAGATATACTGAAAAGAATTAAAACAGCTAAACAAAATAGAAGGACCGGACTTTGGGGAAAGACCTAATTCAATTGCTTCTCTTCTGGGATTTGTCTTGTGTTTGTGTGTTGGGGGTTTTTTAGGTTGTTTTTTAGATGACATTGGAGTTTATTTTCAGTTTTGTATTCAGGGCAGCAAAGTTTGGCCTCAGCTTTTTCTCATCATTATGACTTGGGCTGTTGTCTTGAATCATAAGCTGAAAATCTCAGATGTATGTGGGAAATCTGAGAAAATGCACAGAAATGATTTCATGTGTTTGACTTTTTTCATGCACAAAACCCAACTGGTAGACCTGGGCTCTATTTTATTTTCATTGAAACATTGCATTAGGAGGAAGAAAAACCTAAAGCAGGATTTTACTTTCTCTTCTTCCCTCCCATGGAGTCTGATTCTTTGTCCCTCTCTGCTCCCTTCCCCCCATCCCCTGCCTTTCAGGAACAGCCCGAAGGGACAACCCTAGTCAAGGAGGAAGGGGACAAAGATGAAAGCAAACAGGAGCCAGAAGTCATCTATGAGACCAACTGCCACTGGGAAGGCTGCACCAGGGAGTTCGACACCCAGGAGCAGCTTGTGCACGTAAGTGGAGGGTGGGCAGGAAGGCGGCTTTGCGACTCCGTGACCCCTTCTGCGGAGGTCGGCTTCTCTGACCCTGCGCTGAGTCAAGTTTCTCAGCTAGCAGCACTGTGAACTGGAGAGGGCTTTATGACTTTCCGAGAATAAAGAAAACTCCGAGCCACAGTGCTTGACCTGTTCAGTCAGCTAAAGCTTAGTGTAAAATTCAATAAAGTCTTCAATAGAGAGTGTAATGACTCTGATCCTGTAAGCCAGAAAACACTATTTTGAGTTAGCGACTTTGATGGTTATTGAGTAATAGTAAGCTGGACATGAATTATTATTAACCTTTTAACCAAGTTTGATTCCCCTTCCAAGACCCAGTAACAATAGAAAAAATTGTCAGGGTGGGGGAATTCCTTTTCTCCTCTCCCAAACCCTCGAAGCCTAAGGAATCTCCCGTGACTTTACACAGCCACACACACTGTGTGTGAAGACCGGTCGCACAACTCCTTGACTTGAGGCCGGCCCTTGTGGGGTTAGTTGTGTCATGGAAAAAGTTGTATGTGGTTTTAAGTGTGTTTGATGATGTGCGTTTTTGAAAACTGCAGTGTGGTCAGATTGAGAACCACCCTTCTCTTACCACACCAGGTTTAGAAGTGTTTTAATGACCCTCCTGTGCGTCATTCTAAACAGTGGGGTGCACACACAACCCCACACCCTCGCACCTCCTTGAGTCACCAGTGTCGCGGGTGCTCGCTGTACTGGGGGCTTTCTCCAAGGCCAGTGGAGCTTCTCTGGCAGATGGGAACGGGGAAGGGCATTTACCTAATCAAGAATCAGAAGGCACAGATCCTACAAGTTCTGTGCAGAAGCACAGGGGCCTGTGGAGGCATTAAGGGTGGTTTGCTAACTTTGGCAGTTTCTTAAGCTTCTAATAGGATGGAAAATCCAACAGAGCAGCCTTTGTTGGGGCTGCCTCCTTCTCTTCCACTCCCCCAAACTCTAACCCCCTTTCTCTCTCTCTCTTTTTCATTATCTTCTCTCTTTTCTTTTATAGTAATTTCGTATTTTTGGATGATCCATATTTTTTGATAACCCTGTTCCATTTAACACTAAAATTGTAAAGTCACTCACATATCCCATGTGTCATAGGCTGCATGAGCTTTTGAAGTGTGTCTTCTGCCACTCAGCCTGTCCTGTGTCATACACACCACATACACACAGTTACATTGTGGTGTTAAACATACGGTTTGCCAGGCTTTGAGATCATTCTATGCAGAATGTTTTGAGGACTTAACGTGACATCAGCAGAGTCTCCCCTCCCCACCCTGTTTCTTTTTTAATCATGTCTCCTTATAATTGTAGAGGAAGAATTAAAGATTTCTGAGCACAGCAAAAAACTAGAAAGTCAAATGTTTTTAATTAAGGTATATTTCCAGATTTTTCCATGAACTTAATTTGATTCTTTCTCTTTAATTTGTTGCAAGTGTTATTTTTAAGCCAAGCCTGACTTAATGGCCCTTTATTCTTGCTGATTGTTTTAATGGAAACCACAACGACATTGTAATACTCAGGAGGGAAAAAAAGTTTGGAATTTTTCTTTTAATATAGGGAAATATTCCCAAAGAGTAGCATGTGCTATGAATAGCCTCAGCGATATAATGAGTGAACAACATACACGAAAAGAATTGTTTGTGTAAAAGCTGCCATCGTAGAAAAGATGTTGGCAATGCTGCTCACTTTTAAAAATACCCTTCTGAGGAATGATGCAGTCTCATAATGCCTTTTTGGAGGATAAGTCATCGTTGTTTACAAGGAGAGCTGGCTGACTGGTCCAAGCATTATCAAATGAGGAATGATATAGGAGCATATTCTAAATCCACATTTAAAATGAACTGCCCTGCTTATACGAGGCCAGGTTTGATATAACATTTTTGGGGGTGTGGTAGTAATTTAACCCCTTTACCTCCTAGATACTTTTAAAAGATGGTAAAATTGCAGGTATTTGAATTTAATCTCAGTTGGCCAAAGGTCTCTAATGATATTTTAAAAGAGAGACCTTTTAAAAGATACTGATATTTTAAAAGACGGAGTAGTTGTAAGGGAAGCCTGCTTAAACCAACGACTAAATGAGTACCATATTGTCTGCTCTATGGAAACTATCTTTAAAAAATATGAATGCACACATATACAGTGGGATTTTTTTTATTCCAAATTAGCTAGAAGAAATTCATGTCAAGATTAGAAGAAAATGCAATGTGTTACCTTTATGATATTAATTTTAGTCTGAGACAAATTCTATGAGTAAGTAAACTTAATTAAGTGAATTAAAAATTATAATTTACAACAATATAAATAAAGACACTAGTTTATATCACTTATTTTCCACCTTTTTCCTTATTGTCTGAAATGTGGAAATTACAAATTTATGTGTTTAAATTGATTTTACATTGCATGACATACAGGTACCTTTGTACACTTGAGTGTAACTGTTAGCATTTGCGGTGGCCTGGTCTAGAATAGGTGCTTTATATTTTGTCGATTGAAGCAAGAGCTACTTTAAGTCCACCTAATTACTTTGGTGGCAGGTGGAATAAATACCAGTTGCAAAAACCACATTTTGGGGGGCAGAGGGAAGCATTAACAGTTTCCATTCCTGTGACTTTCCTTGGTGAGAGGACATTTTGTGAATTAGTTGAATTTTCATGCCACATACAACCAAGAGGCAAGGTGTTAAACCATTCTGATGCTCTGCCTTATTTATAGCCGTGACCCATTCTTTTCCCCCTCTTACAGTTAATAGAAAGATTCATGATTCTTCATGGTTGTCTATCTAGTGTCTGACAGTCCCGACTGCCTGCTAAAGCAAGTCACTATCTATAATTGATATCCTTCCGGGGAATAGGGTGCTGGCTGCAATTGAAGGGCTTTGCTGAAAGCTCTTAAATCCTGACAAGTTCTCCCCTTGTTCTGGTTCAGTCGCTGAGATGCACGGTTGGAATTCCGGAGTTATTTGAACTTGGTGCAGAAGGGAGACATGTGTTTCACATTAGCAAATCACAAAGTTGAAGAGGAGAATTAGGAACTCGGCTGACTTTGCCCGCCAGGTAGTCTCATTTCCAGTGTAATGCACTCCATGTACTCTTGAAAAGATTACCTCGTCCACTACTGTCCGAACAGATGGGCTAAATATTGCCTTTCCCTTCTCTTCTCCTTTATTTCAAGCTCCTCTCCTTCTCCAATTATGTGTTTATTCGAGGTTGCTACTGGGGTCTTTATCACTGGGATGTTTAATTAATTTCTCTTCCCCGCAAGATAATTATAATTGGGCGTATTTACTCTCAAGCTAGTATTAACTTTGCCATAAATTTACTTCTATGACCAGAAGCTAAGAAGATACATGCGTATTTTTCTTAACTGAGTTTTTGCTGTACTTTGTCGCTTTCTTGGTGTCAGTTAAAATAGATGAGAACAAGAAAGCAAGATGGGCCTATAGAATAAAAATGAATTTCAAGTACATTTGATTGAGACTGAATTTATTATTGATTTGTCAGGATGCAAGTTTTTCCTCTTCCCTTGACTTCTGAAAGGCACATAGTCTAACATCGCAAAATAAGTTGAAAGTGCATGTTTTTTCTTCGATTTTAAATTAACCAAACCTCTTTTTGTTGTGCATTTATTACAAAGGACATGAATGTTACATTTAAATGTGTTTCTGAAAGTTTTAGACTGTCAGTTCTCAAAGTGTGATTTAGTTTCGCTTTTGCTTTGCTTATGTTAACCGGTTTAGCTTGTGTTGTTATGTAAAACAACTCATCCTGGCTTCTCCCATGGATGAGGGATGCTATCCATCCTTACTGAGAGCCGGCTCCCTCTTGTTTTAATCTTGTCCTAGAAGTAAGTTCCATCTCTGGCTCTTTGATGGTCGAGGCATCTGAAATACGCACAGCATGCAGCACAAGTTAGTCCCAGGTTCCCCAAACCTGCACACACTCATTGTGAATGACATTGTGTATATTACCACTGTTTTGAGAGGCTTTTTTGAAAAAAGAAAAGGAATTAATGGGAAGAACTTTCATCTCAGTGTGGAGTCATCACTGCTGAGAGGCTAGTTATGCTTGAAAACGTCAATGCTGAGATAGAATAAAAATAGTATAATCACTATACCTCGTGTCCACCTGTTTACTGTGCCTCTGCAACTCCTTGCCCTCAGCTTCAACAACCCAACCGTCTATTTCTGTCTGAGAAATAACACATTGAATATTCCCCCCAAAGGTCTTTAAAAAGTCAAATTCTTTTTTAAGAGTTTTATTCCCCTACCCATTCCCCAGCAAAGTGACCTGCAGAGTCCCTTGGCAATGATACTGGGGCATGTGGTCTTTTACCTATGGGGCAGAGCCACAGAGAACTTGAGATGTATTTATATTAGCGTCCCACCTCAACTGGGTGGCATTTAAGTCTCTGTAATCCTCCATTTGTATCTTTTAAGCGTTGTGTCAAAAATTCACCTTTTTGTAGAGTGATTAACCACCTACTTGGATTTTAAATGCTTTCATATGCAGCAAATTTTGATCTCTAAAAGCAGGCTGAAGTTTCCTTTATCAGAAGAATACAGTTATAATCACCTTTGCTGCCATTTGGAAACAAATTCTGTACATCAGCAGCATGAAAATGAAAGGCTTTCTTTTTAATATCATACAGATTTAAAGAAAGCACATCTAATTTGTGAAGAATTGATGTATCCGTAGAAACGCGAGGAAGAGTTAGGATGTGAAGACATTATTTTCATATTAATACCATGATCCTAAATTTGCATTTTAAATGTTTTCCGTCTAATTTTGATCCCTTTGCTAAAGTTACATTGTATATCCTTACCTAAGAGAAAATTGAGTTTAAGATGTGATAGGGGTCTCAGATAGGAGGCAGAAATTAGTTTTGTGTGCACATAAAACCTAAAACGAATGAGTGGAGATTTTGATCTTATTTTCCCTACATGGAGTTGCTAGTTAATTTAGTTACTCTAATTATTTGGAAACATGGCATGTAAAATATAGACTAAGAATTACAAACTTCAAAGCCATCCTTGGACAATTTTGCCTTAAGGGTCACATTCTCTTTAAAGTTGCTGACTAAATTGCACCTGCAGAAATTGTTCCCATAAAGAGACATTTGGGAGATCATACCAAGTGTATAAGGGGCGTGTGGCCCACCCGCTACAGCCCCCCAGGCCCAGCTGGATTTCTGAGTGGCAGCCCCATCTCTGCCCTGACTCTTGGGGTGACCTCCTTGGAACCATTTGACCCTTTAGAATGTTATTTTCTCACTTATCATACTGTGAAACAGCCGTGAAAATAAACGCTGTCCCCAACGTCCAAGGCCAAGCAGAGATCACATGCAGTAGGCCTAATGAGAAACAGACAGAGGGTCTGAAAGAGGTCACTGTCGCTCGTTGTTTTATGTGTGTGTGTTTTGCAGGGCTGAGTGGGGGAGGAGAATGCTGTGGCACTGTTGGTTTTTGTGGTTTCTGTGTGTTAGCCTCAAGGCTTATTTTATGTTAATTGTTGCTAAACTGGGACAAACACTTGACTAAAGCGGGGAGACCCCCTCGTGTTCCCCAGTGTGTCTGCTGAATAGGACTTAGCCAAGATATTTCACCTCCTTGAATCTGTTTTAGTCAAAGCAAGTGAAAGATTTGAATTAGATAGGGTTGAATGGTCCTTAGGATAGAGATGGCCAACAGGTTTCCTCCTGGCCAGCAGCCACGTGGAGAGCTGTGCTCACCTGGGGGGGAGGCTGGGGGTGGGCTGGGGTAGGGGACACTTCAGTCAGTTAGGGGTGACTGCCGCCAGGTGGAGTTTAGGAGGAGGCAGTGTATATAGCTCCTGAAATATTTCATCAAAATCTTTACCTGAGTAACTGTTTCTGCCATTTGGGGAGTGTTTTCCTATTGAAAGCTTTTTGATTGGTTCTCAGAGATACCTTAGGTGAGATTCTGGATCCTGCCAACAATCAGTCTGCTGGAATGTTCTGTATGCACCCAGCTGGGTGTGGTCATGGGACTGACACCCTCAAGGACTGGACGGTCTACCTGGGAGGGGGAGGTAAGGACACATAGAAGCATAGTGCACGATATGGGGCAGGATATAATGGAGCCATAATGTGCAGTTGAGTTTTTAGAGGCTCCGAAGAGGGATACCGGAAAAGGCTTCAGGGACCAGGTAGGAAATATGGCTAGAGTCAAAGCAAGTCAGGCAGGCAACTCACGAGGCCTGATTATTATCATTATTATTACTATTGTTATTATTATGTGAGACGAAATAGCACCCAATCTGAAAGAACACTTTTGCTTGCCATTGTCACTCTGTGGCAGTACAGTGTGAGTGAGTTTCAAAGCTGATGGACCCGGAGTTCAAGGCCTGTTCTCCCTGCAGACATGTCACATTCCCCCTCCGACCCTCAGTTTCTACATCTGTGAAATAAGGAAAATGATAGTATTTATCACATAAAATGGTGAGGGAATTAGCAAAAAAATCAAAAAGATTAAAAAGTTAGTGCATGTCCTTATAAAAGAGAAAAATTTTGGATATATTTAGAGGCAGCTCTGTCCATGCATGTCACCTATGAAAACAGGGGTTAGGTTGGTATTCAGGCGTGTTTGGGTTGGTGTGTCAGCATGAAACGAATAATTGCATAAAGATGTCCACTAGGCCCCAAGTTCATGAAGCACTACAAGGGAAGAGCTAAAGAAATCTCTGGGAATCTTTGACTGTAGGTTCCTCCTTGCTCTGCTGTGAGCTGTGTTGAGATTCAGTATCCTCCTGTTCATGTGTTCTGGTGTCCTAAATCCTTTTGGGAATTGTCCTTGGTGATTACCCCAAACCAAGGTTCATCAACTGTAGCACACTGGGGCAGATCCTTCTGTGTTGGTGGGGTGGGGTTCTGTCCTGTGCGTTGTAAGATATTTAGCTGCATCCTTGACCTTGTGGATGACGAATAGATGCCATTGTGTCAACCAAAAACGTCTCCAGATTTTGTCAAATGTCCCCTGGGGGACAGAATTGCCCCCAGTTCTGCCTTAAATTTTCCTTTTGTAGTATGGGGGAAGGAGGAAAGATAAGAAAAAAAAAATTTGTGATTAAAGAAAAAGTTTCTCTCTGCTTAAGTATACTTTAGAATGTTAAGATTAAAAAGAAAAGATAACCTCATTAAAATGTCTCTAGCAAAAAGCTATTTAAATATACGTGTGTGTGTGTGTAAACTGGTAGAGCTTAATTTAAAAGCCACATTTGCCAAAGTTAGGCACTCAGTTCTCAGTGAGGCTGTAACCGGCCAAGCCCTATTTCTTGGTGGATAAACTCCATCATGTTTCTGTTGTAGCCCAAGGAAGTCACTCGGACTCCAACTTCTGAGATCATGGCAAGGTCTCCTGCTTTGACATAAAACAGAGTTCTAGGAACAGAAAGCAGTTTTCTAATGCAAGAACTTCTTTGAGATTCAGGGACATTTAGGCTTCTCTGGGATTAGGCAGATACCACCACAGAGGAATTTTTTTTCCCTAGAATAATTAATGTCAGGAAGAGAAGAGAACTGCTCAAGAGACTATGCATAAGCCAAGGCCTTAAACTTATACCATCTCCACCCCAACCCCACCCAGTTACCAGTATAGCAGCATTAATCAGTGAATGGGGGCGAATGGATAGAATGCTGGACAGCGTGTTGGAGATCTGTCTTTTATTTCTACATCTGCCAAAAACTGTTTCTGACTTTCAGTCTCAGTGCACCTTCAATCCTCAGTGTCTCATCTGTAAAGTGGAGATAATAATATCCTTTCTACTTTTCTCACAGGGTTTTTAAATTTGTTCTTTGTGAGGATAGAATGAGATCTTATAATGGAAGTGCTTTATAAGCTGGAAAGCATTATTCAAACATAAGGAAGAACGGAATCCCTGGGACATAGTACTAATAAACCCAATTAACTGAAGAGTGGAGAGATTAAGGGGATTTTATATGAAAATGAAAAAAGAATAATAAGTAGACCATTGATTTGGTTGTGTGGGCTGACTTGTGTAAGCTGTTATCTTGTGTGCTTACTTAGCTGCTAGTGGTCATTACCACCACCTGGTGGCCACTACACAAATTGCAGGCACAGTGTCTGGCAGAAAAAGGCCTCATGTGTTTAAGACCTAGGGAGCTGCAGTCAAAGGAAGTGGGAGGGGGGGATAAGACCTGACACATGTCTCTTATGCCTATCCCTTTGCATAAGGGAAACATACAGGGCAGGCTGTTCTGAGTACTATACATGTACAAGCAGGGCAGTGGGAAGACAAGTAAGGTAAAAATATGACAGAAAGGTCTCCTGGAGATTGGGTTTGAACATGGTCTTCAATAAATAGGTGGATTTAAATAGGGAAGACCATTGCAGGGAGGTGTTAGGGATTCTATGTTGAGAAGACAGCAGAAAGAAGTTAATGGATGCAGAAGGTATTAGAGAATTTTATCTATGATTGTGGCTAATATAATAAAAGGTTTGAGTTTTTGACATGTCTTTGAATTAGAAATATAATTACAAAATAATTCATTTCATGCATTTTGGCTGAAAAGTAGTAAGTGATGCAGTTAGAGCAGAACCAAAGTGTGTCTGGGAGGCAGGAGGGTAGAAGGAGATGAGATTATAGAGTAGAGTCGCACCATGTCATGGGAGATGAGATGGCTAGGCTAGAAGTCTGACTTTTATTCCAGATGGAGTAAGGAGAATTGAATGTTTTTGATGAGAGAAATGGCTTGAGCCACCATGAGCTTTAGAGAGGTTGGTGCTGAGCTTTGCAAAGCCCCAGAAGTTGCAAGTACCATGTATTGAAGAAGGCAAGAGTAGGGTGGGTAGGACAATAGTGGAAATTATTTTTTGGATTAATTTTTAAAACTTTGGAGGATAGCTTGAAGATATTTTACAATTACAGTTTTGGCAGCTGATGTGGTTGTTGCAGATGATGTTCAGAGAGAAGTCAGAAGTTTCAGGGTTGCTGGCTGAGCACCTGGGAGGTGGTTTTGCCCGTGGAACCCTTGTCTCCTGCTGTGTGACCTCAGGCTCTTTACCTAAGGGTCCTAAGACTCTGTTATTTCTCTCCATTTTATTTTATTTATTTATTTTTGAGACAAGGTCTCACTCTGTCCCCAGGCTAGAGTGCAGTGGTGTCATAGCTCACTGTAACCTCAAACTCCTGGGCTCAAGTGATCCTCCTGCCTC
>VBSM01002217.1:11543949-11578017 GCA_008086735.1 Cheirogaleus medius
CAGCTTTAATTGGTAAAATGCAGATTTTTTTTTTTTCTTGATCAAGAGGGGATTATTCTTGTTATCAGTCCAGAGCATCTTATTTCAAGATGAAAAGCATTTACGGAATTACAGATGCCAGCGCTTGTACAAAGCTTTTTGGCGATTGACAACTCAAAGAGAAAGTATGATTTATTAGCCTGTAATGGCTAACCCTGAGCAATGGTCTAGGTCCTACTGATTTGTGAAATTGCTTAATGTGAGCTGCGTCTTTGTGCCACTCGAGCCTTAGGTTACTCAAATAAACTTAGAGTCTACATTACAGGAAATGTTCCGAGAGAGGAAAAAAGAAAAGGGAGGGGGGAGAGGAGAAAGGTGGACTCTAAAATCCATCTTGGTGGTGCCTTTACAGTAGTTTGGCTGATAAGCCGGCAGAGGAAAGATTAATAACGAGGCTTGTCGCTATCAGTACCTGCTTGTCGATTCTCTGTAACAGGGCTGTCTGTTCAGCATGGAAATTATTGATTAAATAAAAATTGCTATTAGATTGTGATGTGATCCATAATCACAAACAATGGTGGACATTCCTCTTTTAGATCCCCAGCCATGCATCAAGTTGTTTCTTTTTTTCCCTTGCCGTAATTTATATTGCGCTGACACTTGGGCTCATTCGGTTTATCCTTTCTTCTCGGCACGAGCAGTGTGGACTGGCAGGACGTGAAGGAGGAAGGGAGGAGAAAGGACAGCCATGCTCAGGGCCTGGCCAGCTTATTCCCTGGGCTACAGTGAAAACACTGTGATCGAAGACACATCACATAGAGTTTACCATTTTGGCCATTTTGAGGTGTACAATTCAGTGGCATTTAGCACACTCACAGTGTTGTGCAGCCGTCACCACAATCTAGTTCCCAAACATTGTCATCACCCCACAGGGTAACTCTGCACCCAATGTGCAGTCACCTCGCATCCCCCTCCCACCCCACCCCGGGCCCTGAGAACCACTAGTCTGTGTTCTGTCTCTTTGGATTTGCCTATTCCGGATATTTCATATAAATGGAATCGTACAATATGTAACCTTCTGTGTCTGTCTTTTTTCACTTAGCACAGCATTTTCAAGGTCCTTTCATGCTGTGGCATGTATCGGTGCTCTCTTCCTTTTTTATGGCTAAATAATACTCCGTTGTGTGGCTATGCCACATTTTGTTTATCCATGCATCATCCATACATTGATAGGCATTTGAGTTGTTTCCACCTTTTGTTTATTGTGTTACGAACATTCCTGTACAAGTTTTTGCTTGAACACCTATTTTCAGTTCTTTTGGAGATTCTTTTCCATCCTTAGGATTGGGATTGGTTGGCCATGTGGCAAGTCTATGTTTAACTTATCTGAGAAACTGCCAGACTTACAGCAGATTTTTAGCTGTCTTGTACAGGCTCTGCCTTTTCAGGTGGTCTCACCCCCACCTCCATTAGGCTCCTAGAAGCACTCCACATTCTGCGCCCCCTTGCCTGGGTCCTGCCTGCTCTCCGCCAGGCCGGGCTCAGGCTGGCCAGCATGCCCGGAGCATCACCATCTGTGGCACACGGGCCTCACCCAGCAGATAGCTCCACATAGCCACTGAGGCCACTTTGACCCCACACGGGTCAGAGTGTTTTAGACAAGTGCAAAGACTGAATATTTAAGACATTAGGGTTAGGTGGGCTTAGACAAGTAAAGTAGACTGCTAGGTTGACTAAGTTTTATTTCCAAATGGTGATTCGGAAAGGGGAAGTAGTTTGTGCTCTGTTTGGTAGGAATGAACATAATTCTCTTTCAGTAGCTAGTTTGTGTGTCCTCCCTGCTGGACATTACTGTTGTGGTCCCTCCTAATCGTAGAATCTTAAAAACGACCTAACCAACTACAGCGAGGTCTAGAAAGGCTAAGAAACTTATTTAAGGCCACTAAACTCATTAGTGAGGGGTTTGCTGCCGATTAATTTGTTCACTCATACACAAGCCATATTGTTTTTAATGGCTGCTGGGTGCATAAAATGAAGGTTTGGTCTTTAGACTTCCTTAGCTATTTGTTCATTTTACCATCCACCACTCCACCCAACTCACCCCTTCCCCCAGCAAAGACAGTCTTCTTCCCTCTCCATTTCACGCTAAGTTGCCTCAGGTTTGCTCTTTTCCCCATATGTTTATTGCAAGTTGAATACCATTAAAAGTAAATATAGCTCTTCATTGCAAACTTCAGACCCCTTTATCAAAACAAAGGTGAAAATCAGGTGCTCCTCCAGAACAGACTCTCCCCAAGCAGGCTGCAACTCATGAACCCATCCGGAACATGTGTCTGCCTCTTGCTTTTGAGAGCGTAAGTACTATTGATCACACTAAACTTAAGGCTGGAAGCAACACTTGGAGAAGACAGAACTTTTGGACCTTGAAACTCTGAGCTCCGGGTCTCTACTGCCACCCCCAAGCCCTGCTGTTATTTACAGGCTTCACTGTAAGCTGTAGCCTTTCAGATGGAGAGAAGCAAAGATGATACTTCTGGGGGGTGAGGGTGGCGATAGGGAGCAGATCCCACGAGGCGCCTTGTGTAGGTACAGTGTTGGCTGCAGAGGCCCAGTGCGGAGTGTAAATCCAAGCTTCCTGGGGGCCCTGGTTTAATAGCAAGAGACTCCAGAGAAAGTATAGCAAGACAGCTGAAGGTCACTCAGGAAAGCCACTTTGAGCAATAACAAGTTAAGAAAGAAAACACAAAGTATGAAAGATGAGGGTCCCAGTGGAATTCTTTGGTGAGGTTAGACACATACGGAAGGTGGAAAGAAAGTAAATATGTGGAAATAAGAAAGAGCTAGTGACACGGACTTAGCAGACCATATCCGATCCACTGGGGCTGCTGAGGCACGCTGGTGGCCATGAGAGGGGGTACTGGGGGTCCGGGAACGGGAGGGCATGTTCCTTGGAACGGATGGTTTAGAACTGACAGATGGCGATGAGAGCAGACAGCTCCCTTCCTGGATTGCTCTTTTCTTTTGCGTTGGTCTGAGTGAAGATTACTCGTTCATTTTGTTATTCATTTGGAACGAGAGACGGAGGGGACGGAGATGACTCCGGCGAGGCCTGTCCTCCTGGGCCTTCCCGCCCACTAGGGGCAGCAGGCAGGTGGGGAAAGTGTCCGTCCAGCCGAAATGGGAGTAAGACCCTTGCTTGGCAAAGGGGATCAGAGGCCACGTGAGTGTCCACATCTGTGGAGCAGATGGGACGGGGCTGATCCCAGGGAGCTGACATTCCTAACAAATGTAACTGTGAACCAATATCAGGAATTTTTGATCAATTATAAAGCATGGGTGATGTGCTGGGAGTGACTGAAGGTGGAGAATGTTGTTTTAAACTTTAAAAAGGGGCAAGAAAATGAATTCTGAACATTACAAGCAGAGGGTTTCACATCAGTTCTAGAGAAAACTGTATTTTTATTGTTAGAAGTTTGTTGTCCTGTTACAAAATGAAATAGTAATCACTGGGACCCTCTGGGTTTACCAAGAGAACAATCACTAGACTGGGCTGATGTTTTCTTTGACATATCATGAGACTGATTGGTTATGAAAATGCTGTAAATATGTGAGGTTGGAACTTGAGCAAAACATTTGATAAGCAACCACGGCAAAGGCAAAGAAGGATGGTTGTGTTAAAAAGCAGTTAGGGGTTGGAGGCGCCAGCCAAGGGAGCTGGTTCTAGAAGCACACTGCTGGCCTTGGACTCCTGCCTTGTTTTGCTGCTTAACAATTTGGTGTGTTTGTTTCTAGGACGAAGTGGTGGAGTGCAATTATCATCAAAGGTGTTTATGAGGAATTTTCATATCCAGTTAATGACTGAATCAGGGTCCTCCAAGATCTTGAAAAATCAAAAAACTGAAATAGCTCCAAGGAGATTAAAAATGATGATAATAACATAAGGTCTTTAATTAACTATAAATTCACTACTGCAAGGCAAAGAGATTTGCTACCAAACCTGGCTAATATGATTCTCAACTGTAGAGACAGAAGTACACTATTAAGTTCATGCTCAAACTATTTCTGGAAAATTGCACTTAGGCATTCCACATTCTAAAGATGTACTGATTTATGGGCATTGGATCAGGTAGAGAGAGAGCTAAGTGTGCCCTGTTAAGAGTGGTTCAGAGAACCAGTAAAGAGTGCATCCCTATAGTCCCAGCTGCTCAGGAGGCTGAGGCAGGAGGATCGCTTGAGCCCAGGAGTTCGAGGCTGCAGTGAGCTATGATCACGCCACTGCACCCCAGCTTGGATGTCTCTAAAAAAATAAATAACAAGAATGAAACCAGGGAAGCAAAGTTTTAGGGGTTGAGGGTTAGGCAGAGAGAGCCAGTGGGAGGGCACAATAACTGCCTTCTAATATTTGAGGGTGTGTGGCTGTCTTGTAGAAGCTGGACCGTGTCTGTTTTCAGTGTGTGGATCATAGGTGCAATGCATGGAAACCATGGGGAGACAGATTTAAGCTTGATGTAAAGAAAACTGATTGAACCACGAGAGCCAGCCAAAGTGCTGCCCGAGGGAAAAGGGAGTTTCTGTACTGGAATGTGAGGCATTTAAATTGGACACCACTGGGCACTGGGCATGGGGTATTACAGAGGTAATTCAGAGCATCCAGTGGGTTCCTGCACTGGATGAACTCTCAGTCCCTCTCAAACCTAAGTGAAATTCCTTTATGCTGTAGAAGTTTCTTGCAAGCCAGCTACATGCCTATGTTCAAAGGAGGGACAGATTGGCGTTTGTTCTCAGCTGAGAATAATGGCACCATCTCAGTTTTATATTAATATATAAATTAATATGTAATACTTCCAACAGTCTTTACTCTCCACCTACTTTAAGATTTTTCCTTTCTTTCTTTTAAAAGTTTTGATTATAAAACATATTACTAGTTAGTAAAACACTCTAGACTGACATACTATTTAAAAGGGCGAACCTCTGAATTCCTCAGGTAACAAATTTGGGTTAAGAATTTGGGTGCTGTGAGGCCTGAGTTTTCCTTGTATATCAGAGCTACCTCTAATCCAAAACCTTCTTAGATTTTTGGTTTTTTTCCTTTCATTTTATTTTGATGTGACTAGCCCTGTTGTGGTTTTTATATATGAAAATTACCCTTAGAATTTTCTATAGAAATCAGTCATGTGTACTGAGTACTTTTGTATCACATACATTTTTTTTCCCTGAGATCCTTTCAGATAAAAATATTAGTGCTGAGCTCATAGAGAGGTAAATAATCAAATACTTTTAGAATACCAGAAAAGGAATTTTCATTATCTTTGGGTTTGGACTGTGGCTATGTGGTCTAAGTCTTATGCAACGTGAAGGATATAAAACTTAGCCTGATTATTCACAGTTTTTTGCATCACTTTGTTTCCCCAGACTGTAGTCCTTGTCCCAGTGAGTCTCAATCTTGTTTTTGTATTTATTTTCAAACACTTGAGAGATCACATAATAAACTTGTAACTTTGCTGTGCTCTTTCTCGTCCTTTCTTTTGTGTAGCAACATGTGGCTGTTAGGTTCTCTTTCCTTTCTTCCTTACATTTTTAAAAAAGATTTCCTTCCTTAGCCTCATTATCTTGATAATTCATTTCCCTGGATTGCCCTGTGTAGAGCTAAGACGTCCTCAGTGGTGCTGGGCACCCTGTCATAGCTAACTGGCCCTTCCTTTTCCTCCTCTCCTTTGTGAATCTCCAGTTAAGAGTGGAGGCTTCCTTTGGAGGAAGTGTCAGGCTAAGCTGAGAGCACTCTGTGTAGCCACATCTGCCACCTGGGGGACCCAGCAACACTCTGAACCCTGGGAAGTGACACAGCACCACTATTGCTTCTACTTTCTGATGCTTTTATCTTCAGAAATTCCTGAAAAAATGTTAAGAAATTTAGAAAATAAGAAATAAATATAAAGAGCCAACTAAAAATGAGCTGTTCTTTCAGGACTGAGAAAGTACTCTGTTGTTTCCTGGGCTGTCCCCTTTAGGGGTCCTATCCAGGCATGTCACAAATGTCCCCCCTGGGGCACGTGGGCTCCATTTGTCTGGCTCACTTGAAGTGATGGATGTTTCCTTTGAAACGGTACATTCCCAACTTGGGAATGAACCTGACTGACCCTAGCCACCCGCATGACGAGTTTTAGTCCTGCTGGAGCCTTTTAGGCCTGCCCTCTGCTATCTGCAAGAATGCACATGGAGGCTCACAGACTGATTAAATATTTAAAGCTGCAAGTCAAGCTAACAAACTGTTAATAAATGTTTTATACTTTGACTTCGTCCAGTCTACCGGCATAGGGAGTGGGGGGCCAGGTTTCCTAGAGAATCCTTGGACTTGCTGGAGTTCATTGCTGGCCCAGGGACAATTGTCTTCCCAGCCCACCCCCTTCTCTTCCCACTCCTGCTGCCGAGCCTCCCCCCAGACCTGCTGGGGGCTCTTGGGAATCTGCATTTCTAACAAGCTCCCGAATAATTCCTGTGCACACAGAAATCTGAGAACTGCTGCCCTCCCCAGGTCTCTGAAATGCCGTCAGAGCTCAAAGCCTGGTAGCCTCCAGAGAGCCTTGTTCTGGGCAGTGTGGCCCTTAGAGCTCCGACACACACATAGAGTCCCTTATACACTTTCTTAAGTACAGGGGAATCTGTATTCTAGTTTAGAATCTGCTCCCTGCATAATTTGCTAAACTTATTTCAATCTTTTGAGGGATGATATATTCAATTTAGGGCTAAGCTGTAAAACAACTAGATTCTTTATAGCAGACCCACGCATTTCGTTTGGTTCTAAGAACTATAACGTTATTTCTCTTACTGAGACCGTGCTGAATTCAGGGCTTTGACAAGGAAGCAGTCTGAGATGTCCGTCTCTCATGCCCTAAAAACCGCCTAATCCCACTCGTGTTCCTCAACTCTTCTCGCTAACTGGGGTCACCCGGTTGACTCTTGCTCTGAACTTTGGAATTAGAGATGAGCCAAAGAAGGGAAGAGAAATTGAACAGGAAGCTGAGGAAAGAGCAGCATAAAACTACCCTTTATCTTCATCCCCTTCCCACCCCAGGCAGTGGTGTATGCTGCTGCAGAGCCAGGCTGGACAGTGTGTGAGCAGTGGGTGGCAGGACGCCTGTGGAGGCGAGCACCTGGGCTTTTGTTCTAGAGGGTGGGTACCGGCCGCTCCCTGCCAAGTGTGCAAAAGGGCAGCACGGTCTCCATTCTTCAAAACTTAGAGGAGGCCTGTTCAGGCATGGGTCTGAATAGCAGTAAAGACTCTAGACTCCAGGGATCACTGGAAGGTGGTGTCAGGGCCCAGCAGGGCCCCGGTGGAAGTTGAATGTGCTGAGGGTGACTTCTTGGCCATTAGGCACCATCTGCCCTCGTGTAGGTCACAGAAATAACCAGTGCAGTGCGGGCATGGGTCAGTTCCTCCCACCAAGGGTTTGTTGCCAATGCAGTGAATGATGGTGATGAGGATGATGATGAGGTCTTAGGTCTCTAATGTTTGATTTGTTTTCAAAGCTCCCTGGCCTCGCTGGAATGCTTCATTCCTTCACACTCGTGATTTTTTCAGATCTGTAATTTGGCTTTTGGGTTTGAGTGCTTTGTCCGTACTCATAAAACGTTATAAAGCTGCTGGCCTCCACAGATACATTTAAATTCAAAGAGTCAGTTGGTTACAACATGCTGGAAGTTTCTTTCCAAATGTTTTAATTGCAAAGCAGTGTAAAATTTAACAGGGTTTTGGGGGGTAATTAAACATATGCAATTAATGTAGTGTATAATGGTTCTTGCTATTAATTTTCACAACCCAAATGCTGTTTTTCTTGCATATCCTTTCCAGCCCCACGGGCCTCTTTACTATTACTCAGACACCAAGGCCGTGCCCTCCGCGGGACCTTTGCACTTGCCATTCTCTCTGCTTGGATCAATCTTAGAATTCCCCAGACCTTCATCCAGGTTTCTGCTGAAGTCTCATTATATCTGAGAGGCTTTCGCTGATCTACGCATAGAAAATGACACCCATGTCCCCTCCATCACTCCTCTCATCTGTATTTTTAAATTTTTATATATTTCACAGTCTAAAACATCACATTTTTAAAAATCCTCACATTGTCCATCTTATCCCCAGGGCTATATGCACCATGAGATTAAAGACTTTGTTTACTCATTGCTGCATTCCCAAGACCAAAACGGCCTGGCATATAGTAGGCATTGTGTACATACTGTTGAATTAATGAATGAATTAGTGAATGAATGATTTTTCTTTTAATACAATGACCAGAAAAGTGTATATGTGTTGTGTGTGTGTGTGTGTGTGTGTGTGTTTAAATTCAGGATAAGAATATTCTTAACCAGTTAAGCACTTTACTACCCATTTATCCATCCATCCATCCAAGCACTTTACTACCCATCCGTCCATCCATCCATCCATCCATCCATCCATCCATCCATAAAATAGACTTTAAAGTTCTAAAATATGGTGAACATTATATTGACATAAAGAAGAAAGCCCTTAAAGAGACCACATTACTAAAATATTAAATAGGGGGAAAATAATGAGGATTACTAAAGCAATAGGGAAACATTAAAATTCAGATAACTATTAATAATGAAAACAAGAATAATCCATAATGTCTTCAAAATCAGCAAAACCAAAATCAACTTTAATTAAAATTTTGTATTTATTAAAATGTTTCTGTTTTAATGTATTTTTAAAAAATGAGTCTATACTGAGTGTGTTAGTATGTGAATTTATGTTTTGTATCCTGCTTTCATCATGTGAATATACCATAATCATTTAATCATTGTTATTTGTCATTTGTGGGTTTTCTTAACATTTTTTCACTATCAGAAATAATTAACTTTTTTGTGTAAAATTCTTTGTTCCTCATTTGGATTGTACCCTTCAGATATAATATTTAAAGCAAAATAACTAAGTTAAACAGATTACCCTTTAGAATGATTTTAACTAAATTTAAAAGTATAAGCCATTGGGATTTTGCCTGGAATTTTATTCATGCCTTAAATTGAAAAGAATCTATATTCTCTAAAAACTCAGTTTCCCCAAGTAATAATGGAGTGGTTTTTTTTTTTTTTCATTTTTTGAGCTTCCTAGCTTGCTGTTTTTTTTATGATTACCTCATATTTCTTTGCCGATTCCTAGGCATGAAATTTTTTCCCTATACGTTTTCCCCAATTGATCATTGCTTTTATAATAGGAAAGGTACTGGGATTTTTGTTTGCTTATTTTTATTTTGTGTGCAGTCAACTTTCTTAATACTCTTGGTGTTCCTAGTGGTTTTGGATTTTATTATCTTGGGTTTTCTAATAATACACTGCTGTCATTTGCAAGTGATAATAATTTTGTCTTTCTGATAAATACATATTTTTGTTTCTCATTGCGTTGGATAGATTCTTAGAATAATGTTAGGTAATTCTGTTGGTGGCCATAACCCCTGTTTTTTCTCTGGTTTTAATGGGAATCCCCTTGGTGTTCAACCTTTACATATTCTGTTTACTGTTCATTTAAGATGGATAATATTTGGGCAAATGAATGAAGTGCCCTTTTTTCTATTTCTAAATTTTCTAAGAATTTAATCTCAAATGATTACAGTCACTTTCTTAACTTTTTGCCACCTAATGATATTACTATGTGATATGATGTATTTCTATGTCTTATATCATCTTTGCATTCCTTGAATGTGCCAGGGAGTCACTTTTCTGATATGTTGGTAGATTCAACTTGTCATGTTTTATTTATAATTTATAAATTTTTATAACTGAGATTTATATCTTTGTTTCTTTTTGTGCTGCTTTGGTATCAGAGTCATGGCTAGATCTTTTCCCTTTTTTTTTTTTTTACACTATTCTATATCATTTCTGTTTCCAGAGTGCCTTCCATAGCATAATAATCTCCTGTTTCTTGAATATTTGAAATAATATTCCCATAAAGCTATTTGGGTCTAGAGCCTTTTGAGAATAAAATCCATTAATAACTTCTTTAAAATTTTCTTTTTATGACATTAGAGTATATTTGAATTTGAGTTTTTAAATTTTTCCAGAAAAAATCCCCTATTTCGTTGAGAGATTTTCAGCTTTAGTGTTATCAAGCTATAGTTACTTAAACTCTTATACATGTCCTCTGTATGCTTCATTGAGTCACCTTCTTTAGTTTATTTTTCTGTCATTTATTTTTTTCTCATTTGCTTAGGTATGTCAGTGGTTTCTTTATTTGTTTCATTTTTTCCAAGAATGAGTTTCCGAAATTAGTTATTAATTTTACTATGTTTAAGTTCTTATTTGTGTCTTTTTAGAAAAAAATTTTCCCTAGCATGGTTTTCTTGGGCTGAATTTTGCTTTTTCCTCATGATTTCTAGTATGAAATGCTTATTTCATTTCCCTCTTTTTAAATAATAAATGCACTTCAAGATGATAACATTAACTTTAATTCACCTTTGACTCTCATAAATTTTGATTGTCTTCTTTGTTTTGATATTTCATAATGGTCTGTAGTTATACTTTTCATGGTTTATTCAGTAGATAGTGTCTTATTCCTCAGCAAATACTTTTTGAGTTGCTGCTGTGAGCCAGCACTGCTCTAGGCTCTAGAGCCACATCAGTGAACACAACAGTCAAAGATACGTGTCCTCACGGAGTGTCACCGCAGTGACAATACAGCCTCCAAGACTTAGCCAGCGAATGCTTGGTTCATTGCCGTGTATTATGTGCCAGGCACTGTTCTAAGAGCACGTATTAACTCATTTAATCCACTCAATAACCTAATGAGATAGATATTATTATTAGCCTCATTTTACACACAATTGAACCAAGTCTCCAAGAGTTTGATTATCGTGTCTCTTGTCACATTGCCAGTAAGAGGTATAGCCAAGCTGGCGTCTTAGTAACTTTGCCAACAAGTGTACTGTGATTTGTTGTAGCCCCTGGACATGAGATTTTGCTTATTAGTGTTTAAGCTTGTGTTACTATTTTAAAATTGTACCTTCACAATAGACACCTAAATATTTTATTGAGATTATTTTCATGGTGTGTGGTATATATTCATTTATTTAAATCTTCTATAGACAAACAAAGATAGAGTCTCAGCCAATAACGATTTATACGTATCTATTCATTCAACCTTCCTAATGGGTGATGTTCGAGTTTGTTTTGTCTCTAGTTATTTCTTTATCTACTTGCTCTATCATAGACTGACACTGGTATATTAAATTTCAGGTGATGATGGTTCTAGCTATATTCCTCTTAATTTTAACAGGTTTTGCTTTATATATTTCAATGTTCTGTTATTTGGTGGAGAAAAGTGTTGCCTTTCTTTAATGATTATACTTTTAAATTTATTTATTTAATTTTTATTTTTACTTTTTGTAGAGACAGAGTCTCACTATGTTGTCCAGGCTGGTCTTGAACTCCTGGCCTGAAGTGATCCTCCTGCCTTGGCCTTCTAAAATGCTGGGATTATAGGCACAAGCCACTACACCTGGCGTTGATTATACTTTTATCAAGAGAAAAGAACTACAACTCTTGTGACTCCATTTAAATCTTTTTGTCGTACAGTCTAATTTGTTTACTACCAAGATTACTATCACTAATATATTCATCTGTTTTTTTTGTTTGTTTTTTTTTTTTTTACCAATTCTCTATAATTTTGTTTATAATGACTTCCTTATGAGGATTATGGTTGTGTTTATCACCATCTGAGAGATTTTGGCTAAAAGTGGGTAGATTTGAGTCATTTATTTTGAATGTGAACTTTTGTGTGCTCTCTCAGTTCTTGCCTTTATTTGTGTGTGTATCTTGCCATATTTTCCTTATTCCTGTGGTGAATTTGAAACTAAACATAGCGTTTTAAATATTAATATGTTTTCTAATATATTAAACACATAATTAAATGCATAATTTCTAATTATGGAAAAATAAATATCACCCTTTGACCTCCATAAAAATGCACATACATTATTTTGCAAGACAATTTATTTTATTTTATTTTGAGACAGAGTCTCACTCTGTTGCCCAGGCTAGAGTGCCGTGGCATCAGCCTGGCTCACAGCAACCTCAAACTCCTGGGCTCAAGCAATCCTTCTGCCTCAGCCTCCTAAGTCACTGGGACTACAGGCATGTGCCACCATGCCCAGCTAATTTTTTCTATATATTTTTAGTTGGCCAATTAATTTCTTTCTATTTTTAGTAGAGACGGGGTCTCGCTCTTGCTCAGGCTGGTTTCGAACTTCTGACCTTGAGCTATCCTCCCGCCTCGGCCTCCCAGAGTGCTAGGATTACAGGCGTGAGCCACCGCGCCCGGCCTTGCAAGACAGTTTACAATTTAAAAATATTCTTTCCCTCCTCTTTCTTTTCTTTCTGATTTTATCAATTTAGTTAGTGCTTTATAGACTCAATTATTTTACAGTTACTAATTTTACCATCATAGTCCCCCTTATTATTTTGTATATTTGCTTTTATAACAGTCTTTTCAACTATTTTTTAATACTTTTTTCTTTATGTTAATTGACCTCAATGCTTAGTTCTCTCATCCTGTGGCTTCTCCTTTCCTGAAATATTTTTGTTTCCATCTTTTTGTCAATAGAAAACCTAAACATGCTACCTTCCCACATTAGTAACAATTTAAATGAGTCAAGAATTTTGTGGACAAAACTTTATTTTCTCTTATATCCATATAATTCAACATTTTCCAAAGTGTACTGCAGAACACAAGCCCTGCAGGGTGTTGGTAAGTGTGGGGTGGGAATGAAAGTCGGGGTAAGTCAAGTCAAGCATTGCTTGTGCGGGACTTACCCAACCCTTTATCATGCTACTACCCCATCTTGTGGCTCTTGAAGAGGAAGAGTGATGATGTTGGCCTCCTCACGTCACTTGGTGATAGAATCCTATTTCCGATTAGTTTGTGGCAAAATTGTGTTAAGTTGTGTTTTCCTCTTTGGAAGGATACTTCTATATTCTGTTTCTCTTTTATTCTTGAAATGTTTTAATGATGCCAAATACATCTAGATCATTTACATGAAGTTCAGGTCTGGTCTGTACCAAGAGCATTTGGTTTTCCTATGATTTAATTCATCTCTACTTTCTTAATTCTACTTTTTTCTTTCAGGACACACATGGGCTCAAACTATGCACCTTGCTTTGATTTCCCTGGTCTTCCTTCAGCTCCCTCTTGCCTCCACTGTAGCTTTTCTCCTGCTAGCACGTGCGTGTGCACGTTTAAACCTGTTTGGACGCCTCAGACTTGGGCCCCGTGTGCTGCTTCTCCACTTGAGTGCTTTTTGTTTGTTTGTTTTTTAGGCATCGTGTCTTCTTTTATTTGGGAGCACCAAACGGCTATTTCTAATTTTGTTCTGATTGTTTTTCAATTTCTTGTTTACCAACTCTACTTTTACTGAGTCTTTATCAGTCCTTTCCCTTTTCCCCAGCAAGAAGGGCATGTTCATGGGCCTCGTGTGGTGTTTTTGGCAACTGATAGTATGCCAGGTGCAGAAATAATCCCATTTGGTGCTGGCAAATTTCCTATCTCAACTCACAAAATTTTAGGTTTTTCTTAAATAGTTTTTCCTGATTTATTTTACATCATTTCTAGAGTTTCGAATTAGAATACGTTCATGTAGTTAAAACATCAGAAAGACATAAAGGTGTATATTGAAAAGTCTTCTTTTTTTTCTTTACCCTGCAATTGCCTAATTGTCACCTCCCTCCAAAAATTAATTGTCCTTAATTTCTGTATCTTTCTGGAATTCCTTAATGGCTACATTAACACAATATAAATTTTTATTACCCATTCCCTTTTTAAGATAAAAGGTTCCCGCCATGCTTTCTGTATGTAACACTATACACGGAAGAGTGTGCTTGGCTCAGTCCGAACCGGTGTTAGTGTTTGGCAGGTGTTCGGCCCTGTGGGACTGAGGCGGGATGTTCCCTTTGCCTGTCTAGGTGAGACATCATCCCTGGCTGGCCTCTGGTTGGTACGGCGTGTCATGGTGTGGGTCCCCGATGTGCAGCTCAGAAGGGCTGGAACTGAGGCACAATCGATGACGCCCCGTGTGCTGTGGACACTCTCTGTCTCCTGGTTCTCTAGGGCTGGGCAGTTCAAAGTGTGCTCCATAGACGGAGAATAGACACAACGTACTTAGAAACGCTCACAGCACTTTGGCATCTAGGTGTGTGACTATTAATTCCTCTCATTGAACAGAGGACAGACGAATTTGGGTGTTGTCTAGCTTGCAGGCCCCTGAGTATGTGCAGCCCCCATTTGTTCTAGACGTGGAGTAGGACCACATACATAAATACCTGTTGGTGACAGAGAGGGCAGAATGGTCCTTCACCATAGAGTTTCAAAACCACCGATATAGGATTCTTGGAGAAGCATTGTCTGAAGAGTTTGATAGAAGGGAGTCAATGAGGGCAGGAAGAACCACTCTGGTTGACTTTAAAGTAGTTGTGGTTTATGGGAAGGGGTGTTTGCCTAATTTTGTGGTTAGTGCGGTCCCAGGAACCCAAAGCCAGTGAAACACAATAATATCAATCAAAGCCATTTTCTCTCTTTGTGGACAGTTGTGAGTTCTGGTTCTGAAGATGTGTCTGCAGGGCCGCGTTACATGATTCATGTGATGTTTTATGTGTGGCACATCAGTCCATGGTGTGAGTTTTCAGTGCCGTTGTTCTGCATACGATGATAAAGGCAGGCGTTTTAGGTTATTTTCATGTGTCCCCCATGTTCATCCAGATGGTTTAATTTTTTTCTTAATAGTTTTTTGCCATCTGAAATCACATACACGCATGAAAATATATATTTATTGATAGTAGCTTCCTGTCATGTAGTAATGTCCCACAGAGAGTGAAGGAAATGGTATGCTACTCTCTCTTCAACAAGAAACTGCGCTCACCTGAGTAATCTATTTTTCATACCAAGTAAACTTCCAACTTTTCAAGTAACTCAATACTAAATGTAGAAAACTTTGGATACACTTGAACGAGATTTAAATCCACGTGCCCCTCAGTCCATAGAGGCTGAAAAGCCACGAGAGAAAAAATACAGAAAAGTAAATGGGACATTGAAGTAGATTGGCGTGAAATATATTAATAACTAACTTGTAGCAGAAGAGAAAGAAGCCAAATAATTGAAGGTGTTAGTTCGTACTTACTCCACTGCTATACTTAACAAAAAGTGCTTTGACTGTTGCTGTCCAGAGTTGATGAATAATTCGGTGAGTAACATAGAGGTGAAAATCTCCGTAGCTTGAGCATAAGTTGACCGTGGAGTGTAATTTGTACTGAATCAATATTATGTTAACACCATTCAGAGTCTCTGCCAATAAAATTAAGTACTCTATTGAAACGCTATAATTCATTATTTTACTTACTTGCTAAGAGTAATGCATTTTGTACTTAATAGTCTGATGAGAGGTGTTAAAAGTTAGAAATGAAATGTATTTTCGAGGCATTAAAGAAGGGAACAATCATATAACTGATGGCCGTGGACAAGGGCCCATTAATGAACGCTTAATTACCACTTTGTTTGACGTAACCCACGTCCCGCCACAGCGGGAAGCAGTCGGTTGCAGCAAATCTTGTGCATCCTTTGAATGGTTTTTACAGGCTTTCTGGACACTTTAGATAAGAAGCAGTAAAAGAGCTATTTTTTAAATATGTATAAAGAAAATACAGTACTCTCTGTTACATGCTTGGAATTTGAGCCTGTGGTGTGAATACCTTAGAAGAGGTGCCATATATTGATTACTTCAGCCATCTCGGTTTACTTATAAAATAAATGAAGTCAGAGCTCTGGGCTCCTCTGAGTCCCTAATGACTATTTCCATCATTTACTGCCTCTTTCCAAGCATTACCCTAGAATGACCTGGCAGAGCCAGCTTAATGACAACATCTGAACAAGAAAGAATTCTTAATCCTTGCCCCTTGCAAAAAATAAATTTTTTTTTAACTTTTAAAAAGTCTATGTGTACAGCAGGCGTTTAGGAGATGTCTTCTGCCTTAGAGCATAAGCCTCCCTTATGCTCTAAAAAGAAAGAAAACATCAATATTAGAGTTATGTTGTGACGATCTTTTTAGTGCATCTGAGTGGGTGAACAGCCTAGCTCCAGCTACAGTGAAATATGAGGACACAGATTATTGGGTCACGTTATGTATTCATGTTGTTGCACCAAGCACCAGTTCCTGAGCGCCTGCTGTGTAGAAGTCACGGTGGAAGCCCGTGGGGTACCGGGATGAATGAGATACAATCCCACACTCAGGAAGCAGTTTAGAAGAGGTCAAAGCTGTGCTCATGTAAAATAAGCCCAACTAGAATGCAAAGCAGAAGGTATCATCTGGGCAGTTTTGATGTTCAGGAGAGTTAGGACACACTTCATGTCCAGCCAGAACACTAGCTCTTTCCTCCTTTCTTTCTAAATTTATGTTCCTCTGTATGCTTTTTTCTTTCGCTCATCTAATCATACGACCCCAAAGAGCAATAGTGGCTCTGATACTCTGTGATCTGGAAGGATCGTTGGCTTCTGCTAGAGTTGCCAATAGCATTCACTTTAATAAAACGTGAACATTGAAAAACTCCTGGGTCCCAGGCAAGCCTAGTGTAAAAATGTCAGCCTGCAAAGTTGGCAAAGTCCAGCCACCACACAGTGACTTTAAGGATGTTGTAAAACTCTTTCCATAAATAATATTAAAGGAGAAAAAAAAGCTGAACTTTTCAAAATGTCAAGTTTCTTTATCAACCTTGCAACCAATCAGTCAAGCATGCCATTCCTTCCTGGGAGATGGCACCTCAGACTTAGATTATATTGTGTATGGAAACATTGGCATGGGGGTGGGGGGGAACCAAACTCCCATTTAAAAAAAAAAAAGAAATCTTTTATATAGTCGTAAAAGGAAAATGGTGAACGCCTACACTCACAGCTGAGATTACGGGAGTGTCTCTCTCAGCAGCTTTCTCATATGAAGAAATAAAAATCCCAGTTCTTCTGCCCATTGTTTTATGGCCACATGGACTTGCACAGGAAATCAAGGAAGAATTGTAAAACACTGCATTCACAGAGCTCAGTTTCGCTTTACCACACTTGCCACATACAGATGCATCAAATCAAATCAGAACAAGATGTGATCTTACTGAGAAAGAATCCTTATAATATTATGTTACCTCCCCCTGAAAATTCCCCCAAGCATGCATAAAATCCAGAAAACCTTAAGTAGAATATTGAAGAAAGCCTTTAAGGCTGAAAAGCAAGCTGCATTTACCTTCCTTGTATCATATTATATATACATATTACAATTATGTCAGCGATTAAAAGCATTGTCATGCTGCATTACGGACTGTTTTTATGTTTAGGATTAGATAACCCTCCCCCTTACCCCCTCAGATTCCTTTTATGTCCTGAGGGCAAATCCGTTCTCTGGGGTCAGGAATGTAATAAGGTAGGTTTTCCTCTCTCTGGGATATTGTGTCTGTCTCACTGTGTTTAAATTGATTCAGAAAGCTCTTCAGAGCAAAATACAGTATTTTCTTTGTATATGAGCCAGCAGTTGACTAACCCATGGGGAATTCTCTGTGTCGAGAATTTTAAAGATATAAGTTGGGTATGTTTGAACTGCTGACGCTCAGCAAAGACCACTGGGGAAGTAGATGGACCCTGGCTCAAAGAGAGAGCCCTTTTCTCTCATGTGGTCTTGAGGCGGGGAAAAATCATTGTTCTAACAAATAATTTTTCAATGATAAAATAATTAAGGAAAATTACCAAGCTAATTTTAATAGTAGTGGTTCAAGACAGAAATAAAGAAAAATTACAGTTTATGTAAATGTATGTATATATAATTAAAAAGCATTTAGCCACCAAAAATGAATTTCCTCAAAACAGCAATTTTCTCTCTATCAGATGTATGAAGTGTTAACACATCCCTCCTGAGAACTGAACCACAGGCTCTGGGATCCAAAAACAGCAAATTTACCATTTATACAGGGGAATTTCTTTTAGATTTGATATCTCCTTCCAGACCACCAGTTGCCAGAGGTCAAACCATTGCCAACCAAGGATAACTAATTTAACCCTTGTAATGTTGGTTATTGGTTTCGATAGTACCCCGGAGTCTAGGATTTTGTAATATGTTCAAAGTATAAGCAGTACAGTGTGTGTGTGTGTGTATGTATCTTCATGGATGCATGTGGTTCCCTCCCTCCTTCCTTTCCTTCCTTCTTATCTTCTTTTCTTCTTTCTTATTTTAATGAGTGCACATGATCCTCTCTCTTCTGTGCATATTTTATAGCATTTAATTAAAAGCAATCTAGGAAATTTTCTCTTCTGGTGAGTCTTTGACTCTTTATTTCTGACAAATGAGCAGGCTCTTTCTTGATTTTGAATGTATCCCTTGTTTTTCTCAGTTCCATCTTTGTGGTAGGTAGAAAATTTAGCCCTGAGTTCTGTTAACTATGCCAAGAACTCATGGTGCACTATTGGGTGGGTTTCTGAACCTCTTTGAGCATCAAAAACCACCCCCCCCCCATGGGAGGTAAAGCGTGAGCAGGGCTCAGCCAAGTGGAAAGGCAGGCTGGGCAGAAGAGTTGGCATGAGCAAAGGGACCGTGTGTGCAGCCTGTACACCAGGTCACTGCAAACAGATGAGAGAAGCAGGGATGAGCATCACATCATCTACCATGTTCCCACAGCTCTGCACAATGGATCCACATCCACCATGGGTGACAAGGACCTAGATACCGACAGCACAGAACCACAGTGCCCACTTGGACTCTTTGCTAAGCAAAATATTGTCTTGGTCTTTGCATTATGGTTGTGTTACCTGACAAGTGACATACACAGATGTCATTTTACATGTAAATTAGATGAAATAGTACACTTTCACTTTAAATATCCAGGTGACAAAATTTGGACTAAACACTGAGTTTCAATTAGCTTCACTCTGGTTTATTTTGCAGGCATGTTCATTATTTATTCCCCAGAGAATGTTGAAATGCATAAACTTTTAACCAGTTGTGGTGGTATTATAGCCATACTATATTAGTATTCTGTTCATATGCAATGTGTAGACCATTATGAAAGCCACATATATGTTGGAGGCATATGCTTGAGGTGTCAAATGAAAGATTTAAATGAAACTTTTAAAAACTTGAATGATTATGCAATATATACTAGCCACATATTCCCAAGAAAATATGCGTATAAAAATAAGTTTTATGGAATCAAGCCCCAAATTAAAAACATATTTTGGGAAATAAATTAGCACTTCTTGAGGAATGAAATTCTTAGTTTGGTGGGGAGGTAAAAAACAAAGCAAAAACAAAAAATGCAGAATTGGCTCAAATTCACTCCCCCAAGAGTGATTTCACCATGCAAATAATGATGCTTAGCACAAGGTGGGCTGTTTTCCCAGTTCTCTTTTGGAAGGACCACAGACCATTTTGTACACACACACCTGAATTTATTTATTTATTTTAAATTGCCAAGTTTAAACCTGTGTTTCTAGGTAAGGTGCACTTTAAATTTATTTCACCAATGGAAACTGTATAGGACAAACCTTACTTCCTTGTTTCTGTCTCTTCAAACATTTTAGTCATGGTAGGGGCAAAATTTCCATTATATTAATGAGATTTTGACAAGCAGATTAAAGAGGAAATATGCCTTTCAGTCTTCTGTTACTTAACAGCATTGCATTTAGAAGAAATCTCTGTATAAACTGTACACAAAAACAATAGCCAGGGGCCGGGTTCCAGTGAGACGGAGTGTAGCTTAATTGCAAGGGTAACTTGGTCTGTTTTCCCTCCTCCTTCATCTGATGCCTTATTGAATTATTTCAAGAGAAACCTCTTGTAAAACATCAGATTATTTGCCTTCTACAGCCAGTACAACCTAACATTGAGAGTTAGGGTTAGTATTTAAATCCCAGAGCCCTTACCCCAAAGTTATATGAACATTGACTGTCAAGGTGGGCAAAACTAAATTTTAGAATTGTTTTTTATGTATAATGACTAGGAACCAAGGTAACTCTGGATTATGTCATCACTGACTCAAAACCTGGTGAACCCCGAAGGTGTCTGTGATTCTGAAGTTTATCAGATCATTAGGCATGGAGGGGTCACAGGAATTGCTTCCGTTTGCTGTGGCTTCTGATTCTCCAAGCACGAACGAAGGCTGGCAGCAGATTAGGAGGATATTGAAGCCTGGGACCACATTGGTTCCAAAGTTGGTATTTCCAGTAACACATTTCTAATAACACATTCCTCCCACGAGTATTTATTGAGTTCCCTACGATATGCTGGGCATTGGTCCAGGCACTTTGGATAGACACGTCATCGAACAAAACTGATAAACATCCCTGCCGGTGTGAAATTCACATTCTAATTGGGCAGCAGACAATACGTAATCAACAATCCTGGTCAGTAATTTACAGCTGGTTAGAAGTGGTCGGGGCCACAGGAATAATGAAGGGAGAGCAGCAGGGTAGGGGTGTGGAGAGTTCAGGGACGGGGAGGTGGGACTATAAGTGGGGCAGGTGATGGGTTTCATCAAGGAGGTGACTTTTGAAGAAGGACTTGCAGGAAGTCAAGTAACTTGGGCTCAGCGACCCTATCCTAGACGTGACCCAGCATCTCCAGCTGCGATCTCCACGTTGCCCAGCCTCAGGAGAGCATTTTTCTTCAAGCCCTGGCTCTGCAGTTTCTCCGTGTCCCACGGTCATTCAGGCCCACCCCCTGGTCTGTGTGGTCCTCCAATTCCCTCTCCTTTCACATTTTTTCTCGCTGGGTACTCCTGCAGACCTCCTCAACTCAAGGCTGTTCTGCAGAACTGAAATTTGCAGACAGCTCGGGAGAAACAGAGTTCAAAAGAGCTTAAAAATAAAGTGCTATTGGTTTCTGTCTACAATTCCTTAGCCCCTTCCAACGTGGAAATCCCAAATGAGTCAGTTTTCCTTCTGAAGCCCATACCCTCAACCATATTGCTAGACATTTTCTCTCTTTCCTAGCTGATCGATCAAAACTTAATGGAACTGGGAAGCTACCACTGGCAAAGAACTTAAGTCTTCCTTGCCTTAACCTCCTCTGCTGACGTTCTGCCCAGGGGTCCTCCAGATACACCACAGACCTTGGTATGCCCCATCCCCCATCACTCCCTGTCTCCTTTGTACTCTCCTTTACTTCCTTTTGTGTTTCTCTGTCTCCTTAAAACACTGGTCTCCCCACTGCTTCCAATTTCTGTCTCTCTTCATCCTCTGCACAATCTCCGTAGGTCAGAGGTTTTCCAGCTGGGCTTTGTGAAATCTTTAACAATTTGTAAGTGCTTTTTTTTTTTTTTAAATTATTTTTTTCTTTCTTTTTCGTCTTGTTTTTTCTTTTTTCCCAACAAAAGCAGCAAAGAATATAAGTGCTTTTGAGGTTACCGGATAATGTGGGGTAGGGAAGGGGCCACACGCCTCTGTCAGCTATCCTCTTTCTTAGATTCTCAAATCCTGTGTCCAGGCTCTTCTTCTCTACAGGGCCTCTCTGCAGAGATGTCCTGGAGGCGCCTTCACTATGTCACGTCCCAAACAGAAACGTAATCTCCCCCAAATCTCTTTGCCCTCCAGTGTTGTTATCTCGGCATCTTTCAAGCTACAAACTTCAGTATCACCTATTACTCTTCTCTCTAAGTCATCATCCACAAATTATTCCAACATGTCTCTCAAATCTAGTCCCTTCTCTCCACCCTCATAGCTACTGCCTTAGTTGAAGACCACAGCTCTCTCTTGGGTTATGATAACAGCTCCCTAAATGGGCTCATCATTCAGTTCCTATGTGACACTACTAGACTCACCTTTTATACACACAAATCTGCTCATTTCCTCACTTACAGCCTTTTCTTGGTTGCCTGGAATCTGGGTGCCTTGGGGAATTCAACACCCCTCACGGTTTCTCTCCTTCCTCTTCCTCTTCCTCCTCTTGCCATCACTTCTCTCTGCCAGGCCTCCTCTCTTCCTTGGGGATTCAGCTCGTTCATACCCTGCTTGTGAAGCCTGCCCTTCTTCACTTTCTTTTAGTACCTATTCCATTTTACGTTAACTTCTTGTCTCCCATGCACCCTGTTGTCCTCTCAGGCAGCGCCTGTGTCTTACTCTTATTTGTTTTGCCCACAGTCTACAAATGACTGAGTCCCTACAGCCTAATGTCTGGGCCTGTGCTCTTTCCATAAACTCTGTGCCGTCTAACACAGTAAAGAAAATTACAATCCAGATATGGGACAGCTAGCAGATACTTGTATAGGAAATGTTGGTTTTATGTACTTAGATATGCTGGCCATAGGAGAGGCAATGCATACCAGGGTGACTTGTGAATAAGTTAAGCGTTGATTGAAAAATGGTAGAGTTAACCCTTCTATGTGTTGAAAAGCTTGCTGAAGCAGAGACGTCCAAGGGCTTCCTTGCCATCTTGGTTTGGTAAGACAAACTTGGAGAAGCCCTGAGTGAGAGGCCTGATGATTTTCTGTCATGTGGGGAACATGAGGGAAGGAAGCAAGTCCTGCATTCTTCTGTGTAGCTAACTGTTGTTAATAATTGCAAAGCAAAGGTGTCCATGAATTGAAGGCAAATTTTTAGACAGTATTCCTTTCTGCATTCCTACAGCCAATCTTGGATGAGATCCAGTGGACATGTCTTATTCCATCTTGCCCCTCCAGTGTTTAGCACATTAACTGTCATATCATAAATAAGCTTTGAGTGAATAATGAATGAATGAGTCAGCTCAGCAGAGACTGTGGGCAGATTTCCAAATGGATAATTTTGCCTACTTGCCTGTGTCCGTCCTCCTTTCAGTAGTTCTTGAGACTTGCCTGTGCTTCTGGGATCAGCAGTCACCACCCCCCTACAGACACACACACACACCTTAATCTCTTTTCAACTGCTGAAGGAAGGTTCTCTCTGGACCTTCAGGTAGGGTCATGGCCATGGATGTGTGGTTTGGACTGTGGCTAGTACCAGAATAACTTCTCTACCTCCTATCTTCAAAGGAGTCCATTAAAACAAATTCTTGATTTTTCTCCAAATATTAAAAATATGCTATCCAAATCTATTTGAAATCCAAATATATTTCATTGGGTATGTTGTTATTTTAACAAATACTTTAGTCCCCAAATTTATGATACCAAAATTTATAAACCAGTGTGCAAGTTCAAGGGCTGACTGTTAACACTGTTCAGAATCAGACTTAAGTGATGTGGAGGGAGTACAGCTGCTTCTATAGGGAGGTGAAGACAGAGACTCCCCATTAAAAATGAAATCTCATTTTCTATTTACATTTATTTATTTTTTCTTAAGTTCCCAATTTTCTCATAATCCTACTATATGTTCAGATCGTTTATAAACAGTAATACCTATGTGGCTCAGGCTTCCTGTGGATTGCTGAGATCATAAAAATTAGGAAGTCAAGGCTACAATTTTGTATATTAGGTAATGGCACTCTTAGTTTCTTTTCAAACAAGAAAAGTTTATATCTATCTTTGTAATCAGACTTTACAAAATGAGCCTGCCCAGTCCTTAGGACTAGTCATGGTATGGCTGTGTGTGTGTGTGTGTGTGTGTGTGTGTATGTGTAAGCATTGAGCACCCTAAAATTAAAAGTTCAGAGTATACCCTTATAAATATTGTTATGCCTATCCAATCTACCTTTCAGAGTTTTATAATAAAGTAAGCATTATTTTGACAACAGGTTGAAGAGTGTAACTGCAGTTAATATAAAGAGAAACTATCCATTAACCCTCCTTTCTGTTCCTGGCAGAAATCCAGGCCCACAAGGTGGGAGGATTTTAATGCTCTGGGACACAATCCGGCTTCTGAAATCTTGAACTTGAAAATATATGCAGTTGCTATGGAGGGTAACGCTTTCCAGATATGCTGGCTTCCTGGGAATGATCCATACACACGAGTGACGAATTCATTTGGTGCTTGGGAGAGGTTGCATTTCACAGCCGCTCCCCTGGCCTCGCCATGCTCCTCAGTGCAGGAGCCCGTGAGGAACAGGAAAGGGGTATGGAACTGCACCTCCTTGGGGGGAGAGCTCAAATCAGAAAGCTCGGTACTTACTGTGTTTGTTAGATTTGTTTATTGTGAAGAGACAAAATAGAAAGTGCCTTTTGGAGACTGGTTTTCCAAATTAACTTCATTCCATGATTACACTATTAAAATGATCTTGCCTATCTGGGTTTAGTATTCTTTTTCTTCTCACTTCTAGAATCACCACTACTAAATCCTTACTTGATTAACTCTTTGCTCTTGCTATTTTTGTAATTAAGCCCCTTTATCAATTTGCCTGAGAAGAGTTTTGTGTTTTTGTCGTCAGTTTGGCGGGAGCAAAGTTGATACTTAAAAGGATATGATAAAAAAATTAAATGTGCCAAGGAACTTGTAGAAACTATGTAAACAGAGTCTTAGAATGGTTGGGGGGTTTGATGAAAAAGTCATTTTACATCTCTATATAAAATCACAATGGGATTTAAATACTGGCCCCTCCAGAAAAGAAACTCTGAGAAGTTCTTTAACAGAAGTCACCATGTTAAACTTTAAGAGATTGTTCTTAAAAGAGAAGAGTTAAATTTTCATTTTAGTGAAATTTCTTAGAATTCAGAGAACAAAACCGTAAGAGAAGGAACACTTGGTTCCTTCAAGGAATTAGAGCCCTGTCTTAGTCCATTCTTGCAGCAATAACAAAATACCTTGGACTGGGTAATTTATAAATAATAGAAATTTATTTCTCACAGTTCTGGAAGCTGGGAAGTCCAAGATCAAGGCATTAGCAGACTGGATGTCTGGGCAGGGCTTGGCTCTCTGCTTCATAGATGGAGCCTCCTGCTGTGTCCTCATTGGCAGAGGGGCAGACAGGCTTCCTAGCCCTTTTGTAAGGTCACCAATCCCATTCATGAGGGATCCACCGTCTTGTCTTAATCATGCCTTAAGGCCCCACCTTGTAATACTCAACACTGGCAAGTAAGTTTCAACATACGGATTGGGGCGGGGGGCACATTTAGACCATAGCAGGGCCCTTAACACACTTTCAAGAATGAGGATATTTTCTTTTTACCTAAATATTATAAATGACACTAACCAGACTCCATCTCCAAGTATGCTTTTGTGAGGGTTTTTTTTTTTTGGGTGGAGGGCGTGGGGTAACATCTTTATTGAGATATAATTCATACCACATAATTCACCCATTTAAAGTGTATAATTAATTCAGTATGTTTTGATATATTCACAGTCATGCAGTCATCACAGTCAATTTTATAACATTTTCATCACCCTGTAAAGAAAACCCCATACCCTTTAGCTATCATTCCCAGTTTCTCCAGCTACCCCCAGTTGTAGGCAACCAGTAATCTAATGTTTTCTGTATGGATTTACCTATTCTTTACATTCATATAAACAGAATCATATAATATTTGTCCTTTTTTGACTGATTTCCTTCATTTAGCAGGTTATCAAGGCTCATCCACGTCATAATATGTATCTGCACTTCATTCCTGTTTATAATACACTTGTGTTGTTAAATGTGCATGCTGATGGCATTCCACTGCCGTGAAACATAGGTCCAGCTTTGCTTGGCGATGTCTGGGGAGGTGGTGGGGTAAGGGTCCTGTTTTAAGCTAGGTAATTTATGTTTTCTAAATCCAACATCGTAAAGCTCTTTGTTCAGATAAAACATTTACCTTGTTAAAGAATTTTGCCTTTCTTATACATAAGAGAAAATAATTCATTCAGTGTTTTCATTTTTACAGATTTAGGGCATATCAGTGCAGTTTTGTGGCACAAGTGGTGAAGTCTGGGCTTATACGGTAACCATCGCCCAAATAGGGTACATTGTATCCCTTAAGTAATTTCTCATCTCCCTCTCTCTGAGTCTCCTGTGTCTGTCTATCATTCCACATTCTCTGTCCATGTGTACACATTATTTAGCTTCCACTTATAAGTAAGTACTTGAATTTCTGTTTCTGAGTTATTTCACTTAAGATGATAGTCTCCAGTTCCATCCATATTGCTTCAAAAGACACGATTATCGTTCTTTAGGGCCGAGTAGTATTCTGTCGTGTATATGTACGACAATTTCTTTATCCATTCATCCATTGATGGACATTTAGGTTGATTCCTTATCTTTGCTATTGTGAATTGTGCTGTGATAAACATGAGCGCAGGTATCTTTTTTATATGTTGGTTTCTTTTCTTTTGGGTAGAAACCCAGTAGTAGGATTGCTGGGTCAATGGAAGTTCTATTTTTAGTTCTTTGAGAAATCTCCATACTGTTTTCCATAGAGGTTGCACTAATTTACATTCTCACCAACAGTGTGTAAGTGTTCCCTTTTCTCCCATCCTCACCAACATCTGTTAAATAATTTTGCTACATACGTGTACCTAGAAACGGGATTCACGTAACTGTCAGGGGGACTGCCTTTATTTATTCATTTTTAACCAAGAAGTATATTTTTTTTATTTAACCCTAATTAACAAGGTTTACAAATCAGAAATAGGAGATTTCTTTATTTTTATAAAGAAAATACTGTTTTGTACCCAAAGTCTTAAGTCCTTTTGACGTTTTCCCATATAATTTTATAGTTATGTCAGAAAACTGAAAGATGCCTGTATGTTTTTATTAACCAGCTTGAATTGAAACAGTCATTTTATGAAGTCTTGGGAAGATCCCTCCCACAGCAAAGCTGTTACAGGTTTTTAAATAATGTGTTAGAAAGATTGATGGGTGCCACCAAAACAATTTAAATTATTTTATTTATCTAAAATTAAAGTGCATGTTGAGATATAAGGCCTATTTCAATCCTGATAGTCTGTGAGTCGTGCTTTTTTTCAATTTCTGCCTTGTGAAGCCTTTAGGAATCCAATTACAAGGTATCCCTAATATAATCCATGTCATGACAGTTGTAAACTTTTCAAAAATGTTATGTTTATCAAATAATACACAGAACAAGGCCTTATTTCAGATGGAAAGTTTTGAGGGATTCTTGTGGAGAGTTTTCTTTTTAGGCAAATCATTTTAATCTTTCTTGCAAATAAGTTTTAATGTAAATTAAATTTTAAAAGATTCTAAATCATTTTCCCTTTCTCCTTTTCAGAAATATCTCTGGACTACTATGTGAAGAGATAGTAACAGGCTTATAATATAAAAGTCACGAAGCAAATTGAAACTTGAAACTTTGGTTTATTTCCTTATATCCCATCTTATGCCATGATAGAAGGCTTTCTTAACATCTTCCCTCAGCAAATCCATGGAAGTTTCAAATTATTGAATCCTGTTAAGTGTATTGTTTAACTCAAGCCTTATTTATGAGCTAACCTGATAGCAATGTGAAAAGATTTAGAAAGTACCAACATTTCTAGTTTGACATTCTAAGATGGAAATGTTTGAGTTTTGTTTTCTTACTTTTCAAAATACAGTAATGGCATCACATGGTAGGATGTTAGTGGGTCAAGATGTAGAAATGTAACAAAGACATGAAGCAGATACAAGCGAGGGTCCAACAGACACCCCTAGCCTTAAGCCAGAGACCCACCAGTGAACTGCAAACGCGGGATGAAGTGATGCAGTTCCATTTTCCTGGAATATTCACATATGAAACATTCTACTTCCAAGCCTTTATTTTCTTTTCTAGTAAGGCCATAATAACTGTGTGCGTGCACGTGCGCGTGCATGTGCGTGTGTGTGTGTGTGTGTGTACACGTCAGTGTTTGTGTGTGAGAGAGAAATCATATATATTTGGAAACTGTGACCATATATTTTGCTTTTACACGTACCTTGTGCTGTGATAACTTGGCAAAGTACTTCGTAGAAACCTTTTAAATTGGCAAAACAGTTGTGTGTTATTTGAGAAACATCATATCCTGACAGAAAGACTGTGTGTGTAATGTATATGCACAGGGGAGGCTTGTGGAAATTGCGGTGGGGGCAAGCTTTTTTTTGTTTTGCTTTTTTGTTTATTTCCTAACTTCACTGTTTTTAGATATGCTTAAAGGTAATATTTTCATTACAACAGCGGAAAGAATTTGCCTCTTTGGTGTTAAGAAGCTGGCTGATTTAAAGAGTAGACGGACTTGGAGGCAGCAAAGTGCTTGTCTATTGATTAGTGAATTACCCCAGGCAGACCTTGAACGGGGGGTATGCAGATCTTTCTCCTGCACACATCTGAGCCACGTGGCAGCATCTCCTCTGAAGAAGTCACTTAGAATGAAGGATACTTATTGATGCAGAGAACTTGGTTTCTGAGTGGGAATCGGTGGAGAGAGTGGCTGAGGGAGAGGGGACAGAAAGACAGCAGGAGTGGGTTTCCCGGCTCCACGAACAGCTTGAATGGCGGCTTTCTTTGGAGAGCAGAGAGCACTCTGTGTCCATGGACCACGTGCATCTGATTCATCTGGAGGGTCAGGAACAGACTGAGGGAAAACTGCCTTCTCTGAGCTAATAGAGAAATAACAAAGCGAGATGAAAGGACCCTGATTAGCTCAGTGAAGTCCATTGTGGGCATCCATTTTGCTACTAGTGAAAGAAAAGCTTCACTTTCCGTGTTTTTTTCCTGTAGCTCGCCAAGCCTCCTTGGTGGACATTCAGGGCTGGGCCTCCCAAAGAGAATCCTTAATAGAAAGAAGCATCCACCTTCCGTGCCTTGATTGCAAAGCCAGTTGGTGGTTTCTCCCACCTTTCTGTGGGCTCCTAGGGCCCCAAAGGAGTGGAAGAGACAAGAATACCGGGTCTTGGCTCATTTTGCTGCAGACACGATCACAAGTTGGAAATATCACTTTGTTGGTTTGCTGTGGGCTAGGTCAGCCACCAGCACCCTGGGGCAATGCTTATAGCCCCGACTGGAAAACTGAAGACATGGACTCACCAGGAAGCTGGTAGCTGGACTCAGCCTTTCTGGGGAAATTGCCTGGTCTCAGCATCCCTGTCCTGTGTACTCCGACAGGGAGAGTGCAGAGTGGCCATGCCGAGAGAGCTGGCATCTGACGCCGTAATTTACACCATCTATCTCTTTCTGACTCTCAGGCCTCTGGCAAATTGCATGTCTATGTGTTGGATTAGTTTGGAATTTAATCATGCATTATTTTCCCGCCAATTAAATTATTTATATATTTGATTAACGTTTTCACTGCTAGGAAGTCAAATTTTCAATGAAACCACAAATAAATGCATGCCCATTGAGTTTCAGGCTGCCTTCCCACGGGATCAATCCGTCTGTTGAATGTTAAGAGTTCACTGTGTATTACTTTTCTTATCTACCTTGGATTTTGGTGAGTAAAAGAGCGTGTCCGTTTTCAACCCAGTCCGAGGAAAGCGATGCAGATGGTGAAGTGTCTGGCCTAACTGCCCCCATTCTCTGGGCTCCCTTTTTTAGCCCAAGGGTCCTGATTTTTAGTCCTTCCTACTGCCTTGTCTTTTCTCTGGCACAAAAACACACCTTCTTCTAATTTTACCTTCTCAGGCTTGAGCGCTAACCTGACAGAAGTTAGTTAGCACAAGACACCATCTAGTTCGTGGGGGAACATTCTGTGGCCCACAGGCCAAATCCGGCTGCTGCTTGTTTTTGTATAGCCTATGAGCTAAGCCTGGTTTTGGTTTTAAAAAATTAGAAAACAAAATTTTCAAAGACTATTTCATGACACATGAATGCTTTCCATGAACAGGTGTCCTGTTCATTTACATGTTGTCTGTGGCCACTTACAGACCCTCAAAGCCTAAAATATTTACTATCTAGCTTTTTACAGAAAACAAAAAGGTTTGCTGGCACCTGATCTAGTTCATCACCCTAATTTTACAGAGGAGAAAATTAAAGCCCAAAGAAGGGACTCAGCCTTTCCACAGGAACCCAGCTCATCAGAAATGGGCCTGGGATGCATCTTGTCCGGTGCTCTGCCCACTGCGAGGTGGGGTCTTCCCCAAGATAAGCCCTCTGCGGGCACTCACTGCAGGCACCAGCGCGGCTTTTGAAAGGAAAGTAAATATTTTGAACACCATGGACGTGTGAAGTCTGTGATTTCTTAGAATTTTAATCTTCACTTGAAATCTAGCTCTAGGAAATATTTTAAGCTTAAAACACATTTGAACTATCTAAACAGGCAGAGAGATGTCTATTTCCTTATAATAATTGATTCCCCCGTCTGTGCAGCATTTGGGCTGTAAAGTAGAGCAAGATCAACATGGTCCCCACCCTCCTAGGTCGTAGAATTTCATTGAGAGAAAAATAACTGTGGTCTCAATGCAAGTTTGAACTCAAGAGCAGTTTCAGAAAATTACAAAAGCATATTAGTTGGGACTCAGGTCTAAGGGGGTGGGTGGAAGGTGAGTATTCGCAAGATGCCAGGAATCACCTTCTGAAAGTGAAGTTGCTTTAACTGTCCGGCACAAGTTCCTCTGCATCCCACCCCACGTGGGGACAACGCCAGGGTGTTTGTGCTTGCTGGCTGGCACGGGACTCCCAGCGTTCAGATTTCCACTAACTGTCCCAGAGGCAAAGGTCGATGAAGTTGGGCCAGGTGTAAATATGACACGACTGTGACTTTCCCAGTTACTGGCCTCCTTAGCTCGTTGCCAGTTCTCCCTTCCCTGCTCAGTGGCAGAACCCTCAACACCACCATAGGCAGATTCTACAACTTCACAGTCACTTTGTGTCCAGTTTAAACCTCTAATCTCTGTCCGGTTTGGAGCCTCCCTTCCATGTCGCCAGCAAGGTGTGTTGCTCGAGGAGTTGGCAGGCTGCTGGCTCTTCCTCTGCCGCCTCACCTACAGGAGCCACAGCATAGGCTTGCCTCCTGTCGGCCTCTCCCCTCTCTTCCTAGGGTCTGGTTCCTCCAGTGTGTTGGGCAAGACAGGAGGGGAAGAGGGAGGGTCAGAGTTGCTTACTTCACTGGCCACTGTTGGCACCTGCCCCACTTGGCCATCCCAGCTCCCCTGAGTGGCACCAGTTAGCCCAGATGGCCTCCTCCTCCTCCAGGGCAGACATGCAAAGGCTGGCTTTCTCGTGGGGTTCTACCCAGGCGTATCCCCCACATCTTCACTGCTGGAGACCTGACCCAGCATGCTGCATTTTAGGTGAGCCCTGCAGCTAGCCCAGGCTCGCCAACGTCACTGGTGTACACTTGACCCACAGAAGGCTCATGCCTTCTCACCATGCCCAGCAGTGGCAGTGCCCAGGGCCCGCCATGTCTACCTGGCCAGTTCTCTCCTGCCATGCACGATCCTCATCCTGTTCCTCAAAGGCACCAAGCTCTGTTCTTCTGCAGGTGCTTCTGTGCCATCTGTCCCTTCCCTGCACACTCGGTGTGTCTCCCCTCCTCCTTCAGGTCCTGCTGTAATTGCTGCTTCATGGAGAAGCTGACCCTCGGCCCTGATGCTCCACGTTGATTTAGGACCCCCTGTTATATGTGTTTACAAAACCCTGTTAATTCCCTTCACAACACTTATCACAACTATAATTGTATAGTAATTTAAGTCATTATCTGTTTTCCTCCAGTAGACTGTCATTTCGTCAGGGCAGGAATCATGTTTGTCGTGTTCCCCAGCACAGGGCCTGGTATGAGTGGCACCCAGCACATCCTTGTGAAAGCATCAGAGAGAAGAGAAGTGCTGCAACCCAGTGTGTGCCTTTCGTTCCACCCAGCAAAGAGGGATTCCATGTGGATATCTTTTTTTTTTTTTCATATTTACATTTTTTTTTATTTCAGCATATTATGGGGGTACAAATGTTTAGGTTACGTATGTTGCCCTCCCCCCTTGAGTCAGAGCTTCAAGCGTGCCCATCCCCCAGATGGTGCACCTCGCACTCATTATGCATGTGGATGTCTTTTAAATCCCTTTGCATTCTTGGGAGTATATTATTTCAAAATTAATGAAATACTTTACATTAAATTATTATTGTTTAGGTACCGGGTGAAATGAAGTTGAATTAAGATAAACAAAAGCATAAAGTATAGTTTATTTTGCCCAGTAACAGTTTAGTTTGCCACATGAGTCAAATCAGTTCAGCAAATATTTGCCAGGTACCAGGACACTGTCAGTCACTGTGAATATGAAAAGACATGGGTCCAACCTTAAGGAGTCAGCTCGGCACAAGTTGTGGTTCAGTTTCCCAGTTTTAATGATTTCTTCCTCCTTTCTCCCTCCCTCCCTTTATTCCTCCCTTTCTTTCTCTCTCCTTTACTTTCTGCTTGCCTGCCTGCCTTTGTTCCTTCCTTCCCTCCTTTCTTTCTTCTTTCCTTCGTTTCATGTGTATTAATCCAAGGACCCAAGCTTTATTCCAATAACTTGGAAAACTGAACCAAGAGCAATTTTTATGGCGTGGTTTCTGTGTGATCACTTATTTTTCTCTCTGGAAAGGAGAATTCATAGAACCCCTCCGTTTCATGTGGGCTTAGTTTCAAGGGCTGGGCTTCAGCACACCTTTGGAAAACCCTGGGTAATGTACAGGGGCTACAAAGGTGTATTTGAAGCAGAAATTGAAAGACTGCAGGTTGTTCCTCGCCCAGCACATCTGTTCTCTTCACACACTTGTGTGCATCATCGTAACTTTTAAGAAGCGCTCATACAGAGGACATTTGGCTTTCGATAGGAAGCCCGCATCTATTTGCCACGGGGTTGCTCTACCACTGTGGACACAAGTGACTGTGTTGGTTTCCTTGTCCCTTTCAGAGCTTCTGACAGTACCTTGGTTGTCTCTCCGTGTGCCACGACATGACCCTCTTCTGTTCATCCACTTTTCTGGAAGCTTCTCAAGGAGAGGATAGAGAATAATAATTTATTTTTTCGCTGTCCTCATCCAGTTTTAAACTCCAGAAATAGCACCAAAACAGCTATTTTTTTTTAATAAAACTTTATTTTTTTTCCCTAAAGCCATAGGCCACCTAGTGGTGTAACTGGGAAAGGCTCAGTCTGAGGATAGAATTTTACCCACAGGCCTCAGGGACCACTCCTGTACAAATCGGAGCCTTCGCGCGGTAAAGTAATTAAAGGTTGTGTCACCACCAGGCAGTATATGAAACCAAAGGGAGCTTTCTCTTACTGAGTGAATTTTTTAGTGATATGTTTCTATGTATATTTAAGAAAGTGCTCCCCAAAGCCTTAAATTAAGGCAAATAAAATGCAGAACGACCAGAGAATAAAAGCCAACAGCATCAACCTGGGATACAAATGTCCTCAATAGCCTATAGCTGGACATTATTTACATAATGTACTCAAGTGATTGAAATTTTTTTTCATTTGACCCCAAATTAAGAACCTGTTCCTCTGGTGCTGCTGTAGGTTTCTTTCGTCTCTCAATTGTACGGTATTCGCTATATTAATCCAAGAAACTAGATTTTTAAAAATGATCCTAAAACTTGGAATTGGTGAGAAATTCAAGGAACTTCATTTTTAATTTAAAAACCTGATGAATAGGATTTCAGAGTTGGAAAGGCCCTTAGAAACTAGTGAGTCCAGTACTTTATTTTCTACTTGAAGGAAACTAAGGCCCTGAGAGACGAAATCATTTGTTGACGATCACATAGCCCTCTTCTTCGGTATCTAATTCATTTCTCTATGATCCTTATTCTGGAAGAAATCTGACTAAACCTGAACTAAAGTTTAGTTTGAAAGCACTCTTGGTCTTCCTGTTCCTTGTTGGAGGATCGTGCAAGTGTGCGTGTCTGTGTGCGTGTGTTCCCTGTCTGAAGTCTGAGTCGAGGCTCTAACCCAAGACCGAGCACGGGTGAGAGCCGGAGAGCATCCTTGCAACCGCTTAGCCTTGGCCCTTGGCACAGGGGAAATGCCGGATGCTGCTCTAGGGAGTCAGGAGCAGCTCTCCCCATTCCACACCTCGCTGGTCACAAACCCAGAACCTAACTCTTCAGATGCCCGACGCCCTGCAGTAGGTTTTCTGCAATGCCAGGCCCCCTCCCAGCAGTGTCACTGCTGCTGGTTAGGAAGCACGCGTACACAGTTAGCAAGAGTAAATCTACGTGAGAAATTTACAAACTCAAATAGAAAGAATCTGTAATATGGTAAAGCTATTCGTGTCATCTTTAGGACCTAAGATTGGGACTTTTTTTTTTT
>VBSM01002217.1:11578117-11675858 GCA_008086735.1 Cheirogaleus medius
AAAAAAAAAAACAACAAAAAACTTTAGGACTTTTACTGGCACTGAAAACGCTTTATCTCGCACTGCACCAAGCCACATCTGAATCCCAATAAATGCAGAGTTTAGTGGACTTTTTGTTCCTTGGTTTTGAAAAGCTGCTGACCCTTGAAACGTCAGTTTTTCATCAACTTGGAGGACGTGTTAGGCATAAGCTGCGGTCGCTATTGTGTGCAGTAATCCAGATTTACCTGTTGTCCTCAGTTTGAAGGTTGCACAAAGGCCTACTCAAGACTAGAAAACTTGAAAACACACTTGAGATCTCACACTGGAGAGAAACCATACGTCTGTGAGCACGAAGGCTGCAACAAGGCCTTCTCCAACGCCTCCGACCGTGCCAAGCACCAGAACAGGACACATTCCAATGAGGTGAGCGTCCTCCGTGGGCCAGAGCTTGTGGGTGGAAACAGAGACTCTCTCGAGTACTGGACCTGGAACGGTGCAGTGTTTTCTGTCTTCTTTTCCTCTGGGCCGTTCCCAGCCTGAGCAGGTTCTGACTCTGCGGGTGAAGGTGGGGCTGAACGGGGTCTTACTTGGTGAGTAATACAGATGAAGAGGGAACTTCTTAAAACCCTGGGTAAACTTACTTAGTTTCTTCTTGTTCCTAACTGCCACCTACTGGTCAAACAGTAGGAGCATTTAATTTGGAATTCAACCCACTTGCTCTGCCCAAAAGAGCATGAATCTATGCAAAGGATGGCTCTGTAAGCACCAAGGATGGATTCAGAAGCAGCATGTTGGCAGCTGACAGCTAAGACAGCACTTTTATTTGTTTTCTCCAGGTGGTATCTTCAAATGCATTATATCAAAAAAGACTTACAGAGCAACCAGCTTTGGCTAAATACGATTTCCAGACATTCTAAAGTCCAAAGGACCTTGCAAGATAGTCTCAGACACCCAGAATAGTTTCTAGCCAGTTGTTTAAGATAATATACTGAGGAAAGCTTCATGGTGGTGGGTGGTTCCTATTGTATCGCTATTTATTTTTAGGTAGTTATGCCCTCAGAATTGCAGGGAAGCATAAGAATGAAAATGGTTCTGCATTCATTTTGCTCACATTTTAATGCACATCTGCTGACAGACCTCCAGCTTCTCCTTGGAGGTCTGGCTCAAATTCTGGCTTCTCTATGAAACCTTCTCTTGAATGTATCAAGAGATTGACAAAAAGACACCCCATGTTTTGGGTAGAAGTAGGATAACTAACCAGAATTTGTTAATATGAGACATAGTTCAGCCCCACAAAATGTATCAGCAGTTTGCTTGAAAGGGGTTAGAGAAGGAGCATAAAACTTTGCACACATAAAACTTTGGAGTGGCTTTCATTTGACCTCAGCAGATGCAAGTCAAGCTCTTTCAGGATCTTTCAGAGGGAAGGTTGGAGAGAGAGAATCCGTGAAAACAAATTGAGCCATTCTTCTCAGTGGCCATTTGACTATAAGGTGGTGAAGATAGTTCTCACCAGATTTTCTTTCAGCCGAACTGATAGAGCAAAAACATCTCTAAGGAGATTAGCCACACTCTCTCAAAAGCACACTCACACACAGACTCACACAAGCAAGTTCATATACATCAACTCTTTTTGAAAAGGTCACTGTGGAATAAAGAAACTCAAGTCACTTGGAATCTCTCATTATTGACCAACTGTTTGAAGACATTTTATAGGAAATGCCACATCCTCATTCTTTTATGTCAAAAATGCTTTTACTATGTGCAATAGCTGCAGTATAATCTGTTGTACTTCATTTGTACAAAATTTTAGGGAGTCTAGAACAGGCAAATCCACAGAGACAGAAAGCAGATTAGTGGTTGCCAGAGCTGAGGAGACAGGGAATAGATATGACTACTGATGGGTTCAAGGTTTCATCTGGGGGTGGTGGAGACTCTGGAATTAGGTAGTGTGATGATTGCACAACATCTAGAATATACTAAATGCCACCGAATTGTGTAATTTAAAAGGATTGCTTTTATGTCATGTGAATTCTATCTCAATTTAAAAATTTTAAGGGGTTCTGGCTTAACTTAGAATTTAATTAACATATTTAACTATATTTCATACAGTTAAGTATAATTTTGGCTAGAAATTTAGAGGGTATTCATTCCTATAGATTTTAGGCCAGCCCCCTCTCCTGTTATTGTGGAGAAATTTCAGCGGTGGATGTGTTAGGATTAGAATGCACACACACAAAGGTAATTACTGAGCTTTTTTTTATCTTTTTATGGACCTAGAATATTTGCATGTGTCTGTTTGCTTTCATTAAGTGTGTTAGAGTTGAGCTTGTGTTTTTCTGTGAGGTAAAAAGAGCCATGCCATATGAGAGTTTAATATCTGTTATAAGATTAAGAGATAGCTTTATCAATAATATCATTTACCAAGGTTGAGCAAATGACTTAAATTAACCTTGATCACAACTTACAATTTTGCTCACAAACATGTAAATCCTATTTCTCTATTCTATGTGCCAGGCTTTGGCCTTGTGTATGAATGATGGACATTTTCTGATAAACTAAAATTAAGTTTGCCCAGGAAATCCAGTTTTGTGTAATCATACAATCCTAGATATATCAAGCGATTTGCTTTCATTTATTCGCTCTCATTTTTGTACCTTCATTTATTCACTAAACAAATACTGATAGCTAGTTATGTGCCAGGCCCTTTGCTAGTCTAGGTGCAGCCAAGAATATGGAATAGAACAGGAAGGGAGTGATTTCCATTTGGGGAAGCCATTGTGGTACTGTTCTATGCCTCAGGTTCCCCCGTCTGTTTAGGGCCACTGGGCTGTAGCAGTGGCCGCTGGGAAGGCTCCCACTCCATACCACATGGTTCCTGTTCCTCCCGAATATACCACTAAACAAGTTTCCTCAAGCTCTGATTCTGTTGAATCTCCCTCTCCAGAAAACTCCAATGGCTCCCTCTTTCCTACAGGAAAAGGGTGGACTGCTTAAGCTTGTAGAAGCACCTATTCCCCCCTGGCCCAAGCTTGCCCTTCCATTCCTGACCTCTCACTATCGTGACCATGAACAGGACCTCCCAGAAGCCTGGGCTGTGGACTGCCCTGCTTACATACGTGAAGGGCTTCTTGCCACTAGCCCTTTGCTCAGGACACCTCCTCTGGTCCTCATTTTTATCCCTCAGACTCTTAGCCTCCTTTCAAGCCCCAGCTAAACTGTCTCCCTCCTAATAAAAGCTCCATTTATTGAGTGCTTACTACATTCCATTCATCTGGTAAGCACTTTATGTACATGATGTTATTTAACACTTACCATAACCCCATGAGCTGGCATTATGCCCAGATAGAGACTCTTAATAACTGATACCTCTTGTGATCATCCCAACTGAAAAATGGTCCCTCCTCTGTCCACCTCCTTATGTAGCATTCACACTTTATATTGTAGATAATTATGTCGTCTTATTTTTCCTACCCGATTTTATATTCCTTAAGATTAAATACTGTTGTATGCAACTTTGTGCTTACAGAATCTTGCATATAATAGGGATCATGAAATGTTTATTGAAAAAAGTGTATAAGTTCTACAGTTAGTAGAAAAAGTATCAGCTACCTTCATAAAGTATTATTGACGTAATGAGTCAGAAAGATAACAACCATGCCAAAAGTTGAATTTCCAGGACCTAAACAATGGGCACCTCAGTAACTCTGACAACATTCATCTCGGCTTCTAATTATATTTTATTTCAGTCATTGATCACAACAAAATTTAGGGACAATCTACATGAGGGGTTATTATGTTTTGCTCATGTGTTATTGTGAAGTATAGATTTCCTACACCTAACTGTGTTCTTGTGAATTTTTGTGAATGGACAATGTCCATGTTCACATGCAAGGGCACATGGGTGCAAGTGTACTCGGATGGGCTGTTGTTCCTGGAAATGCAGGAGCTGACAAACATCTGTATGCTCATTCCACATTAGCTGTGCTCTTGTTTCTAGGCTAACCCATAATATTCACATGCATATATTTATAGGAAGAGTAGCTCTTCAAACATGTAGCGTGGCCAAGCTCTGTGTTCCCTCTACCCTTCTGGTGTTCAGACCCCCACCCCGTACATCCCAGGCTGCCCGCTGATGGAGCAGCCTGACACAGCCGTGGCATGAGCAGGCACAGGGCCGATGTCAGAACACTGCAAGGTAATGGCACTAATCCTCAGAGCCATTCTTCTGTCCCTAATGCATAGAATTTGATGCGCTCATTTCATTATATATATATGGGGCAAATCACACAAGCTCCTGAATAGACGTAATTCATAGTTAATGGGAATCAATTCTAACCAAAGGAATCTCAGATTTGGAGGTGAAGCCTCTTAGAATAATTTTCGGGATCTTTGCTTCACTGCATTAGGACATTTCAACATTTCAGGTAGCACTCTGTTCTCAGGCTTTTAGTGAAAAAGCATCTTTTAGACATGCATTCTACAAGACGTGGCATCTTTTTAAATGTAATAGATACATTATATTAATTATGCTTTTTATGATGATTGCTTACCTAATAGCTCATCTTCTGGCATACAGAGATATAAATATATATTCATACACGCATCTATGAGTGTATTTTATTTCATGCCAAGTGAAAAAAAATCACAATTCTGATGAGCAAAGGCCAGTTGTTCTTTGATTTGAGTAAATATTCAGCTATAAGCATCTATGTAATTTTTAATAACTTACCTTTAGGCTTGATCACTGACTCACATAGAAAATGAAATTAGCATGGAGTAATTTACAGGCCTTGGTTAGTACTCAGGAGAAGAACCCAGGCCAGGAGTTCTGTGGCACGGCTTTCTAACTGGAATATCAGAAAAGTTCTGGGTATTTTGATCCTTGAACATCCCCACACAGGTGTAATGCTACCCAAGGGAACACATTTTAGTGACATCTAACAAAGAGAGGCTATAGGCAGTTTTTTTTTATGCCTATTTGTAAATAGTGACTTTTCAAAGGAGGCAGAGTGATATTAGATCTCAGAACCAGGACATCCATAAGAAATTTCTTCACACAAGCTCTTCTGAAAGGTATGCAGCCTTCTCCTAATTAGATGATGAGTGTCTTTTAAGCCTTCCTCCATCATCACCATTATCATCACCATCATCATCAACTATCTATTAAGTGCCTATCGTGGCATCATGATACTTCTTCCCACTCACAGTATAAATGCTCCTAAGAACATCAAGGCAATTTACACATTCTTAGTTCTCACTGAGCTCTCTCTAAAATATAATAATCTATTAAGCCTAGATTCTATGGACATAGAATAATGTTCAAATGGCCTTAATTAACCATTAGTTTCCAGAGGTATTTGAACACCTCAAAGCCTTGTGAAAGTGTTTTGAAAGAATGAAAAATGTAACGAGTGGCCACAAAGGACTGTTGGGCTAGGGCAGAATCATTTCATATCACTCTGTTAACTCGTTCTTGTGGCATTTGGCAGAAACCATACGTGTGCAAAATCCCAGGCTGCACTAAGCGCTACACGGACCCAAGCTCCCTCCGGAAACACGTGAAGACAGTGCATGGCCCAGAGGCTCACGTCACCAAGAAGCAGCGAGGGGACATACATCCTCGGCCCCCACCCCCGCGAGATTCCGGCAGCCACTCACAGTCCAGGTCACCTGGCCGGCCGACTCAGGGAGCCCTGGGGGAGCAGAAGGACCTCAGCAACACTACCTCAAAGCGGGAAGAGTGCCTCCAGGTGAAAACGGTCAAGGCGGAGAAGCCCATGGTATGTCATTCACTCTCCTGATCTTCCCAGAGCCGGCCCAGGGTTATTTAAGAGAGGGACAAGACTGCCCCCGTCCTCACTGCATCAGGCTGTCTCTGAATTGATGAGGGCACGAGCCCACTGGCCCAGATTGCTTACTTGAAGTTGATCGACTCAGAAAAAGTGTTTCCAGGTTTCCTGACGAACTTTTAAAGTCGATCTAGAACGATACCACCTGTGGTGTGGAAGGAGGCCGCTGTTCAGCATGTCGGGAATGTAGAAAATCACACATTGAGTCTGTTCATGAACATGCTTTCTGTCTTCTTTGCCCTGGCTACAGACCCTAACATAAATAAGCCACAGTTCGTATTCTTTAGGGGTTTACAAATCTGGTGGGTTAGACTGAAAAGTAAATACTTACCACTCAGTGTGATGGGGCTGTGTAGACAGCATCCAAGAGAGGAGCAAACCGCCAGTGCACTCAGAGGGCAGAGGAGGACAGGGGACGCTGACTCAGTGCTCCACAGGGGCCGGGGGAGGGGCAGGCCAGGAGCAGGAGACCCGGGAGCTCAGGGCTGTGCAGGAGCACAAAGCGGCGAGGTGGGGCACAGCATGACAGCACAGTAGCATTGAGGTTGATGTATTTTTATTTTTAAGAACCACTCCAGTACCAGTCTAGAGATTTGGATAAACTGGAGACCATTTCTGCCATTGTGCCTGAACCAGTGAGGTGCAGAGCAAGGGAGAGATTTGAAAGATTGTGTAGGCAGGCAGCTTTATGGTTTGGTACCTAAGAGGATATGTGGATTCTGTTACTTTTTCAACATCTTTCAAACTTCAATTGGTGATTTCATGTGTGTACTTTTATAAAACACCTAAAAATTTCAAAAGGACAACAAGAAAAACTAAAGGAGTAGATATTAGAAGACACTCGTACATTCGTATTTGGCCATGTGTACAATGGATTGAACTATGTGAATGTATTCAGTTCTAGGCTGTCATCTGACCTGTGGTGGAAATGCTCCAGACAGAAGTTGCATGCTTACATTCTGGATGCACATAAGTGACAGGCAGGCAGATATATGCTCAGTTAAGGGAAGAATTTTCTTAAAATTAGAGCAATTCAGCAATTGGATTGGCCTCCTATAAATTCATGAGTGATGTCACTGTATAGCAGGACTTATGGGCAGGAAATAATGCACAAACGGTTCCACCATCAGCAGGGTGGAAAGCTACATTTTCATGCCTTAACTGAGTTTGTCTTTGAATTCTTAAGAGTCTTAGAGATTGACATTAAGTCTAGCCAACATAATGCAAATAGGCCATCCAGATTTATCATTATTTCTCAGTGGGTAGTTGTACTTTGCTTTTAAAAAGCATCTTAATAAAATGTTTATGTATTATGATCGATTGCTGTATTTTAAAATTAAAAGGTTCATAAACTGTGTTTTATATACTTTTTTTGGAGGGGAGCACATATCTGTTCCTAAAATAAAGTTCACCAGTATAATAATTTTGCAGAACATTCAACAGTTTATGCTCAAATGTTTAATGAAACAAGGAAAGTGAATCTGTGGTCCCCTAGAGTATGTCATCCTAAGATGATGATTTATGTTCTTGGGATATCCTTGTACCTTTAATATACATCCCTAGTGCAAGAAAACTTGTCATATTCTCTCCACACACTCATTGTTTAAAAAGAAAATTGGTAGAAATAAAAACTTTCAGCAATTTGGCTTAGTAACATTGAAATGTCCCAGTGTGCAGAATATGTTATAAGGTAATTCAGTCATAGAAACATAAGGACTAGAAGAGATCATAGAGGTTGGGATTAGGCCCCATATTTTATAGGTGAGGAAACTGAGATTGAGTGAGTTTAATAAATTAATCACATTTCCACAATAGACGACTATGCGTGTATGTGTAAACACACTTAAATATAAGTAGATATCTGTATAGGCATTTACTAATGCACATGAGATTTACATTTCTAATATTCTTTCTTTAAAAACATGGCTTTGATTTGATCATCATGCTATAAATTAAATTCTTTCTTCTTTTTTCTTATTAATGCAACATCTCTTCTGTCTAATGCTCCTAAATGTCTTGTTCTCACTTCCTAAGGACAGTGGGTAATAAGGTGAGGGAATTTTGTCTTCTCTGTCCTTTTTGTTTTGTTTTGTTTTCATTTTTACATTTAACTTTTTTTGTTTCATTTTTCTTTAGTTTTTGTGTCTTTGTGATATCTTTGGTAGTGAACATTACTCAGATATGCTTCAAATATAGAAGCAATGTGTTTTGAACATTCAGCATGTGGAAAATGTGGAGTTAGTTGGTGAAATCATTGTTCTATTTGTCTAGGTTTTCATAATAAATCACACTGGGGCCGACCAAGCAGATGTTCTCAAAGACTACTTAATTATCGTACTGACGAGCATAAATTCATTCTTGCGCCAGACATGTACCGCCTTCTTTGGGGAAGATCTGGACACACATTTGTTGTTATTTAGCAAATTAATTTTTATTTAAATTTCTGAGTTCACCGAAGCAGTTTTCTAATTGTAAGTGCATTTTGTGCCTTCTTACAGACTCTATGAAAGTGTGTGTCTGCCTGTGTGTACATACCCATACACACAGATTCATGTCTCTACACACTCTGATTTGACAATCCAAAAGTAAAAGGCACTCAAAAGTCTGGAAACAACAAGTACCTCAGGTAGTAGCAGGTGGTCTGGCACTCCAAGACTCTGTTGAGGCAAAAAAAAAAAAAAAAAAAAAAAAAAAAAAAAAAAAAAAGGTGAAGCAAGTCTTCACATTCTCATGATCAATTTTTTATATCTTACTTTGCTCTGCTTGGTTGCCCAGGACAAAGTCAGTGTATCATGTGGCACTCACTTAGAAAGTGTTTGTTTTTTCGGGTGTATGTGCTATGATAGCAGAAAACATGTAACGAGTTCCACTGAGAAAACCTCTTTAAAACCCCTTCCAGGTGGCACTGTCAATGGCATCTGAGACTGCAGTAGTCTGTAGCTGAACGAGTGTACTTATCTCTCCCGAGAGAATTTGCCCTTCTGGCTGCTCTCAGTGGCTCTGGTTTTCATAGTAACACTGGACAAGGTGCCACAGATGCATGGAAGTAGCCGGCCTAGGAGTCTGGGCTAGTTGCACCATTAACTTTGTGACTTTGGGCAGTCACTGAACTCCTCTGAACATCACTTTTCTTATCTGTACAGAAAGGATTAGACTGATTATCAACCAGGGCGCCCCTGGAATTTTAGATAGAACAGTTCTATGTTGTGTACCTGCCCTAATGCATTGCAGGCCATTTTATACAGTGTTCCCAGATGTGAGGACAGCTAAGCTTTCTATCCTCTAGGGAAGGTGGTTCTTTCCCTGATTGAGAACTAGTGGACTAGATTAAGTTCCCATTAATTGTGGCATTTTTCTCAGTGTCCACTTGGTTGGGGTTAGGGAATCATTCCTGATTCTCCTAATGAACTAACTGCCAGGGGCACACTAAGGGAAATTGTGAAATCACAGCTCATGATGGGTGTGATTTGCACTCTTTCTTCCTCTCTGGGTACAGGAGAAGCTAAGTGATTAAAGTTTTACCTCTTGCAGCTGCCTTTAGCCACACCCAGGTTGAGTTTCTACAAAAGCTAGAAAATGTAGAAGGAGGGAGGAGGAGTTACAAAGAGCTTGGCTAGCCAGCCCTGAATAGCCTAGAGGGGCTCTCCATGGATAGGAGGTAATGTGTGCTTATGGAGCACGTCTCGAGTTTAAGTTTTGGCTGAGCAAAATGAACCAAAAGACAAAACCCACCTGGAATAAGAATAATTGCGAATGCCCTCTGAGCCAAATATTATTATCCAGGGCTTTTTATCCTTGTGTGCTCTCTGGGCTTCACACTTCATTCCCAACAACAATTCCTAAGATAAATGGTTCCTATTTTATAGATAAGGAAACTGAGGTTTAGAGTGGCTAAGTAATTTGCCCAAAGAATAGAGTCATGGAGGTGAGACTGGAACCAAGGAAGTGAGTTTGCAGAGTAGGCATCTGGGCAGGGTTCCATGACGGGATACCATGCAGCTAGCATCCTCTGCTGTGCATCGCCTCCCCCTGCACATCAGCCTGGTGGTCCATCAGTCATTTTAGCCAAGAGCGCCCACCTTCATTCACCAGAACATACTTTTTCTTCTCGTTCAACTGGCTGATAATCCTGAAGGCGTTGATATGCATGAGCTCTCGTTACTGGCTCCCTTGCCTATACCTTCCTGGTGACGTTTCTTTCCTTCCCTCTTGACCCCAACAGACATCTCAGCCAAGCCCTGGTGGTCAGTCTTCATGCAGCAGCCAACAGTCCCCCATCAGCAACTATTCCAACAGTGGGCTCGAGCTTCCTCTGACCGATGGAGGTAGTGCAGGAGACCTCAGTGCCATTGACGAAACCCCGATCATGGACTCGACCATTTCCACTGCAACCACAGCCCTTGCTTTGCAAGCCAGGAGAAACCCGGCAGGGACCAAATGGATGGAGCACGTAAAACTAGAAAGGCTAAAACAAGTGAATGGAATGCTTCCACGACTGAACCCCGTTCTACCCCCCAAACCCCCTGCGGTCTCTCCTCTCATAGGAAATGGTGAGTCCCACATCAGACCATGTATCTGCTCAGAGTTTTTCTGTTCTTTTAAATGTGGGCCCTCTGTTTTAAGCTTACTGGTTTCTCCACCAGCCCTAATATCCTATAATTTTAATATTAATTACATCCATATTAATGTTGAACCCATTTGAGCTGCTTTTCTGGAGAGTCTGTATTTTAAAAACAGGTAGGAACAGGATAATACCGAGACAAAAAGTAAGACTGTATCTGACTCATACTCTGATGGTGAAATCATAACTGTTAGAGTAGGGTAAGAAAATCCCAGCAGCAGAGGCATCTGTGGTTAGCACCCTGTCTCTGGTTTCTAAAATTGAAACCAGGTTAGCAGCCACTTTTAATACTATTTGCCTAGCTTAAGGAAAGGCAAGCACCCCTTCCCATTTTTAGTTCCTGCATCAGTTTTTGCTTCCTAGATTACACAATACCTGGAACACATCCCAAGGATGAACCTTTCCACTCCACCAACTCAGGTGTATTACCTGTTCGTAGGATGTGGGATGATAACAAAGCCCCAAGTGTGGATGTTAAACTTCTAGAATACCTTTGGCCACGGATTTGCATGGAATTTGGGCGTTGTATATACATCCCAAGATTCTTTCTGTCCTTGCACTATGCCTGTAGCTTAACTGAATTGAGGAAATTGTCATTGTTTTGTTTAAGCCAGGGGTCAGCTAACTATAGCCTGTGGGCTATATACAGCCTGCCACCTGCTTTTGTAAAGAAAGTTTTATGGGACACCCAGCCACATTTATTTGTTCACTGCTCTCTGGCTGCTTGTGCTACACAGCAGAGTTGAATAGTTGTGAGGGAGACTGTGTGGCCCAGGACACCAAGAGCAGTTACTACCTGGCCCTTTGCAGAAAAAGGCCTGGTTGCCGAGGCCTGGTTGAAGCCATCCTTGGAATGACTTCATCTTCCCACCCTCTCTCCCTCTCTCTGTTTCCACTTGCTCCCCAGGCACACAGTCCAACAACAACTGCAGTTTGGGTGGGCCCATGACTCTTCTCCCGAGCAGAAGCGACCTCTCCGGGGTGGATGTCACCATGCTGAACATGCTGGGCAGGAGGGACAGCAGCGCCAGCACCATCAGCTCCGCCTACCTGAGCAGCCGCCGCTCCTCGGGCATCTCGCCCTGCTTCTCCAGCCGGCGCTCCAGCGAGGCGTCGCAGGCCGAGGGCCGGCCGCAGAACGTGAGCGTGGCCGACTCCTACGACCCCATCTCCACCGACGCCTCGCGCCGGTCCAGCGAGGCCAGCCAGGGCGACGGCCTGCCCAGCCTGCTCAGCCTCACGCCGGCGCAGCAGTACCGCCTCAAGGCCAAGTACGCCGCGGCCACCGGCGGGCCGCCGCCCACGCCCCTGCCCAACATGGAGAGGATGAGCCTGAAGACGCGCATGGCCCTGCTCGGGGACGGCAGGGAGCCCGGGGGGACCCTGCCGCCCGTCAACCCCCCGCGGAGACGCAGCGACGGGGGCGCCCACGGCTACGGCCGGCGCCACCTGCTGCTGCACGACGCGCTGGGGAACGGCGTGAGACGCGCCAGCGACCCTGTGCGGACGGTCCCCGAGAGCCTCTCCCTGCCCAGGGTGCAGCGTTTCAGCAGCCTCAGCAGCTTCGGTCCTCCGGTGTTGCCTCCCTCCGTGGAAAAGCGCAACTTAGTGCTTCAGAATTACACGCGGCCCGAGGGCGGCCAGTCCCGAAGCTTCTACTCGTCCCCCTGCCCTCCCAGCATTACCGAGAACGTCACCCTGGAGTCCCTGACCATGGACGCCGATGCCACCTTGAACGACGAGGATTTCTTGCCAGACGACGTGGTGCAGTATTTAAATTCTCAGAACCAAGCAGGGTATGAGCAGCACTTCCAGAGCGCCCTGTCTGAGGACAGCAAAGTGCCCCACGGGCCCGGGGACTTCGACCAGCCCGGGCTGCCGGACAGCCACGTGGGCCAGCAGTACCACACCCTGGAGCAGGCCTGCGCCGAAGGCAGCAAAACCGACCTGCCCATTCAGTGGAACGAAGTCAGCTCCGGAAGCGCCGACCTGTCCTCTTCTAAGCTGAAGTGTGGCCAGCGGTCCGCGGTGCAGCAGGCGCGAGCCTTCGGGTTGTACAACAACATGGTTGTCCACCCACAGAACCCCCTGAGGAACGCGGCGGGGCCCACCGGGGGATATCAGGCCCTCGGGGAGAGCAGCGGCGCCTACAGCGGCCCAGAGCACTTGGTGGTCCCCGGAGGCAGCGGGGCTGGCACCGCGGGAAATGCCTTCCATGAACAGCCGTATAAGGCCCCACAGTATGGGAACTGCCTCAACAGGCAGCCAGTGGCCCTTGGTGCGCTAGATGGTGCCGGGATTCAAGGGTCAAAGCTCAAAGGCACCACCATGCAAGGGAATGGGGGCCATTTTGGTCTGCCAGTGGCGCCAAATGAGTCAGCTGGCAGCACCGTGAATGGCATGCAGCCCCCAGACCTGGTGGGCCAGGGCTACCTGGCTCAGCAGCTACTCAGCGACAGCATGCAGCACCAGGGGGCAGGCCGCCCCGGTCAGCCTATGCCAGGGCAGGTTAGTGCTACCTCACACATCAACAGCTATCAAGGGCCAGAGAGCTGCCTGCCAGGGCCTCACGGCATAGGCGGCCAGCCATCAAGTTTGGCGGTCGTCAGGGGCTACCAGCCGTGTGCCAGCTTTGGAGGCAGCAGGCGCCAGGCTATGCCGAGGGGCAGCCTCGCCGTGCAGCAAGGACAGCTCAGTGACACGAGTCAGACCTGCAGGGTGAACGGCATCAAGATGGAGATGCAAGGACAGCCTCACCCCCTCTGTTCTAATATGCAGAATTACTCTGGTCAGTTCTATGACCAAACCGTGGGCTTCAGTCAGCACGACATGAAAGCTGGTTCGTTCTCCATTTCAGAAGCCAACTGCCTGCTACAGGCGGCCAGCGCTGAAAACTCTGAGTTACTTTCTCCAGGTGCTAACCAGGTAACAAGCACAGTTGACAGCCTCGACAGCCATGACCTGGAAGGGGTGCAGATTGATTTCGATGCCATCATTGACGACGGGGACCACTCCAGCCTGATGTCAGGGGCCCTGAGCCCAAGTATCATTCAGAACCTTTCCCATAGCTCCTCCCGCCTCACCACGCCGCGAGCCTCCCTCCCGTTCCCAGCGCTGTCTGTGAGCACCACCAACATGGCTGTCGGGGACATGAGTTCTCTGCTCACCTCCCTCGCGGAAGAAAGCAAATTCCTTGCAGTTATGCAGTAGGCGTTAGGAAAAAAGGACTGCAAACAAACGTAAAACTAATAGGAGTTGAAAAGATAAAACTGACTTCGTTTTTGGCTGGTCTGTTTTTTTAGTTCTGTATGTATGTTAGCAATCTCATCTCACCTAACTGGGATGTGTTTCAAGTATATTCCTTTTATGGAAAAGGACTCTGAAAAACCCTAAAGTATTCTAGGGAGAAACTGTCTTCCATTTCAGTTTTGAATCAGTATTGTTACACTCGAACCACCCTCTTTTTTTAAAAACTGTAAGCCCCCCCCCCCCCGTTTTTTAGTAAACCAATGTAAATGTGTGATGTGCATGTTCTTCTTTCTTTTAGAAGAGCGGTCAAATTAAAGGATTTGACATGTTTCTTTGTTACTCGAAGGAAATAGGAGTTGGTGTGCTTGTAACCAATGGGTTACACTTCCAGCTTTTTTTATTTTCCTTTGCATATGCTCAGTGTTTTGTTTCTGTGTTTTGTTTTTCGTTTTGCTTTTAATTCCCACATTGGGCACAAGAATCAGAATATGAGTTTAAGACTCTTTTGTGGGTGCACTGCAACAGAGATGACAGATTTTTTGATGTACTCCTCACCCCCAGTTCAGTACAGGGCATATACTTTCCACAGTTACACAGAAGTGGAAACTTGGGGCCCTCGCAAATGAAATAGTTTGCTCACAGTTTGGGTTTTCAGCTCTTGGTGTCCGTAAATGTGCTTTGGATGGGGATGTCTGTATGGTCAGTTCTCAGTTATCTCTTGTACCTCTTTTCCATCTGCCTTCATGAGCATTCGGTGCTGTTTAGGGCTGCCATGAGAGAGGAAATAGGCAGTTGGTGATGCTCAGATACCACCTTGCTACTTTTATCTGTTCTGGTAAGAAGTTAGATTGTAGTTTGAAGCAATTGGATAGAATTAGTTTGGGGAATGTTCATAGGTTTGCTGTATTTGTTAATCAGTTCCATCTCTTTCCCCGTTATCGTAGATAACTGAGAATTGATTACATATAGCTCTAAGTATATAGGCATTTAAACAATCCCACAACCAGCTATCTCATTAACCTTTATTAATTCCACTGTAGTGAACGAGTATTTCTATTCTATACGCCCTATTTTAAGGGATTTATAAAACTTACTTACAAAAGAAAAATCTCACATACTTTGATATTGGGAATAAATTGCTTCAACCATTTTTAGTATTTGAGAGCACCGGGGACAATATTTAGTAGCTGTGCGGATGCCTTTTTTCACACCCGGTCTGTTGAATGTTGCATCCATTTAAGTAGTTAAATGTTACATGCAGTTAGTCCTTAATGTGGACTGGTGTCTGTACTTTTGTTTTGAATTAAAACACTTAAAGATATTAAAAGTGCAGCTACTCCCCACACGCAGTTGATACACATAAAAGTCATACTATGTGTGCACAAAGAGTACATGGATTATCCACATATTGCTTTTCAAATATAGGAACTACTAAAATAGAAATATTAACACCTCCAACTACCGGCTATATTCTGTCCCATTGACCCCTGGAGTTGGATTTATCCAAAGTGATTCGTGACTCAATTGTGTGGCTTTTCCCCCTTTATTCCTGCTGTTTAAATTAGTAATAGGAAGACAAAATCAAATAAAATGAAGTGTTAGATAATAGAATGTTAGGACCAGCCCATTTTTGTCATGTTTATTTTCTCTCATTTGGACCAAGAATCACAGTACGGAGGTGTTTTTGCCATTTGGGACCCGAGAGCAGCAGAGGGGTCCTGCGATCCCTCCACGATGCCTGCCGTCCTCCCCACCCCCCATGCCTTCCTAGAAATTAAAGTACGTGTCCCCTTTGGAACAGCCCCAAAGCTAAAGAGAACTACTGATCTGAGCTCAGGAAAGTAGAATCTCTACTACTTTTCAGCTGAAAAAGCAAGGCTTTATCTGTGTTTCTGAAATAGGTCATGATGTTCACAAAATCAGAGATCTAATCTGACTTTTCCACGAATCTCCAAGTCCTGGTCTTATTTTGCATGTTCTAATGGTTTTGCCCAATCCCTTTCCTACCCTTGGTTTCAGAGAATGGGGCCCAAGTGTTCTCCACCCCGAGCAAGGTGCATGGGTCTGGGCACCATGCCGAGCTCCTCCCCCAGAGGCCTTTCCCTGTAGTGTCATTTCTCAATTGCCATAATCCCTGTATCAACTTTGTCCTTCCTGGGGACAGTGATCAGGGCCAGCACAGTTGTGATCCTGTGCTGCTCCTTTTTCCTTCGGTTTCAGGTCCTCTTCTGGGTTTCCCCCTTTATTTATCTTTTCATATTTGGGTTCTTTGCTACGGCTTTTAGATTTGCAGGAGACACAAGTTTCAGCTCAGTATTTCAATTCTCTCAATATGGAAATTACAGAAGGATGGAGGAGAGGAGGGAGGGCAGAAGAAAGTGTACTTCTCCAGGATTGCCACGATCCGTCGAGATGGTCCAGTGGAAGGAAGGTCTTTTGAGGTCACTTGGAAGTATCCCGTTGGGCCGTGGGATCTCAGCAGCCTTGGCATCTCATACCTTGGGACCCGTCTCCAGCCGTCTCTCCATTTCTCTGACCTATGCATTCAGAGAGCGCCGACTCACTAGTGCCACCGCCCTGCCTCTTCTAAGAAATACAGGCTCGCACGCGGTACTCCTGCTTCACGTCTGCGTTAAACTTCTTTTTATTTTTCCAGCCATTTTTGTTTTATCCTAAAGAACTAAACTACTCCCCACTCTTCACACATTGACTCGTTCTCTTGAGCCGCAATGTTTTGATTCTTGAGATGTATGTGCCTTATTTTATGTTAATCTTGTCAATGAGAGGACCAGTTGGTGTTGCCCAGTCAGTGCTCGGGGGCTGTGCATGCACGGGCCAGAGAGCACAGTTGCAGCAGAGTCCAAGCCATCTTGTCACCTGGTTTCCTGTGTTGTTTTGAACTGGCAGGAGGATGTTCTCTTCTGACAAGTTACCCTTGTGTATCCTGCAGACGTGTAAGATAAAAATGCAAGTTCATTTTTTTCACCTTTTTTAGATTTTTAAAAAATAAAACGTGTAATCCTTTTTTAAAAGAAACACATGTAAATACATTTAAGTATTGTAGGCATAGTGTTTGGATGTGACCGGCCCCGGGCCTCCCTCGGACAAGCCTGCAGCCACCACGATGCTCCGCGCCCACCTCAAGCCCAGGGGCTGCAGCCCAGCCCCAGATGAACTCTACCTTTGCTTTCAGAACCACTTAGTCCTTTTGTAACAAAGAAAAAATGTTTCTTACAATGTCAATAAAAACTCTTTGTACTGAAATTTTTATTAGGTTGTTTATTTAACTCATAGCTGAATGGAAAGTGTGCCGTCTTTTGAAAAAATCCAGAGCCCGTGTTTGGATCCATAACCCCCACCTACAAGCTGAGGGGACTATTGCCCTGAGACCCAGACTCCTCACCCCTAACGAGGGGAAGATGCTGGTACGCACTGCTCATAGCTTTGTGAGGATGTGCACCTGGGAGGTACACCCATCGTGACCATTATTGTGTTTCTCAGGAAGACAGTAATAGTCTAGCTTGTCCCACTTTTATACATTATCCTCTCATTTTGGAGGTACCCTAGCACATGCTAACATAAATCTGACATGATAGGAAGCCTGCTTTTATGTGGCTTTCAATAATTGACCTTAGAAATTTAAGTTATTTGTCTCATGTGTTTTTTCATGTCGGTTTGCAATATCATTCTCCAGGTCACCATAAAAGACTCCCATCGTCTTCCCTTCCTCTCTCTGAGTAGCAGCACATGTCTTTTGAGCCACCAGCTGAGGGTCGTTGTTTCTGGGAAGGGCAAGGGTTCTGGCTGTGGGTATCTCAAGGCTACAAGGATGGGCACATACATGCACACACACGTGCATCAGCATGCATCCCCAGGCCACCTCGGTCCTGCAGGTGATGACTGTGTCCTTCACTGTCCTCTAGCAGGGTTTCTCCAGTCACAGGGATGCTCCATGCATTCCAGTTCTCCAGGGAGAATTTCCTCCCATCCATCCAAAATGCTTTGCTTTCATAAATAGATCTCTCACATAAAGCGTCCAAGTGAACCCAGAAAAAAATAAGAAAAAATACGAATTTATATTCTGCATCAGGTATAAATTGTCAGCTCACAAAGAGACATGCATGCCATGTAGCAAGTCAAAGTGAGATGAGAAAGGAGGCCAACAGGAAGAGTAGGAGGGGGATGCCCGCAGGAATGAGACCCCTTCCCACGCGGCTGGTGGCGGGGACAGCTTACAGCTGGGTATTAAAATGCCTTCTGTGGAGGAAACATGAAGAAAGCAGATTCTGAGGGAAAATGGTAAAGCTGCAATGTATTTGGTATTTCACAAAGCTTGACGTTAAGTAATTTTTGGAATTTAAAGACATTATATATTACCCAAACAAGAACATAATAGGAGAATGCTAAAATAAGATGGGAAAATTAACCCACTGCCAAAACGTCTTGTTTATCCTTCTTTCTTCCAAGGTTTTCTATTTATTTTCTTGGCAGTTTTCCCCTTTGGTTTTACTTTAGAGTGTATTTACTATTCCAAACACAATCTGGGTTCTTCTTTCCTTTAATATTAGCTTTTAGGTTTTTATAAATCTCATTTTGCCAACATAGGCCTTGTTTATGCATTTTCTACCTAGTTATTCAACCTCTCGACAATTGTTAGTAATAGAATCTAAATTGTTTCTAGGCTTTTTTTTTTTTCCTTCCCATGCATTTTGTGGCCGCAGGCACTGGCCCATACTCGCCCAGCAGAGTTCTGGAATCTTAGGTGTACAGATCTTCCCAGCTGCCCCGAACCTTCACCTTCACACACAGTTTCCGTCCTTCCTCAGCACCCGGTGGGAGGTTACAGTGGCCCCTGCTTTCAGAGAACTTGCACGTCTGGGAAAGAGGACAGGCGGTGACATGTTCCATTAATGCAGCCATGCTGCCTGGATATCCAATATTGCATTCACATTCTTTTATATGGACTAGAGATGAGAAGATGAATAAAACTTAGTGTACCCATGAGCTCCTAGCCCAGTGGGAGAGACAGACTTGTAGATGCAGAGCACAATGGCATGTCCTAATGAAAGATGTTCAAGGGGAAGTTCAGCTTGGGGTATTATCCATCTGAAGTGCTTACTTAAACTTGCTGCTATTGACATTTGAGGCTGGTAATTCTTCACTGTAGAGCACTGTCCTAAGTGCTGTAGGATGTTCGGTGGGTCCCGGCCAAAACCCACTGGATACCAGTAACATCCCCCCAAGTTGTGACAACTGAAAACATCTCCAGACATTGCTACATGTCCCATGGGGAAAAAATCGCTCTAGGTTGAGAGCCCCTGGTTCATGGAATGAAAATACAGAGGAGACATACAGCAGGCAGGGGCCCAGAGGGACATTCCAGTACAGACCTAGACTCAGGAGCCTGTGGTCTGCAGGTAACAAGAAGAAAGGGTGAGATCAGGTGTCATTACCAGGCACAGTGGTAGGAGGAGAGGACTGAGGAACAAACCCCAAGGAACACTGGCCCCAGGGACCACCAAGGGATAGGGCAGGCACTGGTGAGAGAGGCAGGGAGACTGTTTGCTCTCGAAACAGAGGGAGGTAAATTTCAGGAGGCAATACTCTCAAAAACAGCATCTAGGTCCAGTAAAACATGGGCTGAAAAATAACAGGTTTTGAGAGTTAAGAGACCCCGAGTGACACTGGGGAAGGTTGGGAACAGAAACCAGATAACAGTTGAGAATTTACTGACACATGATATTAATACAAAGGAGAATTTAGTGCATGCCCCATTCCATCCCATCCAAGATGCCTTCCAGAGTGAGACATGCGTTACTCCATGTTCCCACTAAGGAAGAACAGTACTGCAAATAAACCATGACACGATGCTTTTTATCCTCTAACAGACGTGCTCCAGTTTCAGTGGTTACCCAGAGGGAAAAAAGGCATACCTCGGAGGGTATGAAAGACATTATTTCCTAAGGAAAGAGCTCATGGGCCAAGGAGAGGTGGAAGTGTCGAATTTTTGTTGTGATTGTTCCTCTTTCTTCCTTATTCTCTATTTCCCTCTCTCTCTCCCCCTCCTCAATGCAAGAGGCTCGGCTGTGTTAATCAGCCATTAAGGAGAAGGCAGACAGAGGACAAGGGTGATGTTACGTGGACAGAGCAAGCATGGGACCTACCTAGGCCCGTGAGAGAGACACCTGTCCTGAGAAAGGGACCAGTGGGAAGAGGCAGGACAAGTGTCCACAGATGTGCTGGAATGAAAGGCCACAGGTCAAGTGAGAGAAGGCAAAGGCACTTAGCCCTGTGAAGACAGAGCAGTCTGGCTGCGTGTGAGGAAGGCCACAGAACCTGAACGGGGTTCTGGATGGAGAGGGAGGCAGGGGTCGGAACGTGGGTGCAGGACGCACAAAGCACCCGCAGGAGGTGGGCTGAGGCTCGCACGTCAACGCCCACTGCTAGGTTCCTGCAGGACCTGGGTGGGATTGACTAGGAAAAACTTGGGGGAGAGGTTATTTTGATCTTTTCAGGAAAAATAATTTTTTTTAATGGCAGTGATGGGAGGGGTGGCATGCAAGGGGATGCTGGGGAAGGGCTGGAGGGGAGGCAGAGTGGAAGGTGGCCCTGGTCTCACACGGGCCACAGCAGCCCTGCCCCTGGGTCCATCAAGCAGGCAGACCCCCTCCTGGTCTGCATGTTCCTCCTGCCTCCCAGTAGAAGGGAAGCAGGGGACGGGACATTGGTGAGGAATGCTGCATCCTTCCCTCCCCAGCTCCTTCCCAGCCCCCAGGAGGCAAAGGCAGAGTGTGACCACAGTGATAGGGTACTGGGGGGAGCCGGGACCTGCCATCTCCAGCTCTTCACCAAATAAGTGGGCAACTTTATGTGGAATTCACGGTTGGTGCATATGGGCTATCTTTTTCACCATACAGGAATATTTTAATGAAGTAGCAGGCTCGTGACCGAAGTGAGAGGTGGCCTGGCAAGTCTGCTAACCAAACTGGACGGAGCACCAGCGTTGCTGAACAGCCGGCCAGCCTCGCCCGAGGACCCTCCCTGCGGCAGAGGGGCCAGCGTCCTCAGGCCAGGAAGGGCTAGGGGAGTGGGCGCGGCTTGGCTTTGCTCTCTCGGCTGCTTGTGTCTAATGGGGCTTCTTTCCCATGCCCTGTGTAAAGAAAGACTCTAGTTACTTAAATTAGGGGCCGCTAAAACCTGATCACATCCCTGCTTTTGAAAAAGGTCCAGCCTTAGAATGCGTGTTTCTAATGCTGATGGTAAAAGGGGTATCTCAGCAGTCCTCTCCCTCCTGTGGGCTCAGGCCTGAACTATTGAAATAAACCCCCAGTGTGCTGCATTTGGTAGCGTTTATCACGCCATGCTTCTCTCCTGGTGTTCGGACAGCTGCAGAGCTCATGCGATGGAGCTTAACCTTATCTGAGGTCATGGGAGGAGATGCAGGGGGAGAACCAGTCCTCCGCTCTTCCTTTGCTTGCCTACCTTCCAAAACCTCTGCTCCTGGAAGGGTCCCTAAGGAGACAGGCAAAGAGAAAACACTTGCCTTGGTGAGCAGCCCAGCCCGTGTTGAAGGCTGCTGTGCCTCCAGAGGGGCATTCTTCTCCTGCAGCTGGGAAGCCTCACGCACTCAGAAATTCCAGGGTCCCGACATGATCCATGCTCAGAAGTTGGGCTGCAGCTCCTCCTCAGCACTGGCAGGCACAAGCCTCCAGCCCTTCAGGGCTTGCAAGAGCCAAATGCGCTGCGGAGGTGTGATTCACTGAGTTCCCAGAGGGAAGGACGGCAGCCAGCTGGCAGAGGATTACTGAACAGCCAGGCCAAGGCATTCCGTTGCTGTTTGGAGGGAGACAGGCAGCCAGCCACCTCCCTGCTCCTCCTCCCCCGCTGCGGCAGGGAGCTGGCCACCAGCCAGGGCTCTGGGGGAAGAAGAAAAGGAACAGAGCTGCTTCACTTACTACCAAGATAAGAAGTCTGTGGCCGGTATCCCCAGTGAGTAAAGACAAGAAATACATGCATTTTCATTTGAAGTTGATTCGGATGCCCCCAAATGTTTATCCTAAATATACCTAGATGCTTTGCCCAGAGGGATTTTTTTAGCAAGCAGCAAAGTTGGTAGGCAAGAAAAAATAATATTGACTGAGGAACAAACAAAAAAGCCCAGTGTGGATGTCATAGCTCAAGGATTGGCTATAGCCTCCCGATTAAGAGATTTCTTTCCCCTGTACCTTGGGTATCTCAGGCTCTCTGAAGTGACTGTAAGTTACAGATTCATTGCTCGGCCATTCCTAACCCTGCTGCTCCTCAGAAACTCGACCCTGCTGCTCTGTGAACTCAGGTCCCCCGACACCTCCCATTTGGTCCACATCCTTCCAAAGATGAAGTCACGAAACATCACAATAAATATTTCTCCTGAAGTTGATGCAAAGAACAAAAACCAAAGATCCAGTGCAAGCTCCCTCCCCTTCGAGCTTAGATAAATGTGTCACATGAATCGAGGTAACAGTCCAGACCCTTTCTCATCCACCTCTGCCCCGCTGCAGGGCAGTGACAAACAACACTCTATCATGAGCCTTCAAGGCAAAGGGGAGAAGAACATTCTGTTGACCTACAAGACAGAAGTCAAGGAACAAGCTTTGCTTAGGTTGCCTTGACACAGGGTTTCTTCACTTGCTCTGCAGTTTTGGACAATTTAATATCACCTCCCGCTGTTCTGACTGAATGCCCAGCAACTCCCAACATGTGATAATTCCAGCTTATTTGAAATACATTCTGAGGCTATCCTAAATCAAGTGGATTTAACATTCAGCCAAAAGGAAGATTCTTAAAAACAAGCTGATTTTAATCCAGCCTCACCGGCCATGTGATCCAGAACCCTAGCCTCATTTGGCCACAGGGTCCCCCCTTGTAAGAAGGCGTGCCTCAAAGAGGATGAAGAAAAGGGAATACTCTGGCACTCACCCAACTGGTGTCCTGTGGCTGAATCTTGGCACCAACCCCCTGGACAGTGGTGTTAGTGTAGACCCCAGGAATTTAGAGCTCAGTCCCCCACAGACTGTCCCAACTTAGGTGCCAGCCACAAGTTAAGGGGGTCCTCAGACCATCTGAACTTCTGACCCATTGGCTACAAATTCAGGGGTTCCCATGAACCCCTCGGGTTGATAATTCTTTAGAACGATTCACAGAATTCAGAAAAGCACCACCATTATTACCACAGTTCTATCATAAAGGCTACAACTCAGGGAGCGCCAAATCATGAAACATATAACATATATCTGGGAGGGCCCTAAACGCAGAGCTTCCACGCTCTCTCCTTATGGGATCAGATCTTTCACCAACCAGGAAGCTCCTCTGAGTCTCCTTGCCCAGAGGTTTTACTGGGCTCTGTTATGTAGGCATAATAGACTCAATCATTGGCCGCATGATTGGATTCAGTCTTCAGCCCTCTTCCCTTCCCAGAAATGTCTAGTCACACGGTTGGCCTTTCTGGCGGTCATCCCCATCCTGAAGCTATCTAGGGGCCCAGCGAGAGTCACCTCTTTAGCGTAAACTCAGGTGCCATCAAGGGTCTCAGAATAACAAAGACACTCACATTATTGGGGAAATTCAAAGGGTTTTTGAATTTCTCTCCCAGGAACCAAGGACACAAGTACGCCAAATTCCTTATTATACAATATAGGGCTTCTCCTTGGAAACCAACAGGTCCAGAACTGAGAAAGGAGCATGGATGAAAGCAAGATGTGACTGACACTATGGAGTCCCAGCTCACTGGAGAAGAGCCGCCCTGGCTGGCATTTGGTTGCAGTGCCAGCACTTTCTCTAATAACTGGATATGAAGCTGACTTATTCCTTGGAGCTTGAAAGTTCTCATCTGGAAAAGAAGGCTTGAGATATAAAATGGATATAAAATGGTTAGTGTATGCAGCATCCAGTAAGTGCTCAATGAAAGTTTTTATATGGCTGGGTGCAGTGATTCACATCTGTAATCCTAGCACTCAGGGAGGCCCAGGTAGGAGGATCGCTTGAGCTCAGGAGTTTGAGACCAGTCTGAGTAAGAGCGAAACTCTGTTTCTACTAAAAATAGAAAAAGTTAGCCAGGCGTGGTGGCACACGCCTGTAGTCCCAGCTTTTCAGGAGGCTGAGGAGGGAGGATCACCTGAGCTTAGTAGCTTAAGACCAGCCTGAGCAAGAAGGAGACCCCGTCTTTACTTAAAAAAAAAAAAGTAAAATTGTCCGGGCACTGAGGCATTGTGTCGCATGCCTGTGGTCGCAGCTACTTGGGAGGCTGAGGCAGGAGGATCACTTGAGCCCAGGAGTTGGAGGTTGCAGTGAGCTAGGATGACACCTCTGCATTTTACCTAGAGCGACAGAGCGAGACTCTGTCTCAAAAAAAAAAAGTTTTTATTGTTGTTAGTTTCTTTCCCTTCCCCTGGCAGCAATTACACACGACTGAAGTGCTGGAAAGGAGGCCAGGACATGCAGGAAGACCGTGGGCTCCCGGGAGCCTGAGGCCCTAACCAAGGGATGCATTTAGACCCATACTCACCGGCCAGTCTTCCTGCTTGTGAGTTCTTGAAACACAAGGCAGACAGACTTGTGCACTTGCGTTTTACGATGTGAGAATAGAACACTACAAAGGTATCTTCATTCAGACCTACCTTATAGGAATCAAAAACTCCAAAGAAGCAAACACTGTACCTGGTATTTTACTCAAATGTCCAAGCTATAATCTGTTCCTGATAAATAGTAATTGCAGAATTTAGATTTCTTAACTCTAAAATTTAAAAAGTACAATTATTTTTTAAAGGACATTTTATTGTCATATCTATATGTGCATATGGATATGATAATACAGGCTAAGCATTCCTAATCCAAAAATCAGAAATTTGAAATGCTCCAAAATTCAGAAGTTTTTGAGGGCCAACATGACACCCCAAGGTATAATATAAAATTACCTTCAAGCTATGTGTGTATATTTCATATATGAACATAAATGAATTTCATGTTTAGACTTGGGTCCCATCTCCAAGATACCTTAGTATATATATGCAAATATTCCCAAATCCCAAAAAACCTGAAATCTGAATCACTTCTGGTTCCAAACATCTTGAATAAGGGATACTCAATCTGTGTGTGTGTGTGTGTGTGTGTGTACACGCACACAAATATACTTGCACAATCCAAACCCACCCTGCAGCCATTCTGGTCTTTGCTATGTCACACTGGTCAGCAGGGGCCACTTCTTGTCGCTGCAGTAAGAATGGCACTCACAGTCAATCCCTATTTTGCCACACAGAACACTGCAGCAAATTCATCTTCAATTATTTCATTGGTGTGGTTTTGAAAATGGGTGATCATTTCTTAACAATTGTTTTATCATATTGGAACGATACAGAGAAGATTAGCAAAACCCCTGTGCAAGGATGACATGCAAATTCACAAAGCGTTCCATAGAAAAAAACCACACACACACACAATTATTTTATCACAAAGTTTTTTGCTTTGATGCTTCAAGTATTTTGAATTTAAGATAAATTATCTTCTAGAGCATTCAGGAACATGACCCAGTGGCAAGTCTGGTGATTAGAAATATATAGTTCCGTGCAAAGACAGTCACTCAGTATTTTAGGGTGTTTATTCCCACTCTTTTTGTTGATGCACTTTTTCCACATAACATTCATTTTCTGATGACAAACTGAATACATGCTCTTTGTGGAAAATATAGTAAAGCATCAAAAGAAAAGAAAAGCCACCTATCATTCAACCACCCAGAAATAAACAGTTGACATTTTGGGATCTAATTCTGGGTCTTCCTTTTACACGTAACATTTACTGGTGAGTATTTTTTTCATGTCATTAAAAATTCTTCAAACACACGTGGGAGTGGGTGAGAGGAAGGGAAGACGAGCGATGGGAGTCGGGAGACCAGGCCATTGCATCTGTGCCAGGGACTCCCTCCCCACCTCCTAGCTGCAGGCTGGCCGGCTTCTGTGTGTTTTTCTTTCCTTATGAAGGAATCAAAATCACAACAGCAGATGCAGAAAGAAGTCTTATCTGAACTTGCCTTATCTGACCAGAGCAGAGCTTTAAGAGACTCAGCTGCCACCACGACTCCCCCCATACCAGTCAGGGGAGGGGGGTCACCAGTCAGGGTGGTGACTAACCGACTGACCTTGGGCACCAGGACATTTTTTAAAAATTGTGTTAACAAGTCTCATTGGAACCTTCCATCCCTGGAAGCCCTAGTTGGTCTATAAACCTTTACCTCCGGCTGGTCAGCGAGTTACTCTCTGCTGAGTGCTGCTGCATGCCTGTGTATCAGCTTGGTCTTTTGTTCTGTTACTACATCCACTGTCAGTTAATTCACAGGCCTTGAATCATTTAAGCCCAGGATGGTGGAGAAAAAGTTTTCCTCCCCACCGTTTGGCAGTGGAGGTGGCTGGGACTCCTCACTCACTCCGGACACTGCTGCTGAGGTCTCTGCTCCCTCACTAGTCACACTCTCAGGTCCCTCTGCTCAGGGGCCGGTCAAGCAAGGGGAGGTAAGAGCCTCTATTTGTCCTTTTCAAAATTTAGATTTACAGGAGAACACTTTTCGTTAGAATTAGTTCTTTGGATATTGTGACTCTTGTCATAGACAGCAGTTGTGTAGTTGTTTGTAGTATTTGGTGCTGTGCTGTCTAAAACTTTTGTCTGTTCTAAGAAGGTGAATCACAGGGCAGGATCTCACCCATAAAGCCAGGTGAGGGTCTCCTTCCACCTCAGTGTGTGTCTGGAGGGCTTGGCTTTGGATATCAGACCATTGTCTGTGGTTTTCCACCTACCGTTGGTGTCATCTGCTGGATTTGCGTCTTGAGGTGTGTCTAGGGGTCAGGTTGAGGACCTGAGACACAAGCTGCATTATATTCCTACAAACCACTGGATTATCCAAATCTCTTCCTTTATCACTGCCTTTGTGGCCTGTGACAACTTGCTTTCCTTCTTTTCTGCTTTCTTTGGGAGTGACTTTGGATCAAGAGGGCTGCATTTTCTGTGCCCTCTTTGGGCATGTCTCTTGTGTGTGTGGTTAAGTGTAAAAAGGCTTATCTGTGTGAGTCACATTTGGAATGAGTATACTCTCCGAAGCAGGGCTGGAGTCCCAGGCTTCTTTGTTTCAAAGGTAGCTGTTGGGCTGGAAGTTCTTCCCAGCTTTGGTTTCAAGGCCTCTCTACTCTCCCTACCTGATCCTGCATCTCCCAGGGGAACTTCTCAGTGGTCAGAAGCCCCTTTCTTAAGCCCCTGTAATGCTTCACCCCTGCCAGGCCAGCTGTCTCCACTCTCTTTCTTGTTGTCGTGACTTCACGAAGGCTAATTTAGAACTTCAGTGGCTTCTTTGAGAAAGCTTGAGATCTTCCAAGTTGGCTCTTCTAGTAAGACTTTTCCTTCCCACTCCAAGCCTCTCAACTCTCTGTGCTCACTGGGACTTTGGAGCACCTACCTACCTCCTTGGGAGCTCTTGAGAGGCTCAGGTACCCCCCAAACAACCACCTGAGGCTTAAATGACTAATCTGAACCAGATTTGGTATTTTATTCACTAAGATGGGTTTTGGAGACATCTAGATAGCCTCGGTTTCTCACCTAAAATTTAGTCCAGAGCCCCCATGAGATTACCAGGGCAGAGAAAATCTCAAACATCTCTATTACAAGTACCGATGGGAAGTTACGACCTTCACATCGAGCAGGTAACCTCAACTCGTCCCATCTTTCAGAAACACAATTTGGATTAAATTATAAAGTGGGGCAAAGACAAGAGCCGACTCTTAACATAAATTAGTGAGTTTTGCATTCCTCTGTGTATGCTTGACTTGTGGCTAAAATTTTGGAATGAAAGCCTAAGATCTCTGTTTGTGTTGGTCTACATGTTTATGCATGTATATGTATGTGTATGTGTGTGTCTGTATGTACGTTATGTATAGTTGGCCCTTCAGATCCGTGGCTTCAGCGTCCATAGGATTCTACCAACTGCAGATCAAAAATATCTGGAAAAAAGTTCAAAATAACAATACAATAACAAAAATAAATACATATAAAAGTACAATACAGTATAACAACTATTTGCCTATCAGCATAGCATTTACATTGTATTATGTATTATAAGTAATCTAGAGATGATTTAAGAGAATTGTGTACATTATGTGCAAATACTGCACCATTTTATATCAGGGACTTGAACATCCTCGGATTTCAATATCTACAGGGGGGTCCTGGAACCAGTGCCCCACAGAGACTGAGAAACAACTATATATATGATATTTTCCTCCCTGTGGATGGTATGACCAAATTAATTTATAAAATTCTTTAAAGGAGTTCTATTCTAGTAGGCCTAGAGAGAAATAAGCACTTACATAAAGTAAATATTCCTAAAACTTTCAAAAGTATAGGAACTAACCCAGATGTTCTTCATGATCACACAGTTTGGGTAAATCTGATACATAAGACTAGTTTGGTGTCATTAACTTAACAGAAGCAGGTATGTCTTCTGAGTTCTCAGCACTGAGCATAACACAGCATGCGTTTTTTTCTACTCGAGTTTGCTCGTCAGTACAGGTGTGGAAGGTGGAGTCAAAAGAGCACAGGCTTCCGCACTGCGTCCACGGCTGCTAGAGCTCAGTCCCTGGGCCGCACGGGAGACAGACAGGAATGCATTTGGATGATCAGTGAGGTTTCCAGCATAGGCTTCTTGTGAGGACAGGATGAGTGATCCACGTAGAGCACTTAGCTCAGATCCTAGAGCTCACAAGGGCTTGGAAAACGTTAACTAGTGTCATTGTGCACTTGCTGCATAGCCCTGAACAAGCCGCCTGATCTTTCTGAACCCACCTTACTGTAGCAGGCCACGTGAGGACGCGTGAGGACACGTGAGGACATAAGAGCAAAGCGGAAGAGGCTGTGAGGGTCAGTGGCGCACGGTGGGTTCTGTGATGTTGGCAGAGGAGCCATCTCAGTGGCTAGAAGCAGTGACCTGCATTTCTCACTCCTGCAGCACAGCCATCGTGGGTACAGGACAGGGGCTCTGCCCGTCACTGTCAGGCAGGGACCCAGGCTGACAGGGCTCCCTCCCCCTCACTTTCACAGTCCTGGTGGCAGCAAGAGGAGAGAGACTGACCCCCAAGGGGTAAAACCTTCATGCAGTCAGCATCATTATTAGTCCTGAGATCAACTCACGAGATAACTGGGAGTTCTCTCATCTGCAAGGAGAGCTCTTCTGTGTGTTTCTTTTCTGACTCCACCAAGTCTGTGACCCCAAGTTTTGCCTGTGGCGGGAGGGCAGAGTGCAAGGACCAGGCAGCTGAGGTTCTGGGGTGGGGGCTGCTCTGGCCTGAGGGGTGGGGGCCGCTGAAGTGTAAGTCACGTGGGGCGGAGTGTTTGAGCGTTGCCGTTGCCGGGGGCCCTGCAAGAGCAGCCTCTGAGTGTAGCTCCAAGAGACCAAGGGTAGCGGAGGGGCCTGCGGGGCGTGGAATATTGTCGCGCAAACATCGGCACAGGGCCTTTTTATAACAGAGACATTTTGAGGTGGCCTAAAGCCACAGCGAAAGGTCAACATGACCCGCTAATGGGTCCCGTAGATGTCCTTGCCCAGCCATGCCTTCCCACGTTCCACACTGTCCACTTCAGACCTGCCAGCCCTCTCCTGGCCCTCACCCCTAAAGGTCCACAACTCCCATGCCACCTCATGCTCTTTTTTATTAATACTTGGTCATGTGCAGTGTTTCCACGTGTTAACATTGTTATGTTTAACAGCTGCCTCAAAATGGCCTTTGGTCCCATATGGTAAAACCACAGGGTCAGCTGGTCTGGTGCAGAAGCCTCAGGACCTCCAGAACTCTCAAATCTGGGAGTCAAGACCTAGAACCCAGAACTATGATTGTGAAAACATTGCTTGTCTGCTCAGCTGGGATGCATTCCAAGAAGATTCAGAGCCGTCTATGAGGGTAATCAAGCCACAGGTATCTCTACAGTTTCTGCCCTCCCCACATTCTAGAAGAGATCCACTCCAAATGTTGTGAAACTGAGGGAGTCTCTGCACTCCCTAGGGGTGGATGGATGAGACAGGAAGGAGGAAGAGAGTCAGAAAGGCTGTGTCTACCCTGAAGTTCAGCTTGGAAGAACAGACGTGCTGGGAAAGGGGGTGATAGTTGCCACTTTGAAGAGAAAAGTCAATTGGCAGATATTTATCAAGTCAGCAGGTGTCTACAAAGAAAGAAAGATAACTTCTATCTTAAAGACCTCACCATTCAGATGGAAGGAAAGAAAAAAGGCAATAGTTGCAGGAGAGGATGGGAAATAGGGTGAGAGCAGAAGACACAGGCTTGGGGCTGTGGGGGTTCCCACAAGGAAGAATCTTGAGTTGGGGGAAAGGATTTCATGGGCTTCACAGGACGATGCAGAAGGCCTGGAGAAGGTGCCTGAGGCTCAGAGCCTGTGGTTTGTAAGGGAGGAGAGCTTCAGCATCCTCTCCCTCCCAATCTCAATCCCAGCTCCAGGCGGGGTGGCTGGAGGTGGCCCAGTCCACCCAGACAGTGAGGCTCTGATGAACAACCGCCCGGATGTGTAGGGCACTTCTGTTTATGGCAGAGGCATCTCCTGTGCCATTTACTCCTCTATTTTCCTTCACGCAGAACAATGGGAAGAGGTTCTCCTTTGTCTGAATGACCAACTTGGGGTGGCAGGGCACAGCATGAGGCTGCAGACAAGGTCACCAGTGCCCAGCAATTTTAGATCACAGAATGCTGGGGTCTCTGGCCCAAGACAGCTCGATGTCATAGCCAGGACTTCTTCAGTGGCCAGGGACGGAGACCAATTCTAGGCAGCCAGGTTAGTGGTGCTGCTGGTGGGGGAATGTATCATAATGAAGGATCCTCTTTGAGAAAGACAGAAACTGAGAGCCTGAATGTTGTTGGGAGTGCTCAGAATATTCTCTCTCCATCCATCTTACCACACATCTTTCCTAGCAGATTGGCTCTGCCTGGCCGGTGGAAGATGGTGGCTCAAGGGGTCCAGGGTCTTAGTTGTGAGTTACTGTCACCTGCAGAGACTGGTTCTTTCTCATTGCCAATGCCAAAATTCCTGGGAGTGGCTGGGCTAGGGTTAGATGTAGCCATCATCTTAGCCAATGGTGTGGGCTTGAATCATTCAAGTGATGGCTATAGGCAGGTCCTCCCTGTGCATGGGCTTGAGGGGGGCTCAGGTCAGGGGTCACTGGGAGCTAGCACACACCCTAAACTTAGGCTGCAAGCTGGCAAGCCAAAGGGAAACGGGGTCCCTCAGAAGAGGGTGTTCTCTAGAATTGGAAGGAAGCTCCTTGGATCTCAGTCCCTTTCACCTGGTCCTAACAGGACAGCAATACGCATGGGTCAGAGCTGCAGGACTGACCTCACTTGGGACGTATGGCCAAAGAAGTGGCTCCATCTGATATTTCTTAGTAAGTTTTCATCCTTCAATTCTCTGTAGTTTTAATACCTCCAATCGCATGATTCTGAGTCTCAGGGTTTATATAGAAACCTCACAGAACCACTGGGGTCTGGCTGGGTTTATTTGCGGTAACAAAGTGACTAGTGCTGAGTTCCTGGCTACGGGGGCTTCAGTGAGATAGAGTGAGAGCTGCTACCTTCACAGACTCTGCTACTAACTGGACACTTTCTATATTCTAGTTCTAATTGCACGACAGTCCTACTATTATTATCACATTTAAAAAATAAACACAGAGAATGTTACTTGCCTGAAATCACTGAGCCAGCAAGTGACAGCACAGGGATCTCAACCCTCACCTCCACTGCTCCACGCGTCCTGTTTGGGGACGAAAGGTGTGGTCATAGCTGGTCACAGAGGAACATAGTGGCAAAGACACTGTCTGGGTTCCGAGGCAGGCGTGTGTTAGTTTGCTTAGAGGTGGCATTAATAATTTATAATCTCCTCCCCTCCAGCTGTGACAAGGCAAGCTGACATCTCGGTGCCTCAGTGTCCTCATCTGTCAAACGAGATGACTGAATTGTTATGTGAACAAGATGAGTTAAGCCTGCACAATGTAGGCACCAGGGAATGGTGCGTATTATTGTTAATATTTCTGACATCAAGGAAGGGGTCCAAGGATGTGAGTTAAATATCAGGACTGGGGAGGAGCCCTCTCAGAAGACGAAGAGGTGGGGAGGGAGGTGAAGGAGACAATATGAGATGGGAAGGGGACCCCATGGTGGGGGTCGGGAAAGAGACAAGTCTGGCTGCAGATGACGGTGTGCAGAAGCGGCGGGGAGTTGTGGAGACTCGGAGCTCAGATATACAGGCTCTGAACTCCCTGAGGGAATCTGGGCTTTGCCCTGGAGGCCCAGACTTGGAGGGGACACAGGGGGAGCGGGGCCGGGGTGTGCTTCGCCAGCATTTTAGGAGGGTAGGGAGGAGGCCAAAGGAAGTCATCGATGCCCCGGGCTAGAAGTCATAGCTTCTGTGAGTAAAGAAGCTTCTTATTCGACAAGCCCAGGCCTGGCCTCGTGGAGTTTTGGGTGCAAAGGCAGGGCCTGCCGCCCAGTGTTGGCAAGAGGAAAATCCTGACCCTCTACTGCTACCTCTAGCTCTCTGTGTCTATGAGAGAAAGGAAGGAAAGCCGTATTTCCAGAGCACGTTAGCATCAGACACAATTTTCAAGACTTGATCGGCCACTGCCTTTCCATCCCTACCCAGCCCCTCACCACGTTTGCGGACGCGGGGCTCAGCCAGCTCGCAGGGCACTTGACAGCATCCTCGCCGGCAGAGCGGAGCGCTCCATCCCGCGCCGCTGCTGCCACCGTGCGGCGGAGGCGGGAATCGCGGCCACCTCGCTCCGCGCTTGGGGAAAGAGCCACGTGCAGGGCGATGGCGGGATGGGACACTGCGTAAAAAAGAGCGTCTTTGGAGACGGGGGTTTCGAACAGTTTAAATACACTTGGGATTCTGACTTTTAGAATCGACATGAAACTTCTTTAGAGAGACATCTCTGCGGCTGCTGCTGTGGCTTTCTTTGATCCGAGCCAGACGCTCTTTGTTTTGCAGTAAATATAAACCAGAGGGATTCCTGGGCTGCAGGGACTGGAGAGGCGGGGCGTGCGGTGACAGCGGCGCCCCTGCTGACTGCACCGGCGTGAGTCCGCTGCTGCAGCCCCCTGCGCGCGCCCAGTTATGTCCCCAGGGCAGCGCTCAGCCCCACGCTCATCGGGTCGCCGTGTCCCTGCAGTGATGGAATCCAGTAGGTCCTAAACTGTCCTCGTGTATTTATAATTTCATTTCTCTTTTGAGGACAGTCGTTTCCTTTATTTTGGAAGGCACAGACAGAATGCCTCAGTCAGCCCCCCTTGGCCCGGGGATGGGAGGAGCGTGTGAGGAGCCAGGGTGGGCTTTGAAACCACACCCATGTGCGGAGTCCCGAGCCCTTGAGTCGCAAGTGGCTCTGCACAAGTTGTTGGACTTGCTATGAGCCTCTGTTTCCTCATCTGTGGAATGGGGGTGTCTCTCCCTAGTAGAGGAGTTGTGAGTATCAAAGCAGGGGTGTCTGCTGTTTATCCCGCCCTACTCCGGGCTGCTCTGCAGGGGTCTCTCTCCCCTGTTCCTTGTGACTATTGAAACTATTTGGGTGATGATCCTTACGTTCATGTCCAGGCAATCACTTCAAACAATATGGGTGACACCTTTGCAACCAGGCATGCAACCTTGCTGTCCAAAAGGAGAGGGCAGAGGCAGTTCATGGGGATGACCACATGCCCAGGGAGCTTTGCATGTGACCAGGGCATGCGTGGAGGAGGCCCAGGCCGAGGAAGGGAGGGGATCTGAAGGGCAGAGGGCAGAGGGCATAAGGCAAGTGTCCCAGGCTGCTCACCTGGTCATGACAGAGCTAGAATGGGTGCAAAGGCCAAGCCCTGCTTCCACCAGCTCACTGGATTCCTCCCAGGGGACAACGGTGTGGGCCGAGGGTGACAAGCCCAGCAGGGAGGGGGCCCTCTTCCACGGAGCCTGGATCAGGGGGCGGGAGGGGGTGGCCAGGGCCAGGGCAAGGTCATGGGCACAGTCTGGATGAGCAGGAAGCCACCAGGCACAGGGTGTCCGGGAGGGGAGCTCCTCAGGGGAGGGCGTGTGGGCGACGGGCTAAGGCATGCTAAGGGCGAGCTGAGCACCCCAGCCATGTGAAAATGCCCAAGAGCTCCGGGAATTTGAACTCCTGTGGGCCAGCATCTCAGAGTTAATCTCTGATGGCCTTGATTGATTTTTCAAAACAAATTATTTACTTGTAAGTGAAGAAAATGAAAAAACAGAAAAGAAATATAACAGAGTGCCCCAAACAGGACTCAGAGCCAACAGGAACAGAAATCAGGTGCCCCTTGCCCACTGGTGGTTAAAGATCTGCGGTTCTTTGATTCTATATCCTTCTAGGAGTGGTCCGGGCAGCAAATGGAACCTTTTCCTGCCATTAAGAATTGCTCAGATTGCAGCTGTTGTGGGCACTAAGGTCACTAAGTTCAGTTTTATCACTCAAAGGAACTCCTGTTTAGAGATTACAAAGGTCCTGACTTAGAACCCACGAAGCCCAGACCGGCTTTATTGGAAAAAACCGGCTTTGAGGCTCCGCAGGGAGCAGGAAGAGAAACGGCGGTCACACATCGCCCCCTGGTGTCTGAGAGCATTTATTGCACTCCGGCTGCCTCCGAAGGACAGGCAGGCTCAGGCTCCGTTTTATCTTAGGAACCTCCTTCCCAGGTATTTTGGGTCTTACAGGTGTTCTTCCCACCAGGCAATGACAAGGACCAGCTTTGGTGTTTGCCAAACTATTTGCACACTTGTTGGCCGTACAATCCCACAGAGGAAAACAATTACAGATGCGCTCTCCTCCCTGCACCCTCCCTCTCTTCCACGGCAGCCCACCTGGGCGTTGGCCTTCGTGACGGCTAAAAGCACACAGCCTTTCACATGCCAGTCAGCCCTCAATAAAGTGTTTTTTTGTTTTTTTTTGTTTTTTTGCATGGGCTTTGCAGACAGATCGTAGTCAAATCCTGGTGCCTTGTGACCCAGAGGGAGGGCAAGTCACTTCATCTGGCTGTGCCCCAGAGCACCACTGTGCTGGGAAGCCAGAGGTAAAATGCAAATGGAGCTAATCTCAGCAGCTCACAGGTGGGGGAGGAGGGCATTTTCAGTGTGGCACTGAAAGGTCAGTGCTAGGGACACTTTATCTGAGACTGGGGACGGCGAGGGCAGTTGTGAGCATTCAACGAGACAACATGGACAAGGTTTTCAGTGTAGTGCCTGGCACACAAGAGACAATGAATGATAATTATTAGGATTCCAATTAAAGGCAGCAGCGGGTCTGGGGACAGGGTGGAGGCGGCGCGCGGCACTCTGTGGGAGGGGCTGCCTAGGCCAGTGACGTCCAATGGAAATAGAATGAAAGCTGCAAATACACCACAGCCGTGATTTTAAATTTCTAGTAGCCTCATTTAAAACAAGTTTTTAAAAACTGAAATCAAATTTATAATACATTTTATTTGATCCCATATGTCCAAACTATTGTCATCTCAATGTGTGATGTCAAACATTTTTAGTGAGATCTTTTACATTTTCTGTTCATGACACCTCTTCACAGCCGCATGTCGGAGTTACATTCACAGCACGTCTCCCCCCACATGCTCGACAGTCCATGGGGCTCACGGCCCCCATATCGGACACGGCAGCTCTCACAGGGACAAGACACTGACTCCGTGTGTCCACCCTGCAGTCAAGCCAGAGGGGCCTTTGCACTGCTGCAGCTGCGGCCCGTTTGGTTCCAGGAGACACTACGTCAGGGCTTGTCAAAGGGTGCACGGATATCACCTGCTTCAGAATTTTCTGGGCTGTTTCTTAAATAACAAAACAGATTTCTTGGCTTTATTGCTGGAGGCCTAGGAATCTGCATTTTATAATAAATAGGCTCCTCAAGAGATGTTGAGGTTCAACCTGTCCTCTCTTTTCCAGTGTTGAGAATGCATTACTTTAGGATGCAAGAAGGTAAATTTCCTTTTCTCATGCTTCTCCCTTTGGATTAAGCATCTGGAGCGGGGGTGGGGGTGGGGATTAATAATTATGGAGGTGGTCGTGACCACGTTGACAGGTTCTCTCATTCCTACGTAGATTCCCTTCCCCTGGAGTTTGAACGTGGCTGTGTTCAATCACTTACTCTAACATTCAGCATTCTCTTCTGGCCTCTGCAACTTGGTGCAGGCACACAGAGTAAATTTTCCACAATATCTGAGAAGGCAACTCTTACCTCCAGCAGAAAACCCAGCCTGCGGTCCATCCATAAGCATGAATGTCCCAAGCCTATACCCCAAGAATGATCCTTCACCCTGCCCTGACTCGCCAACCCGTAGGAGCCAGATGGAGAAATTTCTCCTTATTTAGTTGCTACGGTCTGACTGGGTCCTCCAAAATTCACGTGGTGGAAACTTAACCCCCAATGCAACCGTGTTGGAAGGCGGGGCCCCTTGGGAGGTGTTTAGATCATGAGGATTTTGCCCTTGTGAATGAATTAATGCTGTTAAAAAGGGTTTAACTGAGGGAGCTCAACCCTTTTGCGCTTCTGCTCTTTGGCCCTGTGAGAACGCGGTGTTTCTCTCTTCTGGAGGATGCAGCGCGAGGCCCTTACCCCACCCCAGAGGCCGGCCCCTTAGTCTTGGATTTCCCCGCCTCCAGAACTGTGAGAAACAAATTTCTATTCTTTATCAACTACCCGGTCTGTGGTATTCTGCAATAGCAGCACGGAACTGACTAAGACCCTAGTCCCCTGTCTGATTTCTCTCTCTCTCCATAGACCCTCCTGCCATGAAGGTTCTGTACGTAGAGACAGAAGGGCAAGAGATGGGCAGGGCTATCAAAGCAAAGCTGATAGAAATCAAGCCATTTCATATTTATTCATTTTTTAAATTTATTTTCAAATTTCAGAATATCACAGGGGTACACTTCGGTTCCATATATTGCCTTTGCACTGCCCGAGTCAGAGCTACAAGCGTGTCCATCCCCCAGACAGTGTGCACTGCACCCATTCGGTGTGAATTTACCCATCGCCTCCTCCCCCAAATTAAAAAGCTTCTGCACAGCCAAGACGTTTCATATTTAAAGCCAGCAGTTCCACACTCAAGAGTTGTGTGTCTTTGATGTTAAACTCTTTACTCTGCAAAAGACTGTAAGCACATTAATTTCATCTATTTTTTCCAGTATCCTGAGAAGTTGCTACTATATCCCATGTTACAGATGAGGAAAGTGAAGCTCAGAGAGGTTAAGTAACTTTCTCGAGATCACACAGAAAGTAAGTAGTGGAAACAGTGTTACAGCCCCCAAAGAAGGAGAAAAAAGAGCAATGAACCCAGAGTCATAAAACAAGTATTCTATTCCACCCCCTTTGGAAATCACTAACCATGTGGCCTAACATAAATCTTTAAGCTTCTCAGAGTCTAAGTTTCTTTCCTTGGAAACGTGACAGTTAGCTAGGTGGACTTGATTATCTTTTTTGTTGTTGTTGAATATTCATTTACCCGTTGTTGTATTTTGAGTTTCTTGGAAAATGACTCCATGACTCTGGACTTTTTTTTTTTTTTCCCCACTCTATTTCCTGGGCTTTTCCTGGGAAATATTTCCTGGGAAGTGCTCTTGAACAGTGAGAGAAGCAGGATTGGGCAGAACGAGAAGCTGAACTCCATACCGTTTCCACAGAGGCCTGCAGGGATATCTGGACCTGGGACTGTCCTGAGAATTGTCCCAGCTGAGGCCGGGGAGCCAGGTCTTTGCGACCCCAGAAAAATTAGTCGTGGGTGCAGGCTGCCTCCGGGCAGGGGGCACGACCTTGGGAAAGGCAGTTTCCTTTAGCTGAGGGACTTCAGGAAAGGAGTCATCTGTGAGCCATCACCGCCCCCAACACTCCCGGTGGCTGGAGGACGGGTGTCCCCCGCTGGAAGGGGATCTTGGCAGCAGCACGCAGCGTCCATGTCATCCCTCCCTCGTGCTGTCCACATTCATGCACTTTGTCTCTGGAGTTCACCGCCCTGTGGACACAGATGCCCCAGGGCTGTGGCTGGACCTCTTTCTTTCGGAAACTTACAAGAGGAAGAAAGCTGGCGGAAGGAGCCGTACCCCCATGGTGGCAGTCTTGAGGCTAAGTGCACTCCTCATCTCCCTCTCCTAGGTTACCTGTGTCCTTGACAAGCACCTCTGCCGGGCTTGGGGCTCTCTGGTGGGTGACTTGGGCCCCCACTCCTGCGAAGTCTGAGCCCCTGTGCCATGGCATCCTCTGCCCATGGCTGCTACTTGCCTACTTCTTGTCAACAGTGGGCTGGAGAGTACTGAGAGCCGTCTCACTGGGTCACTCAGGGGCTACGTTCCTTTCTTGCCCTCAGGGTGTAACAGTGGCCCGACCTCCTCCTGAAGGCCAGGGTCGAGTCAGGTGCTGTGATTCCTTCCTCAATGGCTGGAGTCTTGGCTCAAGGATCCTAAAGTTACCAGGCTTCAGACACGGCTCAAAGTTGAATAGGATCTTTGCGACGTCCCTCGTGGTCCCCTCTGGGAGTCAGGACTTCAGTCATGTGCAGCCTAGTCTTTCAGGAATGGGAAGCACAGAATCTCCAAGTGGATCTCTGGGAATCATGGTCAGGCCTATTTCCGTCTCTGGGTTCATGGGTTCTGTGTGTTACTTCTCAGGGTCAGAACATCACGTATGATTGGGCACGCACGCTGCACCTGCAGGAGGCGTCCCATTCTCGTAGGGTATCATTTTCAAGACGGTGTGCAGGTGGTCAGCCCAGTGCTCTATCAGGCTGGTGGCTTTTGGTGCTATGATACAACATAGGACAGTGTACTCCATGGTCCTGTGACCCCCTGATGCACTTCCTTTGTCACAACTCCTTCGTCTGAAGCAATGTTATGTAGAATTCCATGTCAGTGGATCAAATCCTCTGCCAGCCTTTGGTAATGGTGCTGGCTGAGACCCTCCAAGCACGAAAGGCAAACCTGCACTCAAAATATCTATTTCCTTCAGTCAAGATGAATCTCTGCCATTTCAAGGGTAGACATGGTCTAGTGTAATAAACCTCCCACCAGTAGAGAGTTGGTCGCCTTGAGAAATGGTGCCATGCCCCACAGCTCAGGGCTGGTGTCTGTTGCTGGCAGTTAGGATGCAGCTGATCAGCCTTAGTGAGTGGGATCCTTGCCGTGGGACTCACGCAGAGCCTCTTTCTCTGCTCTTCTTAATACTCCATTCACGAGCCCGTTGCAATACATGCGAGGTGGCCCATGATAGAGGCTGGATGATATCAACTTAGTTCTGTCTACTTAGTTGCTTACTGGCTCTGCAGTGGTCATTGTTTTCTGGTGAACATTAAAAGGTGATACAAAAATCCTCAAAATTTGTGCCTACCTATGGAAATGAACAGAAACTTTTCCAAAGAAGACAGAATAATGGCCTGCGAACATATAAAAAAAATGCTCAACATCTCTAGTCATTAGAGAAATGCAAATCAAAACCACAATGAGATATCACCTAACCCCAGTGAATTGGCCTGTATCAAGCAATCCCAAAACAAAAAATGCTGGCAAGGATGTGGAGAGACAGGAATACTTTTACACTGCTGTTGGGACTGCAAATTAGTGCAACCTTTGTGGAAAAGAATTTGGACATACCTCAGAGAGCTAAAAATAGAAATACCATTCGACCCAGCAATAGCATTATTAGGCATCTACCCAAATGAGCATAAGACATTCTATTATAAAGACATCTGCACTCGAATGTTTATGGCAGCACAATTCACTATTGCAAGGACATGGAAACAACCCAAGTGCCCGTCAATTCATGAGTTGATTGTTGAAATTTGGTATATGTTTACAATGGAATGTTACTCAATTCTAAGAAATGACAGCAAGCTAGCACCACTTATATTATCCTGGATTAAGCTTAAGCCCATTATCCAAAGTGAGATGACACAAGATTGGAAAAATGGGCTCCACATGTACTTGCCATCAAATTGGTACTGACTGATTAACACTATGGTGCTCAAATGGTGGTGGTGTTCACCAGGGATTCGGGGGTTGGGAGGGGTAGACCCACGTCTGAGGGATGTGGTGAGCAGTGTGGAGGGGAAGGGCATACCTCTAACCCTTGCTAGGGAGAGGCAAAGATATAAAATGTAACAAAAAAAATTTGTGCCCACTGCACAGGTTTATACACATGGTTCTTCTACAGACCTCCTTATTCCCAATCGCCAATCTTTCCTTCCAGGGTCATGACCAATGACACAGCCGTTCACTACGGACCATGAGTCTGTGCACATTCTGACCTCAGGTTACTTTTCTTCCCACATGATGTGAAGAACCAGGTTACGACCCTCACTCTGCCACTGGAGGATTTGGTGTCCCCAGTGATTCTCCGGAGCACCGCCCAAGTTGGGCTGCACCGCAGAACGCTGAATTTTCAGCTTGCACCCATGCACTCACCAACCCATTTGTGAAGCAAATTTGGCCTGAGTCCTCCTCTGCCAGTTAGTTATTAGAGCTGAGGAAGAGATTCGGTGCAATAGTGATGAATGACATAAGAGTCTGGGTGACATGGTCACATACTTGTGCCTTCCATTTCTGTCTGTGCTCATCTTGGATATACCGCATCTACAATGTGTGTTAGGTGAGCCCACCTGACCTTATGGCCTGATGGGTCTAACAGAACCAAGCTCATGATGGGCAGTTCTGGCTGCATGGTCACTTGTTGTCCTATGGCCCATGGCCCAGTGCTCTCAGAAATCCCAGCAGCAGGAGCTATTTTTCAACTAGTGCAAAGTTCTCTGCTGTGGAGTATGGCCTAACTCCAGAAACTTAGGGGTGTAGGTTGTGATATTCCTATAAGGACTTACCAAAAACTCTGCAGTAAGATGCTTTTCCCACTGTAGATAAACCATAAGGTCTTTGATGCCATATAGCCCGCGTGGAAGGATTGTTTGTGCTGCAGCCTGAGGCTGTTATACAGTCCTGATCTACCAGTTACCCCACTGGAAGAACAGTGTGATGCTCTACAGAATTATTACATAAATGAGCCAAAGATCACTCCTGCATGTAAGCATCTGTCACTGCAGGCCTTGCCTCCAGAGGACAATATCACTGGGCATAATGGTAGTGTTGCCCATCTTGCCAATAAAATTATTGATTACTTCAGTGCGTGGTATGACCTCCAGGTCTTAGTTGGCTGGTAGATTTTTGGCCTGATGAAGTATACCTACTTAGTGTGCCACTTCTCTAAGCATCTCGTTTCCTTTCTCCACCACTTGACCCAGAAAGTTCTGACATTTCTCCCCCAGTTAGTGTGTCTAAGCTTCCAAAAGCTGACCTAGCAGCATGTCGGCATTGTTTGCCAGAGGCCCTGCCATGGTGCTGAGTCCTATATCGCAGGACAGGGCTTCACAAAGACAAACTCTTCCATATCCCATATTCTCCCTGATCCAGCACCCTCAGGATCCGGGCCCATACGTACCTTCCTGGCTTCTGTTAGTATGTGTTGGTTAGATTTTACAGCTCTTCCAGGCGTGTTCTAGCATCTACTGCTGTGTTACAGACATTCTAAATGTAGTGGAGCAAAAAAACACTCTTTCATTATTTCCGTCTTCCCATAGCTCTGGGGCTTGACTGGGCTTGGCTAAGCAGTTCTTGCTCTGGGTATCTCATGCGGTTAGAGTCAGACACTGGCTTGGGCCAGTCATCAGGCCACTACACTATTCATTCATAGGTCAACTATTTATTGACTGTCCATTTTGTGTGAAACACTCCTAAGAGGTAAGGGTACAATAATTATTGCACCATAGCTCCACTCTCCTTGGGGGTGGGATGCCATATATAAGAATCTTAGCAGGTGGTAAGTGCCAAAAATAGCATGAAAGAGCATTATGGAAGCACAGAGTCAAACATGGAAGGCTTCCTGGAGTAGGTGACTAAGTGGTTACTAGATTACAGAAAGAGGATCTTGCTAAATAGTCTGGGGGTGGAGGTAGCATGCAAAAGTGAAATGGTGATAAAGATAGTGACTTATTCCAGGCCCTTCGAGTTGCTTGCTGTGGCCGGAGGAAGGTCATGAATGACAGGTGTGGTAGGTGCCGGGCGCAGGGGCCAGAACACAAGAGGCCTAATAAGTGGCCTAATAAGGAATATTTACTTGTTCTGCAGCCGATGGGAGCCATAAAAGGATTCTGAGAAGGAAAATGACATAATAAGCTTTGCATTTGAAAAATGCCAGAGCGGTGTGGAGGGAACAGCGGGAGGAGCCAAGGCCGGAGGGGAAGACGGTCAGCGAGATGGTCATCGCCAAAGCCTCAGTGGGATATGTGAGGCAGCTTCGGTGGACAGGAAGAGGGAGGGCGGATTTAGGAGTTGAGGGATTAGATGTGTAGGTGACCTCCCAAGTTTTGCACTGTGTATTGTTAGATAGTAGTGTCTTTAGTTAAGATAGCAGTCCTTAGAAAATTTTAGAATAAACACTGTATTTTGGATGTTTGCATTTGTGGTACTTACAGGACATCGTGGTAGATGTGTCTAATAAACAGAAGTATGAGGCCTGGGTATATTTGTTTACAACATTTCCTCGATTGATAAGCCAAGAACATAACTGACATAGCTCCTCGGGTTGACGCTTCACTTTGGAGCAAGTATCCATAACCTAGAACCCGTGTGTCAGTGTCCTCCAGCCAAAGACCACCAAGGAGCTGGGTTCATTACTCCTTGCAGTGAGGGAGAACACAAAGTGCAGAGAAATGTGGGGTGTCTCCATAAGACGGTATTACAAAGGACCTGAAATACAATTTGGGCTGATGATCTGGATGATCTCGGGGAGGGTTTAAGAAAGCAGAGGTTTACTCCACATTAGGTGCTGTCAAAAAAATTGGGACAACCCAAATGTCCATCAACTGATGAATGGATAAACAAATGCGATAGATCCATGCAATGGAATAATAGTTTTTCGTAAAAAGGAATAATGTACTGATAAATGCTATATGGATAAACTTGAAACACTATGCCAACTGAAAGAGGCAAGTCACATGCATACACAAAAAGAACATATATTATAAGATTCCTTTTATAGGAAATGTTCAGAATGAGAAAACATATAGAGACAGAAAGTCGATCAGTGGCTGCTTAGGGCTGGGGGAAAGAGCTAACTTGGGGTTACAGATAAGGGGTGCAGAGTTTCCTTTTGAAGTAATGAAAACGTTCTAAAATTCATTCCTATGATGGTTATGCAATTCTGAACATAACAAAAACCACTGAATCGAACACTTTAAATAGATAAATTGTATGATTCACAAATTATATCTCAATAAAACTGTTACAAAAAATAATAAAAAGAAAGGAGAGTCAGTTCTATGGTTGAGTGTCTAAATAAATCCTCTCTAGAAAGAGAACACGAGACAGTGAGGATATAGCTGTAATTGATAAGGAAATAATTGGAACAGTCACTCAGATCTGCTGTGAGGGGAAATGTACCGTATTTCATTACTTACATAGCAACCTTGTTTTTGTCTGTGCTTAAACAAAATTATGGGGTGGCCTTGTTCTGTCTCACTTTATCATGATCTCCAAGTGACCTTGTCTGACGTTGGTCCTGTTGGCGTTCTGTGAGATTGCTCAGGTCCGAAAGGAGACTAATATCCCCTCCGTCGCGTGCCAACAAGCTTCTACCACAGAGGCTCAGCTCTAGGGTCAGAGGAGACCCTGGCTGTCGTGGCTGTCCTTCTTCTCTCTCACACGGAGCCTCTGGAATGTTGTGGGGGCATTTCAGCGGGGAACCCCTTAAGTCATGCGCAACATTTCAGACGTGAGAGTGCGAATTTTACAGTGAGAAAAATCCATAGAATTCATCAGATTCCTTAAAGCAGTCTGTCACCGGAAAATATTAAGAATCATTGGTCCGAATTAAAAAGTGACAAAGAATGAACATGAAACTCTGAAACTCCAGGCCTTCTAGGGGCAGTCAGAGAAAGAGGATCCATTAGCAGAGAGGCCGAGGAGCTGTGGTGAAGAGGAAAGACACCAACCAAGAAAGACAAGACCGCGAAGTCCTGGGAGGAGGGTTTTGAGACAGAGCCAACGCCTATATTGTCGAGGGCCACAGACAGGTCAAGAAAGGTTAAACCTGAACTATTTGAGTTGATCAAACAGTTTTATATAAACAGTTACATCGTAAGGATTACCATCTGAGTGGGATCCTATCCCAGGAGATATTTTTGTAAGAAAATAGGGCTCCATTTTCCCTGAATGTTTGAGTCATTGCCCTGCACTAAATACCTTATGGTTTTCCGCTTTGGGCGTGAGTTTAAGGAGTCACACTCCCTCACCAGAGGCCGAGTCAGGATGCAAAGGTCACTGGTCTCTGTGAGTTACTGAGAAAGCAAGGAAGAGTCTGGAAGCCTCCCCCTAGTCTGCCGTCCCCAAACCGGCTCCCTGACTCACCCCATCCATCCTTCAGTGAGCTTTGGAGGTTGGCAATAAATGGAAATTTTTAAAATTCACAAGTGAATGTTTTCTAAAGCATTCACCAGGGAAACAGGAAGTTGCACACCTCATAGGTCTGTGTCTTCAGCTTGTGAATCTGTTCCCTCCTTTCAGCCAGGAAGAGTTTGCTCACAGCTCTGTTTGATCTGAAAAGAGTCAGAGATGAGTTTTCCTGAAATGTAGTGGTCTCTCCCCTTCCTTCTCATTGACCGCGTGTTCTCTGCTTCTAGCTGCATCAGCTTCACACGGGGAGAAGTGCGTGTATGCAGGAGGATCAGTCACCCTCGTGACTGCATTTGGAATCTTTCAGCTCCAACTCAGGGGCTCTGATTATGATTAATGACCCAGATTTCAGGTGGCAATCTGTTACTTGCTACCCAATTGTTTCTTAAACCCAGAATATTAGAAAGATTGTTTAGAAATGATCACAGCAATAATGAATATGTACTATTTGCCAAGTAAGTTTTTTACAGATATCAGCTCATTATGATATATATCATATATAATATGATTCTATTTTGTAAGTGCTATTATTATCACCATTTTGCAGATGAGAAACTGAGGGCACGGATAATTTAACTATAAATATTACTATTATCTATTCAGTAAGTATTGTACAACTGTATTCTATAAGAAATGCTATTACTGTAAATATTCCACTGTCACCTGTTCCATAAATACTGTTATCATGCCCATTTTATGGAAGACAAAGTGAGGCCCAGAGAATTTGCTAACGTGCTCACGGTTACGCAGCAGAAGCTCTAATGAGGAGGTGGCTGCTGTACTTTGGGATCTGTGTCTTCCTGCTCTTCAGCAGAATGCTGTTGACCTACGCTAGCATTTGTGGCGAATACCAGAGGCTCAGAATAACCCACACAGCTGTGATGGGTGCAGTCAGCCAGGTCCACGTCTCCTTGTCCCCATTCTCCCCAGCTGTTGACACATGTTTCCTGGAGCCCAGGACCACGGTTATCCAGCATGGGTCTCTCAGTGGCTGGAGAAGGCGGCAATGGGCGGCTTGGGATCTTTGGGCTCTTTCCTCTCTTTGCAGTGAGGACCCCCTGTTCATGAGCCCTCATTTTGAGCACCCCCCAACTTTGCAATTCACACTATTGTTTAGCCTCTTCTGGGAAAATATTCTTGGTTGCTATCACTCCAGAAAGGATCTGATAAAGCAGTTTACATTAGATAAGGGACTTGGCTCCCTCCCTTACTCACTTTGACATTGCCAATTCAGAGGCACTGCTGTGCCCAAAGCAGGATCTGCCATGGGCTGGTGGCACTGGATTGTGCAGCGTGGGAGGAGATAGCCCCAAGCAGGAGAAAATTCACCCTGGCTGCCGTGGTGATGTTCCATGTCTGGGAACACAGCAACCACGAGAAGACTGAGTGCTTGTCTTACCCTTTGATCTGTGCAAACCCCCCTGGCCTTTCTTGTTACAACTAGACAATCTTGTCCACCTTGCCAGTGGAGGGAGTGTTTCCCTTTCCTCTAAGTTAACCTCATATGATGGCATGTTTGGGTGTTTAGATCACAGTAGTTAAACACTGAGCTTGTTGCCTGAGCCAAATGATCCTGATGCTATGACACCAACGTCCATGAAAGCATCACAACAGCAAACACTTTTAGAGTACTTGTTACATGCCAGGCACTATTCTATGCACTTTAAATGTATCATTACCTTATAGAATCCTACAAACACCTTAGGTAAAGTTCATATCCGCACTTTGCAGTTAAAGAAACTGCGGTACAGAGAGGTTAAGAAACTTGCCCAAGATCACACAGTATAGATCGTGTGCTGGAGTCAGATTCTGAGACCAAGCAGTCTAGACCCAGAATGCGTGCTCTTCCCCAAGTGTATGATTTCAGTACATTCAGGAGTTGCTAAGCCCACCCAGCAGAGTGGAATAGTCTATATTCTTGAGCAAGAGTGCCCAGGGTGCCTCTGCCCCATGAATCCAGCTTGAAGTGTATGTATGACAGAGGCCAAAAAGAAGATGATAAGAGTCCAGCAATTTGAGTTAGAAAATGTAGGTTTTAATTTTTTCATCTCTACCAAGCCTTGTGAAATTCTGGATGTCATTTTACATTCTCTCAGTCTCAGACTCTCCAAATAAAGATAATAACACTTCTCTTGCCCATATCATAAGATTTTGGGAATATCAGAAGAAACCAGTTTAGGAAGGGGCTTGGTAAGTTGTGAAAGAGTGTGGGGATGTCAGTGGTTGTGACGGCTCCATGGAAACCTCTTATCATGGCACAGTGAATGCCTGGCCTGGAGTAAGACCACAGCATCGTTGTCACTTATGAGGGACAGCATATTCATTTCTCTACGTCACTGGGAAAGTGAAAACAGGAAGCATCCCAGCCCAGTAATAGAGGCCTGAAGTGATGGGCTTGGGTCAGAGGACACGTTGACCCTGACCCATTGTGATAAGTTAATTATATTCTCTTTGGAAAAGACCATAAAAGGCTGACAGACTCAGAGGTAGTGACGACATTAAGGGGCACTGGTGAATGTTCATCATCTTCGGGTTGATTCTTCGACATTCCTTGCACCGTGTCTCAGGAAGCCTTCCAAAGCCTCCCGTGCATCTCTCAGTTGGACTCGTGCGTCTCACTCCAAAGGCAGGGAGGGTCCCAGACAGAAACTTTCTTCTTCAGAAAACTAAAATGAGCGCCTCTGAAGTCAAGGCCACAAGTTTAAATTCAATTCACATCAGTGTGACTAAATATTCACTAATGACTGTTCAAAGGCTGAAGAGGAAGACATTGGTCAAGTTGGGAAGCTCCCAGGAGACAAATCAGTCTCAAATCACAGCCACAGCAGACACCATCTGACTGGCTTGATGACTCTTCAATAGACACATGGAAGACATAAGTCATAAAGAATAAATTTGAGTGAAAAATAGGAGAAAACATATGTCAAAAGAAGAAATATCCCAAGGAATATTCATTTAAAGATATGTCATTTAAAAGTTCTAAGCAAACTAGTACAACCCCTATGGAAAGCAGTATAGAGATACCTCAAAGAACTAAAAGTAGACCTACCATTTGATCCAGCAATCCCACTACTAGGTATTTACCCAAAGGGAAAAAAGACATTTTATAAAAAAGATACTTGCACTCGAATGTTTATAGCAGCACAATTCATAATTGCAAAGATGTGGAATCAACCCAAATTCCCATCAATACAGGAGTGGTTTAATAAAATGTGGTGTATGTATATATATACACATATGTATATACCATGAAGTTCTACTCAGCCATAAACAAAAGGTGATCTAGTATCTTTTGTAAAAACCTGGATAGAACCGGAGGCCATTCTTCTTAGTGAAGTATTTCAAGAATGGAAAAACAAACACCACATGTACTCAATACTAAATTGGAACGAATCAATCAACATTTATATGCACATATGGAAGTAAAACTCAAGGGAAATCAAGTGGGGGGTAGGTGAGAATGGATAAATTCACACCTACTAGGTACAATGCACACTAATTGGGTGAAAGGCACACCTATAACTTTGACTCAAACTGCACAAAAGCAAATTATGTAACCAAAACGTGCGTACCCCCCTAAAATTCTGAAATTAAAAAAAAAAAAACTCACACAAACACATGTCCATGGCAATTGTTCATTAAATGCAATTAACAAAGACTTTCTAGTTCTTAAAAAAAATACATAAAATTACAAGATATCATTCATAATATTTTTTAACCTAAAAAGTATTACTAAAAATTTTTCTGTATATTTTATATATACACATATTAACTAAAAACATATGATAGGCATTTAAATAGTAAACACCAATTTAGGTTAGTAGCTATTTCTGGAAAGGGAGAGAGATGGTATTCTAGTAAGGATACATAAAGGGTTTCAATAAGGTTTGTAATGTTTAATAATTTAGGGTCAATGGTGGATACACTTTAAAATAATATTATCTGGAGTTTTTATATGCTTGAAATAGTTTTTTAAAAAGATAATGTATATAAAATGAATAATGCATATTATAAACATGGCTGTTATTAAAGAGAATTGAAATGCTTCTAAATAAATGATTTTGATATAAAAAATAAATGAAAGTTCTAAGCATTGTTAAAAAAATGCCACATATTTTATATTTGTTGGATATAGGATTCCATGTTAGGTCAATTTGAGCTACTACGTCTCTGAGATCTATTAATATCATTGTTCAAAGATTCTCTTTCCTTACTTGTGATTTATAGGTATAAACTATCAATTTCTAATAAAATTGTGTTAAATTCTTCCTTGATTTGTCAATATTCCTTCTAATTTTGTTAATTTAGGATTTCTATATTTGACAATTTGGGGTCAGGCACATACAAATTTATGATTACTATAACTTCATGATGATTGTTCTACTATAATTATGTTGTATTGTCTATCCTTGTGTTTTGCCTTAATGTAAATGTTCTTTGTTATTAATACTATATCATTGTGTTTTGGGTTATAGTTCATGTACAATATATTTGTTTCTTCTTTTAATTTTAACCTTTCTGCATATTTTTGCTTTGTGTATGTATCTTGTAAGTTGCTTCTTAGATCCTGTTTTATTTTATTTAATACCTAACATGAAAATTTCTGTCTTTCAATTGTTAAGTATAATCTCTATATATTTATTGTGATTAATGATATATTTGTATTTATTTCACCCATACAGTTTTATATGTCCTATAGAACATTCTCTTTCTTTTCTCTTTTTTTTTCTTTCCTGTGTTATATTGAACTAAAAAGCTTTATTTTTTAAAAAATATGTTTTTCTTACTTTTTCTGTTGGAATTGCATATAGCAATTATATTTTTATTCTTTTAGTGATTACTTTAATTTATAACATATTCATTTAACTATACATTTTTCTAGCAAAGTTGAAAATTATTCAGTATCCTCTCCTCTTCCGGTTACTACTACAAGGACCTTCACACTCTTTGACCTCCCATTCCCCAATCTTGTTATTTTTATCTAGAGTTTAATTTTTCCCTTTAAAAATTAGTCTCTTTTAAATTAAAAGATTACAACCATAATAAATTAATATGAACAATAAAATAAAACAACAGACACAAATAATAAAAAAGAATAATAAACACAAAATTTTAAAAAATAAAAATATTTAAGAAGATATGTGATCACTATTATTTGTTAAATTTCATTCCAACATCTCTAGCCTTGCTTTTCTTCTTTCAGAATTCCTTGGTACTTCTTATGGGGAACTCTAAGGATGGCAAACTTTAAAATCCCTGAAAGTTTGAGAATACCATTACTTTTCTCCCACGCTTTAGTAACAGTTTAGCTAGGTATAAACACCAAGCCTGTTTTCCCTTTTCTCTTTGAAGATATTCCTGAGAAGGCAGCTATCTATTTTCTTTTTTTTTTCTTTTATTATCTTTATTATTAAAAATTAATGATTTACATGGAAGTGTACTTACCTCTATCTATTTTCCACTCTTTTCTAGGGGATTTCTTTTATCTGCCTCAAACATTTTAAGATTTTTTCTTAATCTTGTCTTATTGTATTTAATATGGTATAATGATATAGTTATTTCTGGGTGTGAATTCATCTTTATTCATCCTTCTTACTATTTGAAATCCATTTTTGATCTAAGGAATTTTTGTTTCTCATTTCTGTAAAATTCTTTTCTATACTGTTGCTTTTATACCATTTCTTCTGCTCTTTTTTATGGAATCCTTTCAGATGTTGAGTATTTAAATTATCCTCCATCTCTCTGAGCTGGACTGTCTTTTATAAATTTTAACCTTGTGTCTTTCTACGATGTATTCTAGTTTTAATCGTGTTAAATGCAGGGGACAGTGCTCTTTTCAGCATCCTAAGAGAGCAGTGTTTCTCACAAGAAAATAAAGCATATGTCTCTGTTGAACACCTAAAATCTTAAGCTGAAAATTGAAATCCCTTATTTATCCAAATACTGTGTTGCATTAGGACTTAAGTAACTTTTTAGCATGCCGTGCAAGAACCATTCCAACCTGTCTTAAGGCCTCTGGACACACCTTATGCAAATTGCACACACTTTCCTTTTCTTAGTGTATGGTCACAATATTCCTTTATAACTCCAAATCTTTGTGTATACTATTTCCTTCTCCTGGGATGCCTGAACATATTTAGAAACCTACTTCAAAACCAACAATTCTGCAAGATCTTTCCCAGCCTCACCAGAATCAGCACTTTCCTCCCTGCTCCCTTGAATTCTATAAAGTCACAATACATTGTAATTAACTGCTTATAAGTCTATTTCCCCAGAGAGACTTTAAGAGCTATTTGAGGGCAAGAAATCACTGTTTCTGTATATCAAGCATCCAGATCATTGCCTGTCAAAAGTTGTCATAAAACGTTTTTCTGAACGAGTTTTCAATGACAAAGAGAATTCATTATGCCTTAACGCTAATCTCTCTCCCTTGAAATTTTTATTCTGGACCACCCTCCACTGACAGTTGGAGCTGCTTTTGATTTGGTATTGTTCAATTTTTTTTTTCCCTCCCAGAAGGTTGCAATCATATCCTGCAAAAAGGAGCAAGCAAACTCAACTGTCCTGTCATTATATGGACTCTGACACACTTTTGCAAATGACTGGGTTCAGCAATTCTCAACCATATTCAGCAATGACACTTCCCCTGCTGCATTTTGAAGCCAACATGGGAAAGACAATCTGTCTGTTTTTGATTGGTTAACACTTAACTCATCAAAAATGTGTTTTGTAACACATAGTCCATGTCCAAGAGGTCTTGCAAGACTTCCAAAGCTTTTCCCACACCCATTTTCTTCTCACCCTCAAAAAAAGAAACAGTGTTTTGCCAAAAACAAATTATCCCAATTCTCAAAAAGGACTGTTCTTGCATAGGAATCTTCAACCCACAAGAGTACATTTTAGGCCTAATCTTGGCCAATACTCCCTGCCCCGGAGTCTGTGCATGTCTAATTTGCCTCCTGCTCAAGTGGCCAGGCAGAGCCGGGGCACCTCCTCCTCCTAACCCTCAAGGCTGCCTGTCTTGAGTCAGAGCAGGCTGGGGACAGCCAGGGCAGCGAGTGGGAAATGGCCTCCGGGAAGCGCCTTGGGCTTTGTGTGCTGTAAATGCGCCCCAGTGGCCCCTGGGGTCAGAAGCCCCTTTTGCCACAGGGCAGAGAAAAATGTTTCTTTTCCTTTTTACGTGAAATGAGGACATCACTGGACTTCACCTCCAATTTTATCTTGTCACTAGGTTGAGCTGGCCTGAATAAAAGAGAAGAGCAAATTCCACAATAAAGAACTTCCTGTTTACTAACAACTGGAGCAATTTCACGTAAAAGCTGAGTGACTTAGGAAACATCTTAAATATATTTTAACTGTTATAGTCAGGATACTGAATGTTTCTTTTTCTCTGAGGAAGTCAGACTGAGGGACATACACAGTGTGTTTGCCATTCTTCCCCACCGTGCTAGCCTCGTGGATCCTGCCAGAGAGCAATCTTTTCTGGATCGTTACAAGAGCCTCTGGGAATCCAATCTCTGCCTACTCAGAGCCATTGCACCTACTGTTGTCAGAGAACTTTATCTAAAGCGCATACCTGGTCATGCCAATCTGTCACTAAAACCCTTTAATAGCTCCTCATTTAAGATATCTGACCTTGAACGTCAGAGCCCATCATGCCCGGCAACATGTCCCATTTCACCCTGCATGTGGCCAACCTCCACTCCTGCCAACCCAAGATTATTAAGGAGTCCAGTAGTATTACTAAAGAAATACAGGAAGGAATAGAAGTATAATTTAAAAACTGGACACTTAAAAATAGACAGGTCTGTTTATAGAGCCAGAAATGAAAAGCATAGTCACTGAAACGAAGCCCTCAGTGGGGGAGGTGAAATGACAAGAGATTGTTGAGAAAATTTGTGAATTGAAGGATAGAGCCGGGGGAGCTCACCCAGAAAGCATCACAAAGAGATGAAGAAACAAGATGGTAAGGAGGTATGGGGAAAAAGATTAGACATTTTTCTAGAAGGAATTCTCAGAAGAAATAGTACAGGGAGTTAGGGAGAGGCAGATTTGAAGAGATTATGATTGAATTTCCCAGAATTGAAGGAATATATAAATACTGAGATTAAAGAACCACAGCTTCAACAATGAAAACTAAGATGAATTAAAAAGAAAAATTCACATATTCACCTATTGTAACAGAACTATAGAATTAGCAAAGAGAAAAATCCTAACAACTGAAAGAGAACACATTATTTAGAAAGGAAGGAAAATTAGACTAACAGCTTCTCATCAGAAAAATGGAACAAATTAATGGAACTATAACTTCTTAAGGCAGAGGAAAAATAACTGTAATTTTAGAATTATATACACAGTGATACTATAATTTTAGGTGAGGGAGAAATAAAGACATTTTTGGACAAAGACTGTGAGAATTTTACTCGCAGGACTGTTATTGAATATATTTCAGTAAGAAATGAATTTAATTCAAAGGAAGAAGTGAGACATAGAGATGAACAGGAATGATATTTTAGAAGTAGAATCCACATTTCTTAACTCCCAAACCAGGACTCCTGACAAAGAGGAAAGTCCCATTAGAAAAAGGCACATATGTTGAGGTAGGACTTGGAGGGACTCTGATTACATTCTGGAAATATCTTTTAGCAGAATTCATTTATGGCAAAACCCAGAATTTTTCGTTTTCATTTCTGTTTTCTAAATTTATAATCTACTTGTAAATTTTGCAAGGATTGCTTTAGGGATCATTTTATTACTAATAAGCTGTAGAAAGAGTATGAAGCAGAATAAGCAAGGTTATTTCAAGTCTCCACATACTGGCATTAGGAACTTGGGCAAGTGACTTAACTTCTATGAATTACAGCTGTCCTCATCTATAAGATGTAGATAATAATCATTTCGTCTCTGAGATAACATAGTGATTAAGGGATTATTGTATAGTCACTTCCTCCCAGCTACCTGCCATATCAGAAGAGATATCACTGCTTCCCAGGAGACTTCTTTCCTGGGACACAGGAGCATAGGAATACGAGCTTGACACTTCTTTGAGTAATATGGCAGCTCCCCTGTCCTCCCCCCGAGCTCCGCACCCACCCCAGCTACCTTTTTCATAATCCTGAGATTTCAAGTCATGAGGGTTGTGTCTCAGGTCACTTTCCTTGACTCTCTGTGGAATACAGAATGTATGTTAAGGTCATCGAATGTACCAGAAGGAAGATCTCCTCTGGGGTGAGTATTGTCACATAATTTTTGGCCATGGGCATTATTCATCTTAACCTATTGAGTTTCCCAGCCACTGGAATGTATCACAGGCGTGTGGCTTTCCTTTCCTTCTTTTTCTGGTCAGTTTTTCCCATAGTATCTGTGACTCATATCAATTACACACATGTTCCTTTCATGGGAACTTATATTCATTCATAACATTCATCTATACTTTGCTTAACCTGATAATGTACAAATTTTAGCTGTCTGAACAGAAGTTTTGTAACTAATTTCTTTTAGGAGAAAGAAATTCTCCTGGTTCATCTTTGTTCCACATAATGCCCTGTACCATGGTGAAACTATTTAGAATCCACTAATTTGGGGTCTTGTATGATATATAAAAGGGACTTGGGTGGTCTATTCTCTGCCCTTCTCCAGATTTATAGTGAGAAAAGAACATCTGTTTACATAATATAAAAGGACATAAAGGAACAGGAAAGAGAAAGAAGGAAGGAAGGAAGGAAGGAAGGAAGGAAGGAAGGAAGGAAGTTAGTTAGGAAGGAAGGAAGCTAGCATGTGCTTTGCACATGGTCTGTGCCAGGCACTGTGGCAGATTCTGTGCCAGTGCTATCCCATTATACTCCTATTTTAGAGATGATGAATCAGCCACTCAAAGAGGTCAAATAACTTTCTTAATGCTATAAACTCAGTGATTTAAAATAAGATAGTTCAATTTATGCTTTTCTAGCAGCATCCAAAGTCCTCCAAGAAAGAGGTAAAGCACAGTGTTACCTGGGAATCCATCATCAATAGACACCTAGTGAGAGGGAACCCTTCAGAATGGCCCAGAGACCACTCTTTCCACTTTTCCAGTGCAGACAACAGTCTTATCTCTCCACATCTGCATTCTTCATGATGACTGAAGCAATGATTTTCACACATTGACTTGAAAGCTGATTGACCCCAGCCATACAAGGATCTATTCTATGAAGCATGGAGGGGAAAGTGCAGGATGTTGGGCAAATGCCCAGCAGCTTGGGCCCTGGTGAAGTGGCGTGGAGGAGAAGGCCAGCAGCATGGGTTTGGCAAAGTCCAGTCCAGACATAGGGAAGTGACATGTGGTTAGAATTTTCAAGTTTAGAGCTGAGAGGAATCTTGGGTGCTATCTAGCCCTGCATTTCATAAAAAGTTTCTAGTCCCACAAGATGCTCACTTATTTAAAGAACATTCTCTAATCAATTATCTTTGGGAAGTACAGAAAACTATATTCCCCTGGGGAAATAACATATTAGCAAATTAGGTCTCAAAGCATTTGGGAAACTCTATGGTAAAGAAATATGTTACCCGGCATTTTCCAAATATAATCTAACCATTGAACACTACTGATCATCCCATAGAACTAATATTCTGGGGAATTCATTCTTGAGATCAATGATATAGTTTTATCTGTACATATCACAAGGAGTAAACAGAGGCTCCTGAGAGCTCAGAACTTATTCAAGGAGAAAAACAGAGCTAAAGACCTGACTCCTGATTCTAATATACTTTATAAACTAACCTTTAACACTTTATACATTTAAAATATATGGTATACATAATTATTATGCATATAATAGAATTTAAAACTATATATCTAATTACTATTTACTCATCAAAGCATTAAACCCATACACTTGAGAAAAATATTTAACAACAAAAAAGATTTTTGAAAACTAACTTTGAGTCAAGTAGCAACTCTCATTCCTTCATGGATTCTTAATACTGGAGATTATAGTTTAGAAACATTTATTTTTTCTTTCAATCTATAATTTTAGCAGATATAGTTGTATAAGTGCTGATTTATGACAAAACAATTAATAATTGTTAAGCCTAATGTTCCAGGCACTGTGTGAAGGGCTTTGTATGCATTTTCTCAGTTAAACCTAACAACAGTTCTATAAGTTAGTTGCTATTATCACCCCAACTAAAGTTGAAGAAATTGAGACTCAGAGAGGTAAAGAGATTGGCCAATTTTACAGAGCTCATAGGTGAGGGAGCTGAGTTTCTGACCTAGGCCTAGCTGACTCCAAAGCTTATAATCTTAACCACTATGTTTTCATAATATTCAGGAAGCTGTGCGGATTTAGAAGATTCCACACTGACATGTCAAAGTGCTCCAAATCATCAACCCCCAGTCGGAAAAGCAAGTGATTCAATGGCTCAGGAATTCATACTAAGGCAATGACAACATGTTGAGCAAGACTCAGCCTGATGTTTATTCTACAGCCTTCTGTAAATCATGAAGCCACAAGAAAGAGGCAGGACTTTGTGTAGTCAACTTTGAAAGAGACCAGAGGCCAGAGTTGCATCATCAGGTTAGGTCCGTGACTTACCACCTACTTTGTCATCACTTGTCCAGTTGGGTAAGACAGGCAGACAGAGAAGACACCAAGGTGGAGAATGTGGAACCCACACACATGCACACAGGCACGCCATCCTTTGCCTTCTCTTTTCTTCGTGACCTCTTCTGGAATGTTGTGGGAAAGCACTCAATTCCTGAAGTTCCATTGCCTATTGAGACAAAGATATTTGAACTAACTCTTGCTTCAGAATGACAGAAGCCCTCAGTTGATTGGACTTGTAAATTTCATTTTGTTTTATTTTATTTTTTCTAAGTGAAATTGCCTCAGAAAGTTGGACAGTCATCTTACATTCCATGTGTAGAATTTATTAGCTATGAAAATAATTTGCCAAGTTATAGGTTGAAACATGTGGTTAACCTTTAAGGAAAACTAATATCAGAGTAATGAAACCTTTCATCTGCAGAGTGCTCCATCATTCAAAAGCCATGGTCACGTCTATTTCCTCTTTCTGGTCCTCATAAGAGCCTTTGAGAGCCAGCAGGGCTGCTTGTATGAGCCCCTTTCATATTTATTCAGTTATTCATTCATCAACTACTCATTGAGTGTCTATTCTGTGCCAGGCACTGAGAATGCTCTGGCACATAGGTAGGCAGTGTTTTTGCCCTCCTGAAGCTTGTGTTCCAGCAGGGGTGGCAGACAATGAAACAATGAGTAGATGATGAGCAATTAAATAAGGAAAAAATAATTGAAGAGTTGTAAGTGCTATTCAGATAATTCAGACATGTGGCTGTGAGACAGATGATCTGGGCAGCTGTTTTAGATGGGGTGGCCAAGAAAGGTATCTCTGAGCAGGGGGCATTCTAAGCTGAGACTTAAATGATACGAGCTATTCATGCAAGGACTGTGGAAAAACATTTTTCATAGATAAAAACATTGAGACTCAAAGAGATTCAGTCGCTCAAAGATCACACAGTGAGGCAATGATGGACTTGGACTTCAACACTAAGTTTCTGAGTCCAAAACCAGTACTATTTCTGGTCACCATTTACTTCAACCACGGAAGTGGAAGAATATATAAATAATGCCCAACACTGCTGTTGTACACTGGGAGAGCTAGGTTAAGTAATATAAATGGTAATTTTGATAATTCAGTACTCACATTGACTTTTAAATTACTTGAACATGAATGAGGAAATTGTACTTTGAACTTTAAAAAAATATATAGCTAATCTCAACCCCTGGGTGAATGATTTGTAGTCAAAATGGATGATTTTCTGGTCAAAATAAACATATACCAAGATAATTGCCAGAATTCTCTCCCCCTCCTCCCTTTCTCTCTCTCTTCCTTTCTCCTTCACTCCCTTATGTATCTGAGTATCTCTTGATTCTAGACAGTAAAAAGCATGCTCACTGTTCTGCCTAATTTCTAAGATTTTCTAGTTTCTTTTCCACTAGTAATGTGCTATATGATTCAAAATATTTGGGTCTCTCTCTCTTTTTTTTTTTTTTGTCAAATATTCTGACAGAATTACAAGTGAAGCCCTTTTGGAGGAATAATGTCATTATTGAAGCTTGGAAAAATAATCTTAGAGTTCATGGCTGTAGATGATTAAGGAGTCTGGTAAGAGAAGTGTTGACAGGAATACCTTCCAGAATAAATTAAATGAAACCCATGAAGGGACATATATTTTTTAAAAATAGAGTTCTTAGAGGCTCTTTTTGATTCTTTATAGGAAAAGAGACAATTAACGTGTATACATTTCACAAAATCATTTGGTACTGAGTCTTGAAACTGACAGATACAAGAATATCGTGCTAAAAAAAATCCCAATTAAATGAATGATAGTTATAATGCACCAAAAGTTGTCTAATTTATTTTTATTGATGTATAATTCATATGCCACCCATATAACCATCTTAAAATGTGTATGTTGGTAGTTTTTAGTGTAGTCACAAAGTTGTACAATCATCACCCTTACCTAGTTATAGAACATTGTTATTATCCACATAAGAAATCCCTTATTAGCAGTCTCTCCATATTCTCCTTTCCCTAGCCCTTGGCAACCACTTATCTAATGGATTTGCCTATTCTGGACATGTCATATAATGGAATCATACAATAAGGGGTCTTTTGTGTCTGGCATCTTTCACTTAGCATATTGTTTTCAACATTCAGCCATATTGTAGCATGTAGCAGCACTTCATCCCTTTTTATGGCTAAATAATATTCCATGATAATGATATACTACATTTGTTTATCCATTCATCAGTTTATGGGTTATTTCCTTTTTTGGCTACTAAGAATAAAGCTGTTATGAACATTTGTGTACATTTTTTTGGTGTGTGTGAACATATGGTTTCATTTCTCTTGGGCATATACCTAGGAGTGGAATTGCTGGATCATATGGAAACTCTCTGTTTCAGTTTTCAAAAAACTGCCAAACTGTTTGAGCACAGCATCTGCCTCATTTTACATTCCCACCGATGAGGAATCTAAAATTTCTCCACATCCTCACCAACACTTATTTCCTGTGTTTTTTTGTTTGTTTTTAAGTACAGCCATTGATGCTATCTCTCTATGGTTTGATTTGAATTTCTCTAGTGACTAAGGGTGGTGAGCATCTTTTCATGTGCTTATTGGACATTTATACATCTTCTTAGGAGAAATGTCTATTCAAGTCTTTTGCCCCTTTTTTTAATTGGATTGTTTGTCTTTTTATTTTTCAGTTGTAAAAGTTCTTTGTATATTCTGGGTACTACATACTTATCAGATAAATGTTTTGCAAAGATTTTCCCTAATTCCATGGGTGTTTAGTTGATTGTTATGGATCATATACAATTATGGATCTGGACAGGTAGTGTAGTATATCTATATGATTTTTGTCTGCAAATCACTCCTTCCTCCCCCTCTGACAATAGCACTCTCCTCTCCTCCATCTATGAGTTTCTAGTTAATCCTCCTTCAGCCTTCCCCAGCATCCTATCCCCCTATGACCAGAAAGGCCATGTAACCCATGTTAGGCCAGTAGAAACTCATTGTCTGAATTTTTCACCCTGGACATTAAAGATCTTTTTTCTCTCTGCTGGCAAACCTATGAGTATGCAACGCCTGAGCTGCTTTCTTCTTGTTCCCCTCACAGCAAAAAGCCCTTTGGCAGCAGGAGAAAATGTAGTTCCCAAACAGAGAAGTAAACTTGGGGTGAGGGCAGAGTGTGGCTGTGTGAAGACCTCTGTCCCATTTGTCCCCAGATTTGCCCCTGGTCCTGTGTTGTGTGAGCAAATATAGTCTTTTTTAGGCTTGATTGAGTTGGGGTTATACTTCTGTCACTTGAAATTTAAGGCTTCCTGACTAATGCAGTTAGTATATGGCTTAACAAAGACATTACCAGCAAGTCATGTAATACTTTTGTATTATAAAGGCTTGTAATACTTAATCCATGGGAAGAAATGCAAGGGCAATAAAGCAACTGGATCAAATTTGGGGAAATACAGACCTACACATCTTGGGAAACATGATAAAAGTATTTGAGTTCATGGGAAAGAGACTTGTAGGGGAAAGAGTCATTCCAAAGCAATTGTAATGAATGGTAGATGACAATGAATCACAACACATGAATCGATGATATGAAATGACCAGTAGAACGGCCTTTGAGGTATGGAACAGATGACAGTCAAAGGTATCATGAGTCATAAGGCATTCATGTGAAACAGACTTTGCAGAGCCCACCATGGAGACTGGCTGTCAGAACTGTCATGTGACACATGGGGACATGGCAGGCTTTTCTCCATTTTCCTCTGTGTCATTTCTCTGTACCTTTCTCTGTTCTTCTTCTATCTTCTCCTAATCGTCTGTTTTTGGCCCTTGTAGACTGTGTAAATATTAGGAACCTCTATGACGAAGATTTGGAATTTTAAGCAACCAAAAAATTTTTTTTATAGATTACACAGACAGCAAGTTCTGCCTTGGTACTAGTTTCCATGCTACAATGAGGGACTTTCCTGACTTATAGCTCTGCTGTCCCTTACTAATTTTCATTTTTCCTCCTTGAGGTGTACAAGGATCTTGATCAATGGGCTATTAGGTAGGTAAGTAAATCAAAAGAACAGGAAAGAGAAAAATTGAACACCAGTAACAGTTAAGCTGTTATATTTTAACTTGCAAATGACTTCAGGAAAGATTCTAGGGACTGAATAAACTAGAATAAATCTTATGCAAGTGTTAAGTATTCTTGTAGTGCTCTTTGCATAATCTGTGCTTCTAGGGTAACCTTCATTCCAATATGGGAGGAACTCTTCATCATCTCTCCTTCACCAAAGGTGTTTAACATCCATGTCTCTGGAACTGGATTACCTCTTGAAAAAAGGCCAGATGGACCAGATCTATGTTGTTTTCATGGTTTATTAGTTATCTATTGCATGTAAGAAATTACCCCAAAAGTAAGTGGCTTAGAACATCAGGCATTTATTAGCTTATAGTTTCTGTGGGTCATGGATTTGCGTGTAGTTAAGCTGGGTGATCCTGGGTATGGGGCTTAGCTGGTTAATTCTAGGGCTGCAGCCATCTGATGGCTTGAATACGCTGGAGGATCTGCTTCCAGGCTTGCTTGCGCGACTGTTGTCAGGAAGCCTCAGTTCCTTGCAAGAGATTCTCCATAGGTCAGTGGAGTGTCCTTCCAATATGGCAGCTGGCTTCCTCTAGAATGAAAGATAGCAGAATAAAAGCTGAAATGAGGAAATGACCTGTTATGATCTGTCATCAGAAGTCACACTGCTTCATTTCTGCCATATTTCAGTGTCAACAAGAGCCCACTTTTAAGGGGAGAGGAAAATCAAAGAATTTGTGGAACTATTTCAAGAACAGCATGTGTAGTAAATATTAAAGATGATACAAATTCAAGGATAACAAACAATACTAACTTAATAGAATAAAAGCATAAAAGAAAAGCAGCTATGATTAGCAGGAGAACAAGCCATCCTATGGAAATGAGGAAAGTGTTAGGGTCAGAAATCTAGTGCACACAGGTTTTGAGAAACATTTCTCCAGACAAAAATTAGTATAGAAAGAAGTTTATTTACTTTTGCCTGAGTGGAAAAGGGCCAATACAGTTGTGAAGGAAGTAGCAAATGTTGGCAGAGAGAACCAGGTATTCAGGCTTTTTATTTAGGGGGTGAAGAAGGTTTATGGCTGTAGCCAAATTAACAGGATACTGCTGCATCCGATCTGTTCTTTCTTCTCAGTAGCAGGATGATAACAGAAACTGCGGCAGGATGTCGAAGTGCAAGAGTTGGCTCCTCCGCCATTCCTTGGAGATGGGATTATGGCAGGAGATGTGACTCTACCCTCGAGATACGGCTGAGGCCCGAAGCTCCCACCCTGCTGTTCACTCAGGAACTTTTCAGACTGTGAATAAGCAGATTCTCAAAGCAATTTCAAAAGACAGTGATTTTCATCTCTTTCTGCCTATTCAGCTTTTTGTAGAAGTTGTGTAAAACAAAACTCCCTCAGGGTGCTTGTTAGCAAGAAAACTCATAGGATTGATCTTTAACTGTTACTAGGAAATTACAGGATTAGATATTTTCCTGTTAATTTTGCAAGGTCACCCTTTTCAGAAAGAATTCCATCTTTGATTACTTAAAGACTGCAAAAGATGATAGAGTTTACACACGCTATCTTCACAGCTTGTTCTCCAGTCACTCTAAAGAATCACTTTATTGAAGTAATATTTGCACATGCTTAAACTAATTAAGCAGTGCTAAACTCTGATAATAAGTGTCCTCTGCTCCAAGCCTCCCAGCCAGTAGTCCTACAGTCTAGAGGTGAACACTTGAATTCTTGCGTTGATTCCTTATGTAAGTTAACTCATCTCCAAATAATATGTCTCTGTTATTATTTCTTGGTTTATCAGTTTGAGATATTTTCTATTTGTTACTATAGAGGAGGATTTAGCTCTCTTATGTTATACATCACCCCTGTGTTATTTCTCATGTAATGTAGAGACCTTCTTACCAACATAATCATGACTGGTATATGATCCTTTACATGAAAAAATAGCTTAAAGCAGATAATCATAAACATTACTTATAAAATTTTCTAATGATTTTATCATAACAGAAAGCATATGATCTTTTGAAGTAGGACTAAGGACTTCTTGAGTATGAGCCTTGCAAAAAACAAACCCAGAACACATCTTTAATGATTGATTTGCAGTTTTGGTCTCTTTAAAGTGGCATACGAAATTAAAAACATTTGCAAGACAAACTGGGTATGGAATCCTTCTAGAGTTTGGATTTTTCTCTCTAGTCATTAATAATTGTCTGCCTAATTTTTAGCAATGTTTTTAGTAATTTGTCATCATGAAATCTTTCAACTTAGCTTCCTTACAAAGAACTCTTTGTCACACCCTTATTTCATTAATTTATGTAATATGAAACAAAATCAAGGAATTGCCATAACAAATACAACTGGAATAAAAAGGTTTGGAAACAAAACCCACAGACTCTTGGAAAGCATAGAGCTCACCCGTGAGCCCCAAGTGTGCAGCGTTTGACGCGAGCTCTTGCTATCATAGTGGGCATTTACTGAGCACTGACTGTGTGCCAGGATCTGCTTTCAGTGCTCAGACATTTTAACTTATTTATTTATTTATTTATTTTGGGGAGACAAAGTCTTGCTCTGTTACCCTGGGTAGAGTGCCATGGCATCATCATAGTTCATTGCAACTTCAAACTCCTAGGCTCATGTAATCTTCTTGCCTCAGTCTTCTGAATAGCTGGGACTAGAGGTACGCACCACCACGCCCAGGTAATTTTTCTATGTTTTGCCGAGACAGGGTGTCGCTTTTGTCCAGGCTGGTCTTGAACTCCTGACCTCAAGCAATCCTCCTGCCTCAGCCTCCTAGAATGCTAGGATTACAGGCATGAGCCACCGTGCCTAGTCCCATTTTAACTTGTTTAAAACTCTTAGCAATCCTACCCCATAAATCCTGTTATTATTTCTACCAGAAAAATTATGTGAAATTTGGAAATAGCCAAAAGAGATTCCTGGTGTTTTTTTCAGTGCCACACTGGGATTTGACTTGATGTTGAATGGGCTATTTTACAACCATGCAGAGGAAGAGGTTAATTTATATATTTTTGTCTGGTAGAGATGCAAATAATTTATGTTTAAAAGAAGAAATAACCCCAAAGGATATGATTTATAACTGTGTTGAACATTCCCAATTTTGTCTTTAACCCAGCAATATTATTCTAATGTTTTAATGATTAAATTGCATACACACACACACACACACACACGTGGCTCCTCAAATGTTCTTTGAACTGGTTTAACATCTTACTGCTTTACTCATTAACTACAATTTTTGAAATATATATTCACTTTATATTTGTATGAGAGTAATAATTTTTTTTTTGAAACTGAATCTCACTATGTTATCCAGGCTGACATCAAATTCCTGGGCTCAAGTGATCTTCTTGGGTAGCTGGGACTACAGGCATGCACCAGTGTGCCCAGCTTGAGAATTCATTTGATCTTTCTGGAAATTATACTTTAACATCTCATTTTACAGATGAAGATAATAAAGCAAAGAGAGGCCAATGCTTGCCCAAGAAAGTGCAATGGTAGAAAATGGCGCTTGCATTTACTGTGCATGGGAATCGGCCAGAAAAATTTGCAAATGGAATGGAGAGTCCCAATTAATCTGGCAAGTGAATTATATTGAGGTCAGTTAAGAGAACATTTATTGTAGTTAAGTTACTCTTTTTAGTTAAATTCAGTATGAGTTTAGACAATTTCAGTAAATATAAATGGTATTTATATTAATATGACTATGAAAATATTACTTGCTCTGGATTCAATTAATTATGTTTTTTAATATACAGATTTTTTTACCCTTCCTTTGCGCATTGTTTTCTATTGTTATATCAATTCATGAACAAATATTTTTAGGCAACTACTGAGTAGCCAGACATGCAATAGTAATATCTTAGTAAATGAAATAAGCAAAACCTCCTGACTTTGAGGTGCTCATACTCCAGTGGGAGGAAAGCAAACAATAATCAAATTAAGTATATTGTATGGTTTGTTCGAAAGTAAAAGTGCTTTCAATCAGGATAATAAAGCAGGGTAAGATGTGGCCAGAATGGAGAGAAAGCAGTTTTAAATAGCATGGTCATGGAATGCCTCACAGAGAAGGCAAATTCTGGACACAGACCTGAAAGAAATGAGAAAGAAAGCCATGCGGACTACCAGAGGAAGAGTGCTCCGGGGAGAGGGCAGAGGCAATCTGAAGACTCTAAGGGATGAGCCTGATGTGGCCAAGGAAGGCCAAGGAGGCCAATGTGGCTGGAGCAGCAGATGCCGCACAGGAAAGAGAATGAGGAGGTGAGTTCAGAGAGGTAATTAGAGGCCAGGACGTGTTGGGCCTTTGTGGCAGATGAAATTTCTCAACCCACCCTGCCCCCACCCTTTTATCATGTGACTTTGCAGCCCCTCCAGCTGGAGGTGGGGTGCACTTCTCTGCTCCACGAGTCTGAGCTCAGCTATGTGACTTACTTTGGCCAATGGGATGTAAATGGAGATGACAGTTTACTAGTTCAAGCCTGTCCTTAAGAGAGACGTGACATGTTTCTGCTTGCCTTCTTGTGCTTCTGCCATCACTATGAGAAGAACTTCCCCTGAGAAGCAGCTGACCCCCTAGACTTATCACCAGAGAGCACATTTGTAGTAGACCTAAGCCTAGCCGAAACCAAGGAACTACAGCTTGAGGGAGATCCATGCTGAGCCCAGCTTAGATCAGCCAATCCACAGTCAATCTGAACACATGTGAGCAAGTCAATAAGTATTTATTTATTGTTACGTGCCGTGAAGCAGTTTGTTATACAGCATTATTGGATGTATTCTGATGGTAGACCCAAAAGATTTGTAAATGTGAGGATGTGAAACGAAAAGAGAATTTATGGATGACACTAAAACTTGGCCTGAAAGACTAGAATGATGGAGTTGCCATTACCTGTGATGAGAAAGACTGTAGACCAAGGAGGTCTTGGTGTCTGGACATCAGATGATCAGCTTTGGACATATTATATTGGGAAGTTGTGCTTTTCTTAACTCAAACCAACCCTGTCACTGATGACAAAGCTTGATCAAATATTCATAAAATATACTTGAAGTTACCATAGGGAAAATAAGATAATGAAGAAATCATGGGCCAGGATATGAGAAAGAATATAGAATATATATATATAGAATATAGGTCCAAGAAGGTGACTCTGACTTGTGAGTTGCTTTTACCCCAAGGGCATTTGCCTATTGCAGAATGGGCAGCTGGGAAGCTGAGAAATTCTGGGCGCCTCTCAGAGTTAGTGGGACAGGATTGAAGTCCAAGAACCAAAGGGGGACACTGAATGAAACCCCTCTCTTGGGTTGAGACCATAGAAATTTGCACAGCAGGACTAAGCATAAACTAGAAGTAGTACACTGATCTTTGCATGAAATGAAGCACAACTTCAAATTATCTCAATATGTGAAATTTGAATGTGGTGGTCCTAAATAGAAGGAAATGTAAATCACCTCTAGAGGAAGATTATATTATTCTAGATATGAATTTATTTTTTGAAATAATTTGCAAATACAATGTCTGACATATAAAAAATAACTAGGAACAGGAAGAAATAAGATAACATTAACATAAATAATCAGAAACAACAGGAAGGAGAAATAGGTACATAAAGGATAACAAACACTGCAATTATCAAAAGCCAAATTTTTAAAATTTCTGATGAAATTCTTGCCGGAATTATTTTGCAAGGAACTGGAAAGTATTAAAGTCACTAATTGGAAAATCTATAATTGGAAAATACATTAACCAAAATTTAGAACTCAATGGATGGTATTTTAAACACAGCTGAAGAGAGAATTTGTGAATTGTAAGATAGATAAGACAAAATATTCATGAAGAAATACTGAAAGGAAAAGAAGATGGAAAGTACAAGATAAAAGTTATGGAGAATCAGTGAGAAAGTATTAAATATGAGTAATTGGAGTATATAGAGGAGAGAAAAACATATATAGGACGAAATATTTGAGTAAAGGTGAGAAATATTCCCAAACCAATGAAAGACGGGTAATACACTCACAACACTTATGTGACCTTTTAACTCTGGCTTCTTTCATTCAGCATAATACTTTTGAGGTTCATCCATGTTATTCTATGTATCAGTAGTTCATTCCTCTTTCAATGCCATATACAATTACACTATATGGATGTACCACAGATTGTTAATACACTCACCAGCTGATGTATGTCTTAGTCCATTTGGGATGCTGTAACAAACTACGGTGGATTTGGTGACTTATAAACAACAGAAATTTATTTCTCACAGTTCTGGAGGCTGGGAAGCCCAAGATCAAGTCACTGGCAGATTTGGTATGCTTTTTGGGCCTATCTTTTGGTTTTTGGGTGTGCCTTTTGGGACTGCTTTTTGGTTCATAGAGGCTGTTTTCTCACTGTGTCTTCACATGGTAGAAGGGGCAAGAGAACTTTCTGTGGTCTCTTTTATAAGAACACTAATCCCATTCTCCACCTAAAGGTCCCATATCCAAATTTTATTATATTAGGAATTGAGTTTCAGCATATGAACCTTGGGGAGACACTAACATTTGGTCTATAGCAATGGACTTTTGGGTTATTTCCAGTTTTGGGTCATTATAAAGTGGCTATAAACGATTATGTACCGGCTTTTGTGTGAACATATGTTTTCATTTCTCTCAAGTAAATGCCTAGGAGATCATATGCTACATGTATATTTAACTTTATGAGAAACTGCCAAACTGTTTCCAACGTGGCTGTAACATTTTGTATTCCTACCCGCAATGTATGAAAATTCCAGTTATTCTACATACTTGCCGGCACTTGGTGCTGTGATCTCAGTTTCTGTGTTCCCCTAGAATTCGTATGTTGAAATCCTAACCCCCAAGGTAATTAAAAGATGGAGCCTTTGGGAAGTAATTAGGTCATGAGGGCAGAGCCTCATGAATGGAATTCATGCCTTCATAACAGAGGCCTGAGGGAGCCCGGTTGCCCTTCCTGACATGTGAAAGCATGGTTAGAACACAGCCATGGCTCACTCTATGAGCCATAACGTGGGCCCTCACCAGGCAACAGAACTGCTTGTCCTTGATCTTGGATTTTCCAGCCTCCAGGATTGTGAGAAATAAATTTCTGTTGTTTGTAAGGCGGCCAGGTTATGGCAGTTTGTGATAGTAGCACAAATGGATTAAGACAGTTGGCATTGTCAGATTGATTGATTGATTGATTTTTATTATTGCCATTCTAATAGGTTTGTAGTGGCGTCTCCCTGTGGGTTTAATGATTAATGATCTTGAGCATCTTTGCATATGCTTTTTTGAGACTCATGTATTTTCTTTGGTAAAATATTTGTTCAAATTATTTTTCCATTTAAAAATATTAGATTTTTAAAACTTTCTTCTTATTGAGATGTAAAAGTCCTTTTTCAGATATCTGTTTTATAAATATTTTCTGTTTATATCTTGCCTGGATCAATCTGCTATTGGTGCAAAAAAAACCTTAGTCATCTACAACAATAGCGTTTGTTCTCTCACTTATCTGTGAGTGGCTGAGGTTTGGCTGATCGTGGGGCTGGGTTATTTACATGGCTCTAGCTGCAGGCTGGTTTTGTGTTTCCTCTGCATGTATCTTATCCTCCTTGAACTAGTGTGCTAACCTGGCTGTAAGAGAGCAAGCAGAAACACATAAATCCTCTTGGGTGAAATGGGGAGTGACTGCTAATGGGTATAAGTTTTTATTTTAAGATTATGAACATATTATAAAAGTAAGTGTGATGGATGCACAACTCTGTGAATAAACTAAAAACCATTGAATTGTACAATTTAAATTAGTGAATTGTAGGTCATATGAATATATCTCAATAAGGGTGTTTAGGAAAAAAAAAAGGAAAGGAAATTCAGATTATAACAATGCATTTCCCTCAATAAAAGTGTCTTGGGATATGATGACTATTTATTGAAGGTTTTCCTCTTTAAGTGACTATAGATTCTGTCTTCTTTTTTCCCAAGAAAATAGTTTTAAAAACATCTAAAAAGAAAGACAGACAGACATGAAGTTTCGTAAGGCGTAGACTCAGAACTGGCTTATTGTCACTTCTATACATATTCTGTTGGCCAAAACTTGTCGCATGGCCAAGCCTAAAGTCAGTTGACCAGGAAGCATACTCCACCTTAGTGGGCATGACTGGCAAAGACCATGGGTACAGGAAGGGGTTTAAAAAAACAAGAGATGATAATTCAATCTATTATACATAGCAGATCCTTGAATAATGTCCTTTTGTTTAATGTTTTTTACCTAAAATGTTGATGAGAAAAAAATTGATTTCTGTTATGCAGAGTCTGCACATTCTCCCCATGTCTGCAGGGGTTTTCTCTGGGCACTCTTGTTTCCTCCCACATCCCCAAAGCATGTGCAATTGGTTCACTGGCCTGTCTACATGGTCCCAGTGTGAGAGAGTGTGGGTGTGTGTGAATGCGTCCTGCCTTGGGATGGCGTCCTGTCCAGGGCTGGTTCCCACCTTGCACCCTGAGCTGCTGGGAGAGGCTCTGGTCACCTGTGGCCCTGAACAAAATAAGAGGGTTGCAAAAGGAATGAATGAATGAATGAATATAAATGATTGTAAAATTCGTAAAGTCTATGATAATCATACAAATGTGAAATACATGATTCAGTAGGAAAGAGCTCAATGAGTCCACCCAATTGGTTCTTGTTTGTTTTTTAACTGCCTCTGTAGTGCTTTGTTTGTTGTTTTAGAGTAACAATTTCCATATTGCCTTAAATTTCTCATTAGCTTGTCTATCTATTAATATATTAATTCTTTTTCCATCTCTCCCAGTTTCCATGTCCTAAAACATTTTCTTTCCACACTCTCTCTTACTTATCACTTAGGTTTTCTTATATTCTGTGAAGTTCAACAGCCTTTTGAAACAGTTTCTGTGAAAACAAAAACCCAATGTTTCTTGGGACCCCCCTTTAAATCTTAATCTATTGCTGTCAAGTCATGCCATTTCTTTATTCTTTCTGAGATAATTTTTAAGACCTGCTCTTCATTTACAGGTTAACTATGATGCTGAATAGGATTTAATGAAAGATGAAAAAGACATCATCAACTTCATCTTAGAATCTTAGGATTCAACTGAATAAATCCTCTCACACCTATGCAACAGTCAGGAGTAATGCTTTGCAGTAGAAAGAGACAGAGAAGGGGAAAGCTTCTCTTCCATTCTTAACCTTGGCTGCATATGAAGATTCCTTGAGAACTTTAAACACAATACTGATGTGGAGCCCCACCTGAGAGATGCTGACGGAATTGGGGCTGGAGACTGGGCATCAGGATTGTTTCCATTTCCCAGGCATTCTAATGTGCCTCCAGAATGGAAAACACCACTGTAGTTGTGCAGTGTACTTCTGTGGCTCCCAAAATTCCAGCAATATCAACTTTTTTTTTTTGCAAAATACAAATATTAAAATACCAAAGAAAATCTGTCATCTACTGTCACCATTACTTTATTAAAATATATTTTACCACCCCAGTTAAGAAAGTACATAATTAAGGAATAAAGTAATGGTCTTTACACAGAATAAATAAAGCTTAAAAATACCCCTTCAGTCGCTGTTGTATTACTTTATCTTTCACTGCACTGCAAACAACTGCAAACTTTCAGTGAGTTTATAACCTCCAGAGAGGTATTTGGAGTTCTTGGCTCAGAAGTACCGCAGTTCTCATGAAGGGAAGGGTTTGCTCCTCCCTCATCCATGCCACTGAGTCCTTGAAAATGAGGCCATCCTTCTGTCCTTCCCTTCCTCTTGTAGTATCCGCATCTTGCAAACACTTGGAAGTGGTAGGAAAGCACAGATTGATTCTGAGAGCACAATATCCTTTTGTAAAGTTTCAAAGATTAATTACACCATCTATGACACTCCTTCTTGAAGAGATGGCACTTGTAACATTCCTAATTGACCCATTTGTATGTGAGTTTGGTAAAAATCTGTGTAAATACCAATATATATATATGTGACTAAGTTAAAAAAAAAAAAGGGACTGAGGGGTGGGCTCTCTTACTATTTCTATTTCCTTGGATTCCTGAATATTTTTTCCTGTGGTCAATCTTGATATGATGACATAATCAAGGAGACAATAGCGACCCTCTATGAAGAAGGACAGAAAAGATACCTACAGTCTTTTTGTTTCCATCTTAGATGGAGATCCTGGGTCATGAGCCGTTAAGTTTTATAAAAAAATCTGTACTTAAAAGGCAAATTTCTCAGAGAGAACATAAAAGAGAAACAAATATAGGTTTTTGATCATCAGCTTCCTGTCCAGGCTGATATTTCAAATTTCATATATTTCATTGCTTCTTCCCTAATCCATTTGCCAGGCAGTGACCTCAGTGACTTTGTTTCTAGTTTTTCGGAAGCCTTGGCTTAGCACCCTCCTGCTGATCTTTTTTTTGACTGAGAAGTAAAGAGAGTAACTTTTCTTGTATAATGGCAATCATCAAGGATGTCTGACAAAGGTAGCCTCTATGGATTTTTGTATTTAGCTATGAAAATAATAAAGCATTTTATTTTCTCCATATGTCAGGCACACTAAATCCCCTCCTTCTGTTTGCTAAATTTTTAGTGAACACCAAGAGAAAAAAAAATTTTTTTTTTCAGGCAAAGTACTTGAAATATAGGACTGTGATGAAAATTTCACTCTAACCCGAAAAAGGAGAGAGAAGTGTTACCATTCTAATTGTGTCCTGAACACTCAGCTCCCTGGCTAGGTATCTATTTTCCTGGGATGGGAGATTTGGGGAACCATGAACTTGGTTGCAAAGAGAGATTGTTGAAGGTTCATTTGATAAACTACCGTTTGAGAGAATAGCTAAATACTTTTCCTAGGAAGAAAATATTGTTTTAAACTTTGGGAGGATATTTTTGTGTGGGGATAAAAGGATACATCTGTTTCAGCATGAGTCTTGAACTAATGTGGTTTTTCAAATTTTTTGGAAAATTTAGAAAGCATGGAAAAACCCAAAGAAAAGATTTAAAATATTTTGTAGCTTCATCTCTCACCAAGGATCTCTGTTAATATTATGGTGTAAATCTTCCATTCTTTATCCATCTTCTCTCCCTCCCTCTCTTGCTGCCTGCTTGCTTGCCTGCCTTCCTTCTTTCCTTCCTTCCTGTCACTCATCTATCTCTGTTTTCTCTCTTTTTTTCTTTTACACATATGGGATCATAATATGAGCTTTGTTCTATAATCTTACACCCCATCTCCAACTCCATAAGGATGAGCTGTAATTTAATCCTATTACTGGACATTTATTCTATTTTCATAATTTTGCTATTATAAGCCATGTTTCATTGATCTTCCTTGTAATTATTATTTTGAAACTGCTAGCCAAAAGGGTATAAACATTTTAAGGCTTTTGATGTAATTGTCAAAATTGTCAATTGATTTACAAATAGGTTTTACTAATTTTTCTTCTTTGTAGAATTTGAGAGCACTCATTATTCTGAATTCTTGAGAGCACTGTATTTTATATATTTTTTTAAAAAATCTCTTCTGCTTAGAGTTTATTAAAAATAGAATAGTTTTACTGCTGGTTTTTGGTATTAGCTCTTCTCTTCTGGTAAGTCATCTCAAATACCAAGAAGAACAAATACCAAGCATAAACAAATATGGAAATCTGATTCTTCTGTGATACCAGGAGATAGCTAAAAGTTAAGATGCTAAAATATTTGAAAGAGCTGCCAAATGCAGGGTGATCAATTGTCAGAGGATACATGGAGGACAGCTTGGAGAAGATGTTGGAAACAGAGGACACTGGAGCTACTAATCTCAAAAAGAGTTATCTTTAAACTTCGTTTTCCAAAATGGGGGTGGCAGTAGTGGGAACATGGGTATGCACTGTCTACTGCTATTTCTGTATCCCCACTTGGTTCTGAGAGTCAGGGTAGGCTGGACTCTATGAAGACCACATCAACAAGCCATATCTGCAGAAAGCAGTTTGTTTTTGTGGCTTTGGAGAAGAAAGACTTCGTAGTGGGAAAACACAATAGTTGCTTATCAGCCTTAGCTGGGAAAGAGAAAAGGCCAAATAAACTCATGCAAAACTGGGGTCATAAGAAATGTTTCTGCTAGTGTGGTCCATGCCCCTAACTCTGCATGCACATGAACTTCCAGCAAGTAGTAGTTTAGGAAAATCTCATCTCTTAATGATGAATAATAAAAAAGGAACTATCAGAGGTTCTAAACCAAGATACCATTACAAAAGATGAGGCAAGAAACGGGGAAAAAAAGGTAGATAAAGGACAATTTCAGAAAAACACCTTGCTATGAATCAGATGAAAAATTTCAACATGAGTAATGCTGAAATGCCAGAGCTTGGGGAAGAGATAGCAAGAAAACCAGAGGAGGTTAAGGAAGAAATTGGAAGAAAATCAAAATCAAAACTATTGCAAAAATGAAGGCAAAACCATCAGGAACACAAACGAGATGAACACTGCTCAAATCACGGTAAGAGATATAGAAACAGAAATCACAAAACCCAGTAAAATGATATGAAAATAAATAATTCCATGTAAATAAATTACATGGAGGGAAAATGATAAGATGTGGAAGACAGCAAAGATGATCGGACATGTGTGCTTCATGAGAACTCCCAAAGAAGCAACTGAAATAATGTAACAGAACCAGTATTCAAGTTAGAATTCAAGATAACTCATAAAATGAGAAGACTTAAATTTATATATTGAAGGGGCACACTGTGTCACAGGGAAAACTGACCATCTCAATATCCTGGTGAACTTGCTGGGCTTCAAACACAAGTTTTGAATAGCCTCCCTCTCATGGTTATTTATAACAGGACCAACATGCTGGCTTAGTCCCCTCCACAGCCTCATCCACTGTTGGAAGATAATGAAGCAACATGCAAAAATTATCAAGCAAAGTGTAACACTTACACATTTTATAGTCAAACTAGTGTCTTCAACATAGAAAAAAATTCAACCCAGTTTTTAGCATGCAAATATTCAGAAAATATTGGTCTCATGAGCTCTTGAGGAAAATCTACAGCAAAAGTATTGAGAGTGACAATTGAATCTATTTATTTGTAGTACTGAGATGAAAACTCACGTGGAGAGTGAATTGATACAACAGAATGGGATAGGTATAGAGCCAGACAATGTAGAAATGGTATAACAAAATTTGAGGGGGGAAGGAAGATCTCATTTATGACTATTGGTGGAAAAGAATAAACATTAGTAAATGGAATCCAACAACACACTAATATCATAATATACTATGATCAAGTGGGGTTTAGTCCAGGAATTTAAAGATGATTTAATGTTAGGATGTTTATTGGTAATTATTATATCAATAGCAAAAAGGAGAAAAATCATAGAATTATCTTCAGAGGTATTAAAAAGTTATTTTACAAACTCAAATACCTTTTGTTTTCTTTCCAAACATTTTATCATTAAAATGTTCAATCATGGAGTAAAGTTGAAAGAGTTTTATTAATACAATGAACATTTATATATCCATCACCTACAATTAACTTTCTAGGCTGCCTGCTTTATCACGTACCTATCCATTTTCCATCTTGCAATCCATATATTAATCCATATTATTTTTTATGCATTTCAAAGTGAAATGCATACATCAACACATTGCAGACATCAACACATTGCCCCCTAAGTACTTTAGCACAGTATTCACTCTTCATAAAAACTATTAATGAAAGAGGATAGATGAACTTTTCTTTTGCTTGTTAAAAGTATAGCTTCTTCAACCCCAAAGCCACCTTCCTACTTGAAGGGGAAGTGTTGGCAGCATTCCTAGGAAAGGTGGAGGCAAGATGAGAAGGTCTACCATGTCACTGTCATTATTGGGCATTTTTCTGCAGGTCTAGTCAACGAATTAGTAAAGAAAAAGTAGAGATACGTAAGTTAGGAAGAAGGAAGTAAAATGATTATTATTTGCAGATGATAAGCTATTAATAATATACCAGGAATACTCAGGAGAGTCACCCAGAAAAACATACTAAAGAATAAGAGAATTTGATAATGAGATAAAAATTAACACATAAGAATTATTATAATTGCTTTCATATTAATTCACAAAAGCTACTTATAATGTATTACGGAAGAAAAGATTTTATTTTTAATAGCAACTATTAAAGTACTTAGTAATACACTTAAAAAGCTCATATATCTGTATATATATGTGTGTCTATATATGTAGAATAAAAATTAAATGTTCCTATGGGAAATGAAACTTGGGTAAATGGAAAGGTATACCATGTTCTTATATAGAAAATATTCAATTCATAAAGATGTCGGTTTCCCCCAAGATAATCTATTAACTTTGGCACAATAAACATATTACCAATTTTATTTATTTTTTAATTTGACAAGTTGACAGTAAATTTCATTTAGAAAAATTAAGAAGCAAGATATTTAGGAAATTCTGAAAAAGAAGACTAATACTGGTAGACCAGCTATTAAAATATTTTTTAAAACTCTATGATTAAAATACAAGGGTGGTGTTATAGGAACAGAAGAGAACAATAGGGCAGACAAGGGAGTTCAGAATTATGTGCAAACACATCAACATTCATCATTGAGTACAGGTGGCATCTCAAGTACGCTGGAAAAACATGGATTATTGAATCAATCAGCAATATTAAGGCAACAAGCTACCCATTTGCAAATTAAAATGAATTTGGATTCATGCCTCACACTACACAGGATAAATTTCTAGGAGAATCAGAAAACAAAACAAAACATAAGATTATTAGAGGAAACCAGGAGAGAATTATTTTATATCCTCAGATTCGGAAAGAGTTCATTTTGACACAAAATTTAGGAGCCACAAAAGTAAGACTGATCCACCAACCCTGTCAAACCAAAGAACTTCTGCATGGACAGAACTTCCCCTAAGTGAAATCAAATAAGGCATGCCCCAAACTGGCATCTCATATTACATGCCAGGGCTTCTTTCTCTCCTCCGGTGGAAAGAGCTCTCCAAAAGAACAAAATATTAGCAACACCCCAATAAAATGAGCAAGGACTGTGACAGATTCCCCTGGAAAAATATATAAAAATGACTCTATAAAAACAATATTACTCAGAACAATAGAAACTCAAATTAACAGTACTTTCAGCAACTATTTCTTATCTTTCCTATTGGCAAAATGTAAATGGTTTGAAAACTATGTTCATCAGGATGTGGGGAAGGGCCACTGTCTGGTGGGAGTATAAACCGGAACGATATTTTTGGAGGACAATTTAGTAATAACTATCAAAATTACAAATGCACATACCATTGGACCCAGAGTTTACTTCTGGGAATTTATCCCACAGATAAACTCACTCATTAATGGACTGCCCTATACAAAGCTATTCGGGGAAGCATTGTTTGAGTAACAAAAGACTGTATACAGTGAAAATCATCACAAACAGGGCTGGTTGAAGAAACTTTCAGACATTTATACACGGGAGTCACACTATGCAGCCATAAAAGAGAGAGTAAGGACATCTGTATGTATCAGGGTCTTAGTTGGTTTGGGCTGCTATAAAAAAGTATTATAAACTGGGTGGCTTATAAACAACAGAAAGGTATTTCTCACAGTTTTGGAGCTATGAGTCCAAGATCAAGGTGTGGGCAGATTTGATGTCTGATGAAGGCCTGCTTCCTGGTTCATAGGTGAGGTCTTTTAGCTGTGTCACAAGGTAGAAGAGGTGAGGGTCTCTCTGGGGCCTCTTTTATAAAGGCACTGGTCCCATTCATGAAGGCTTTCTCCCTGTGACCTAATCACCTTTCAAAGGCCCTGCCTCCACATACCATCACCTTGGGAGTTAGGATTTCCACATATAAATTTTAGAGGGACACAAACATTCAGACCATAGCAATGAGTATGGGAATATATTCAAGATACATTCTTTTTTTTTTTTTGAGACAGAGTCTCACTCTGTTCCCTGGGCTAGAGTGCCGTGGCATCAGCCTAGCTCACAGCAACCTCAAACTCCTGGGCTGGAGTGATCCTTCTGCCTCAGCCTCCCGAGTAGCTGGGACTACAGGCATGCGCCACCATGCCCGGCTAATTTTTTCTATATATTTTTATTTGGCCGATTAATTTCTTTCTATTTTTAGTAGAGATGGGGTCTCGCTCTGGTTTCGAACTCCTGACCTTGAGCGATCCACCCACCTCGGCCTCCCAGAGTGCTAGGATTACAGGCGTGAGCCACCGCGCCCGGCCTCTTCAAGATACATTCTTAAATGGAAATAGTACAGCGTAGAATTCTGTGTAAATATGCTACAATTTGTGAAATAAAAGGGAAACATATGTATAAGCATTTGCTTGAATGTGTATCTTGAAGGATATGCAAAAACTATTAATGTCCAGTGTTTATGGGGAGGAAACTGGGCGTTTGGGCACAGAGACAGGAAACATTCACTGCATACTTTTTCATCCATTTGGAATTTTGAACCATTAAATTACTAATTCCAAAAATTAAATATAAATGAATTAATTATTCTTTAAAATGCACCCTCTTTCATCCCCTCTCTTCAATACAATAATATAAAATAAAATAAACCACTGGTTTGTAGCTCCTCAAGATATTTCTTGTATAGCTTTGGGCTCCATTTTCACTCCCTGCAGTTCCTCTGCTAGGTTGAGAGAGGGGAGTCCAGATTTTCCCGTCTGCATTTGCTAAAAGTAGGAATTCCAGCCCTCAGTGTGCCTTTTGGCTGTTTGGCCTGGTGCTGAGACACTGCGGCTGGGGGCGACATCCTGGGCTCCCCGAATTCCCTTTCCTTGGTTCGTGCACAGAAGTTTTATTCTTTGCTGTCTGCAGGCTGAGGCAGAGGAGAAGGAGGAAGATGCACAGGGGAGATCTGCCTCCCAACCAAGCCTGGCCACTCTGCAGGGAGTGGAGAGCTTAGAAGCTGATAGAGCTGTTTTCAAAGTATGTGTGGATGAGGCTTTGAGAATAAGAATCTCTTCCCTGGGCTGTGGTAATAAGGGGTGTGGTGAGTGTGGGGGAGGCCACTCTCCCATCCCCGGGGAGCCCCGCCCTGAGCGGATGGCTGGGAGGCTGCAGAGGGAGGACCTGCTGCAAGAAGCTCAGGAGACAACCGGAGGGGGCACTTCCAAGACATCTGTCTGGGGCTCCTAGAGGTCACTGAGGGCGCCAGTCACAAGAGAAGTCTCTCCCTAGGAGCAGGACTGTGTATGTGGGTGGTGGGCGTGTCAGGATGGAGGAAGACCTAGCACATCCACATCTGGGCATAAATAGGAATCGGATCCACGTGTGTGTCCAGGGACAAGGCACACTTTGGGTTCCTAGTTCACATTTGTTGAAATAATGCTTAATTGAAATATAATGTTAACTCTCTCCTCAGATTGGAGATATTTTGAAGGTGAAATTGTCCTCTCTGTCTGAAAAGAAGCTGTTCTTAAATTAGAGAGTCCCATCGGATCCAGCAGTTCTTCACCGGGCCGTGGGCGTGCCCTGTATCTGCCGCGTCCTGACGCCTTCTCAGCTTTCTTGTCGCTGTGCCTGTGCCCACGGCTTCCCTCTTCCTGGAATCCCCACTCCACCCACCCTCCAACCTGGAAAATTCCTATTCATATTTTAAGACTTAAACTAATTCCTTTTATAAACACTTCTTGCCCTTTCCTGTACACAGATGGAGTTTTTGTTCCTTCTCTTTGCTCCCGAAATATGCTGTATCTACTTCTGGACAGCCCTTATTAGGAAGCATTATAAATCCTAGCTCGTAAAACACTCCACTGTGGGCTTCTGGAGGAAAGAGTGGGCTTTTCTGGGTTGCACTCTTAGCCCTGAGTGCAGTGCTGGGTACGCAGCAGCTCTGCACTGAGCGGGAACACAATGGTCGATTCTTTCTCTGCAGGATCCAAGGGTAGTGGCATTGAGTGAATGAAATGAGGTTCTTTCTCATCTTGTGTGCACGCATCTCTATCAGGAACATTTTGGAAGTGAAAGGTGGGACGACATCAGAGGAGAGGGTCTGGATAGGGTAGAGCAAGGGTGTGGATGTGGAAGGGTCTGGATCCCTGGCTACCAGCATCCTGCTTCAAAATGTGTAACAGACAGCACATCAGTTTATGTGCTAGTAAGTAATAAAATGGCATTTTCAAAGTTCTATGCTTTCGATTGTCTTGTGGCTAGTCTCAATTCATGAGGTTTCAGTGATTTTTAGACTGACAATTATTGATTGGTTTAATCTCTCATCACTACTAAAACAAGCCTTAGTGAGAGAGAAAGGAAACAGGAAAGTAGATATTCTTTTTCTTCTTCCTTCTATTAATATTAACACCCTTTCGATCACATGGTAAAAACAAGTCTACAGAAGGTAGTGGCCCCCGAAGGCCACGGTCACAGAAACATCATAGCTACGGGGCAGAACCACGTGGACAGTGTGGATGGAAGCTCAAGGCAGCCTCTGCTCCTTTGTCTAAGGTTAACTGTAGTAACAACATCTCACACGTCTACTTGGCTTTGTATCTTGTAACACATTTCATGCTAATGCTATGGTCGCCCAGCCTGGACCCCCCTTAGTTGGCCAGGGTGCTCACCTCCCGGCTGCTACGAGCATCAGCAGCATGGACTCCGGCTGCCCCTGCTCTGGGGCTACTGGGAGCCGCCTGGCCCCAGAGGCTGCTCCTGTCTATTCCCTTCCTCAGGTGAGTGTGTCTGTCCCACAGGGATCCTCCTTCGTGCCCCCACTCTTGATACTTTAATATCCCTTTTTCATCTACCCTTAGATTGTCCAATAATCATAAAACACGGAAAAGGGCAGTGATTCTAGCTGTGTGTTAAAACCACATGGGAAGTTCTTCCCGGGACAAACCCCCCTGCTCCACTCAGAGCTCCTGGATCTCCAAATCCCCTGGTGGTTCTTACGTAGCCAGCCTTGCTCCCATCCGTGCATGTTCACCTGGCAGCCACTGTCCTGGGTGTCAGAGTGCCCACTCCTGCCGCTTCCAGCTGAGTGAGCGGGGTTGAGGGCCTAATCTCTCTATGCCTCCATTTTTCCCATCTATAAAATGAGAAATTTTACATGCTGTGAGGATTAAATCAGGTAACCATGACAACATGAGTTTATTAGTTTATTAGGTAGGAAAGATTCATCAGCTTATGAGAGATTCCAGACTGCAGTGAGTTAAATAAGATGAAAGTTAATTTCCAACCCTAGGCATAGAAGGTGGACTCATCAGGGCTTGAAAGGCAGATTTGGGATGTCATCAGTGACCTCACCTCTTTTTAAGTCTCCAGTCTGATATTCCCAAGGTTACTTCATAGTCCAAAATGGCTTCTGGAACTCCAGCCATCACAGTCATGTTCCAAACAGGAAGAAGGAGAAGAAAAAGAAGAACACGCCTCCTTGTCTAGGAAACTTCCCAGTATTCCCACATTCCACATCACACTGCTGCTTTATGGCAGAGGGCAGAGCATGCATCACATGGTGTATCCAGCTGTCAAGGAGGCTGGGAAATGTTTTCTACTCCAAGAGGCAATATTCAGGAGTAAAACGGGTATTCTGTCACTGGGAAGGAGAGGATGGATTTGGGGAAACCAAAAGTTTGGAAAACCACATAAAAGGAGCTTCCAAGTCAGCCTTCTGAGACTCTCACCCCAGCTTCACCAGCTACTAGCTTTGGGCAAGTTACTCGACCTCTCTGTGCCTTGGTTTTCTTATCTGTAAAGGAGTAGGAATAATATTATATACTGCAGAGCGTTATTATAATGATTAAATACTTCAATATAAAGCACAGCATCTGATATACAGTGAGTCCTCAATAAGTGTAAGATATTACTATTGCTATTCCAATTTCTTCTTCCATTCTGTGCCATATCCTTGGCTAATATCTGAGAATTCAAAGAAAATGAGATGGGCCCAAGGCTTTCTCTCCCCCATTTGAGTCTAGTACCAGGGTCCTCTCCACTGGCTTTGAAGCTCCCTCCATCTGAGCTACTGTGGTGGTTTTTGTCATGATGGTGGCACATAACCTCCGGAAGGCCACTGCTTTTTCCTGAGTCCCTTGAGGAACCTCAAGTTTTCTAGCTAACTAATAGCTAAGTCATTAAATGTTTGCTGAGTGCACAGGAGCCTGGCACAGGTGGAATCAGGGGATTGGAAGGGAAGGGTATGCAGCACAGCTAAAGGGGGTGCACTCTGTGTGCAATAGGACCCGAGAGGAAGGGCTGCTGAAACACAGGGTGGGGGACCAGGCTTTGCCAGCTTTGCCTTCTTGCTTGTGGCAGATGCTAGAGGACATAGTAGAACAGGGAGGAGCTGTTGCTGATTAGCTGGTTCTTGGATGTTTCTGCAGGCCCGTTGTGTGTGCTGACGTGCACCAAACATGCAGGGGCCCCATTCTAGCCAGGAGAGGGCCGTGCTCTGCAGTTCTGGCCCATAGCACCCCACTGGTCCAGAATTGATGGCAAATGGTCTGCAGGGAGCCCTCACGTCTATAGGTTGCAGATGGTGGCCCATGCACACAGTGGATTCAAAGCCTCGTCAACCCTGCTCCAGTTGGGTGCTGCCTGGGAAAATATTCTCAATTTTTTTTTTCTCTAGGGTCAACTTCTGAATATAGCAGGAGAAGGTTTTCATGCTGAGGCCCCTTGCATTTAGAGTTTGGAATTTGGAGTTTAGGAGGTGGTGTGGCCCCTGTCTGGTCAGGAGACATTTGGGGTGGCTTCCCACTTCTTGCTCAGTTTTTCATTTAAGAGAAGAAAGTAACAATATATTCCTGACACTTGGCTTTGCAGATTTTAGGGGGAAAAAGCTGAAAAGTAGGAGAGGAACCTTAGGAGAGAGGATTAGTTGCCTTTCCAAAAAATAGTACTGTGAGTTTTCTTGGTTTTGCTACTTATAACAGGTGATCCATGTACTCAATTACTGACTGCTTCGATGACAGTGACCTCAAGTTCCAGAAAGTGAGCACAAGAAATCTTTCCTCGACTCTCACAGACCTTCCCTCCCTTCATTGAGGCTGAGGAGAGTTGCCCCACCTACCAGGCGCCCTGATATTGGACAGGTGATGACTGAGGACCTGGCACATATATTCTAAGTGTGAAATCGCAGCACACTGTGCTTATGTGTGTATATTTCTCCATGTGGATGTGGTGGCACAGGGAAGATAATAAATGATGTGATCTTTACCTAAAACAAATTTAGTGTATAGTTGGAGTGACAAGACTAACATCTACAGAGACCAAAAAGAGGAACAGCCAGTGTGGGTTGTTAGACTATTAGCAAAGTGTTTTCTTGATCTTGCCCACCTCTCTAGAGTGATTGCAAAGGATCCAGTGAAGATCCAGAGATTGTGTATATGAGGCCCTTCACAGCAAAGTCCTGTGTAAATATTGCGTTAATAATTTGCTCTTGGTGAGAGGAGGCTAGGCAAAGTAGGGTCCAAGCCTGACCTTGAAGCACAGGTGGAGGACAGGGGAAGAAGGGCCTTACAGGGGTGGGTATGGTCAGGAGGGACGTGGGCTCTCCTCTCATTGGACTCGAGAGGTGGGTGTTCGTAGATCCATTTGATGAAGACATTGGGGATCCAAAGGTGAGCAGCTTGTCAAACACGTGGAGACTGACAGACCTGGTCCACAGCTTGCGACAACCTAATCAGAGGTTTCAAGCTCAAAGTTACAGGCCAAGTTCAACCAACTGCAGGCCTCATATATGTCTGCTAAAACATAATCTGTCTCTTTCAGTGCAGGGTCAGCAAAACAAACAAACAAAAAAAAGGATATAAAGAAATGAGTTCGGGAAGGTTGATCTAGTCGTGCTCTACAGAGGCTTTGGAGTGGGGTAGGGGAGCTTGGGGGCAGAGGACCAGACTGATAAGACTGACGAGTGATTAACCGGGTGGCGGGTGGCTAATTTCCAGCATTGTTAAAAAGGACTCAAAGCAGCAAGATAAAATTAAATTAAAACAAGTGAAGAAATAAGGCGAAGGGAAGATAAAAATAGGAGAGAAAGATGAATCCAGAAGTGAGGCTATTGCATAAAATGCATAATGTAATTTCCTGTGCGTTTGCTAGAGATGGACACACATTTGGCACTGGACTGCGTGAACGGCGAAACGAAATCAGCCTTGAGATCTGCAGCATCCGCGGGGGAAAAAGTGTCCCAGGAGGATTCTCCTGTTACAGCAGAGCTGGATGGAGAAGACTTCTATCTCTTGAAACCAAAGAATCCCTGATAAAGACCTGGATTTGGCCACCAGAAGGGCAGAGGAGGGAGTCTAGCCTTTTGCTGTCATAAGAGCATTTTCCTGGGACAGGTGGGGTGGGATGGGAGATGTAGCATCACCGCAGTAGGTGAACCCACGCAGAGGAGCCAACAGACATCACCAGCCCGCCTGGACCAGGCTGCTTGCCAGGGCTGCAGGAGGATGGAAGCGGCCCATGGGGAGGCCATTCCCGGCAGGGCCCGGCAGGGACAAGCCTAGCTTGCAGCCTTGTGAGCCTTCCGGGCTCTGCTCTCGGAAACTGCCCCAGCCTGGAGGGCCCAGGGCCAAGAGCTCTCTTGCTCTGCAATAGCCATTCCTGGGTAGTTAGTAGTTCATGGAGCTGTGTTGCATGAGAGGAGCCAGAGCCGGGGAAAATGAGGGCTCCACCCAGAAGCTAAGGCAAACAAATTGGGAGCCATTTAGCATCTGCACCTGCAAAATATGAACTGTTCTGTTTAAAGTGTTTTGGGATCAGGAAAAGATGACTTTGCGGCCTGCCTTTAATTCCGTCTTGGAAGCTATCTGAATGTAGTGCTGCGATTTAACACATTAGCTGCCACGTGAGTTGTATTTAAGTCACGCTAGTTTTGAGCCCGAGGTGGCTTTGTGAAAATCTTACTTGTTGATGTTCTTCCTGTTACAATTAATGTGGACAAATTAATTCTAAAAACGTGGATTAAATGAATAGAAGTCAATAAATTTTGTTTTTTGTTAATTTAGAAAGGATTTTTTTGTTTTCAAAGTTTTTATTCTATTTTTTTCATTATAAAACACCATGGCCCCAAGGAAATTTTTTTTCTAGGGCAAAGAGGAGGAAATCATCCTCTTCTTGTCTCTAGTCTTTTCTTACGTTCTCTGTTGTAAACACACAGACACAAACACACACACACACACACACGCTGCCCTTGGTGTCTTAAGTGGTAACAGTGTCCTCTGGAAGCACCGTAGGATGAAAGGGTTCACGGAGAGCACCCTCAATAAGGTCCACACTGCTGTGTTTGCGGGTCTACTTGTGTCTTCCTAGGGGCTGTAGCTTCTCACTTGCTGCCTGCACTGGCAGCTTCCCCTCTGCCCCTGCCAAAGCTCTCAGCCCCTGACAGAGCCTGGCCCAGTCTCACACAATCTGAGTCATCCTTTGTGAGGCTGCATGTACTCAGTGCCCCCAAAACCTTTGCCAGGACTGAGCCTGGAGATGCCGGAAGCATAGTGCAGCCTCCAGGGCATGAAGCTCCTGCTCCGTGCTGGGCCAGAGGCCAGGAGAAAGACGGAAGGGGTTGGGTTCTGGAACATTCCTTCTTGGCCTCTGGAACTTGCAGGGCTGTGCTGGGCTGGTTGACATGTTCCTACTGCAGGTGGCGGGGATGGTCACTATAGGTCTTCAACCACACACCAGGAAGGACCTGGCTATGCTCAGGTGCCACCCTTGGAGAAATGGAAGGAGCGAGGTCCTGCCTGTATATTTCTGTGCATCATCTATGTCCCCAGCTGAATAAATGTTCAGCTAAAGCAAAAGCTGAAGTTCCGGGGCAAGAGTTCATTTCCATAGGCCAGGTGGAGACTTAAGATGTGACATGTCGTCATGGCCCTCATTATTCTCAAGCCAAAGGTGATCAGGCCGTCCAGCCCATCTCCAGGTGTCAGCCATGGTGCCAGGTGGCTCCTGGGGCAGGAGGAGAAGAGAGAGACAGGGAGGAAGGAGGGACATCTGAACAGCTTTCTCCTGGTATCCCTAACTCGACAAACTCAAATGTCATTTATTGTCATTATCCCCCAAATTGCTTCTTCTTATGATTCCTCCTCCCCCTCCCCAAGCCCATGATCTCATCACCAGGTCTGGCTAAGTCTGTTCTCACCTGCACTTGCCACCATCCAACAGGTGTCCCTGCCTCCCACTCCCGTCCCTGCCCCACCCACACCCCACCGGCTCTCAGCCACCCTCTCCGTAACTGGCTTGCTGCATTGTCCTCTGGCCTCCAGGGCAAAGCCCAAGGCCTCAACAGGCCCCGATAGGCTGTGCAAGGAGAGCCGGCTCTGCCCCCGCAGACCCAGCTTGGCCTTTCAGCCGAGGGCCTCAAAGCCTCCGCTTTCCTGGGCTACCTGTAGTTTCTCCCTCTCTCACCTCTGTTCCTTCTGGCTGAATACGCTTCCTCTTTCGTATTTGGCTAATTCAAGTTCATTCTCCAGGTCTCAACCTAGATATCCCTAAAGGCCTTTCCTAATCCTCCCACTATCAGTTAGTTCCCCTCCTCCCCACTCCTTGGGGAAACCTCCACGCCCGCTGGCCCTGGCGATCGCAGGATTACTTGGCAGTCATGCCCAAGCTCTGCGACGGCAGGGCCACAGCCATGTTGTTCTGTTGGATTCTAGAATCCAGTGCAGGACTGAGCACATAATAGGTTGTTTATAAATGTTCCCCAAATGAATGAGGGGGTGGATTAAACGCAGTGCTGATAAGACTCTGGCAATCATGGTGAAAGTCTAGGTGTCAAGAAAAAAGCACGAGCCCTGGAATCACATCAAACTCTACTTGAATCCTAAATCCAGTAGTGGCGGGGTGTGTTAGGGCTCTCCAGAGAAACAGAACCTGTAGGAGATGTAGGTAGATAACAACAGGATATATAGAGACATTTACCTATTTATCTCTCTATTGGGGGAGACTGAGACTCGCACTCCATGGCGGGGGCTGGCGAGTCCAAAATGAGCAGGTCAGGCCAGCAGTCTGGAGACCCAGGGAGGAGTTGATGTTGCAGGTCAAGGCTGAAAGCAAACTGCTGGCAGAATTCCCTCTTCCTGGGGCCCTCAGTCTTTTGTCCTAATTCATGCCTTCCACTGATTGGGTGAGGCCTGCTTAAGGGTAATCTGAATTCCTCTAAATCTACTCTTTAAATGTTAATCACATCTGAAAAACACCTTCACAGCAGCATCTAGACAGGTGTTTGACTAAATAGCTGGGTGCCGTGGCCCAGTCAGCCTGACACATAGAGTTAGCTATGGCACCAGGTGATGGAGGCGAGTTATTTAAGGTCTCCCAGCCTCCATTCCCTTCACATTGATGGGACAGCGTGGCTCCCACCTGGAGGGCTGAGGAGAGGATTAAGGCACAGCAAGTCTGCTAAACAGCCCTGACATTGCTGCCTCTTGGAGGACAGTCTCACCTTCCCACCTCACTCTTATTCCAACCACACTTCTCCCCAGAAGGAGGGCCATCGGTAGCAGAGATTCTGAGTGTGGGACATGTTCTCTCCTTCTACACCCTTCTCAGTGGAGGGGATACTCCTAAAGGAGGATGACCCCCTTCTCCTCATTCCTAGGGGCTGGCTACATGGGGCTCATTCAATTTCCATACCCATGGGAATGGGGGCGGAAGGAATGAGAATTGGCTGAGGTCAAAGGTGCAGATGGACTCCTGAGTAGAAGCAGAGGTAAAACCCAGACTGGAATTGAATTCTGTGCTTCTAGAAGATTTTATCCCCTCTCCCCACCAACCTTTCACCTCTTCCCACTCCCCGCACCAAGGCTCTGATTCTACACTGGATTCAATTTCTGGAATCATGGAAGGCCAGAAAACAAGATTTTATTTCTACCACGGACCCATTAAGCCCCTTCTCTCTGTCTCCAGACATGACTAGTGTATGTGCATATATGCTGCTATGTTTGGCTTTTGTTCTAATTTCCTTGAAGTAGAGATAATTTTGTGTGATAAAAAAATGCTTTTTTCTTTGATAAATGCAAGGCCCATAGACCTCCTTCTATTTTAAGCAAAATTAGCTTTCTTTTTTTGTATAAAAGGAAGAAAAAATATTGCTCATCATGTGTGTGGCCTGAACACAACCCTCAAAACATCTTAAAGGTTATCCATCAAGGTTTCTAAAAGGAAATATATTGTTCTTAATTATTCTTATCTTCTTATATAATACTTTGTGGATTTATTTTTTAACCTATAATCTTATGCCAAAAGAGGCCATTTAGGCTTATTTTTATTTGTAGACTGCAACAGAATTGAAATAGACTGGACTATGTTTGCTATTTTAAATTCTACTGTCTATTACTTTTCCTTTCAACTTGCAAAGGAATTTTGTGCTACAGATCAACGTTTGGCCCAGGGTCAGCGGCGCTCCCTGCAGGCCAGCGGGGAAGGCCTGTGAGGACTCCGGCCAGCAGGCAGCCGTATATTTCTTCCATAATCCTGTGTGCGTGGGCGAAGTATCAGGCAAAGGTATAAATAAAATGTTCTGACTCTCCATATGGTATTTTGGGTTTACAAATCCTTCATACACTTTTTCCATTCCTATCAGCAGTTTTATTCATTATGGGACATCCAGCAACTCTCCTTTCGGGATTATTTGAGAAGCAGCGAAGACTTCCTGTGAAAGGAGCGTGTTTGCTGTAGGACCTGCGGGAAGATTGAGGGCCTGCGGGAGAGTAAGCCCCGGACTGCGGGCTCCAGCTTTCAGCGGGGTTTCCCCTATTCCCCGCTTTCGTGCTCTCAGCACGGATTCTGCAGTAGCGCAGCCATGGCCATGGGAAAGTGCTCTCTCTTTTACTCCAGGGTCCCAGGGTCCTGTCCACGGGCTGGCCGGCGTGTTTGCTCCTTCCTGTCTGCATTCATCTTGTGTTTTTAGTGATTTGGGGGTTCACAGCGGAAAATCAGGCCAAAAAGATATTATGTCAGAATTTAAAAACTGAATTACTCTCAGTTTGTCACTGCAAATTGAAATTGGGTTCATCTTTCCACCTCTGTGTGAGCCTAGGTTTTGACCATGTGATAGAAAACATGTATCTTGGATCAAAAAGAGCCAATAGATGGGTGTGTCTCTGGAGCCAAAGTATCTAGACACAGCTTACTGGGTGGCCTCGTTTGTAAGAACAGAAAAGATCCCATGCTGACTGTCTAACGGGAGAAACAGACATCCTCCAGGGCTCAGGTTGGCAAAGGATGCTGGAGCTAGTGGTCCACGTGACTTCAGAGCCCCGGTCACACACTCCTCTCTGCATGACAGCGAGCTCTGTGCCAGCACACATAATTGAGCATTGGGGAACATTTTGGATAAATTAAGGGGGACAAGTACCAGACTTGATGGTGCCACACACTCTTTTCTCTGTCCCTTTCCATCTATAATCATCACCAATCATCCTGATTCTACCTTTTAGTTACCATTCAAAACTATCCCTTTCACCACAAGGGCTGCCACTGCCTCCGATCATGTACTGTCACTCCAGACTGATGTCCTCCGCTACAGTAGGGCCACCGCATCTGTGGATCCTCAGAGAAGGGTACCCCTCGCAGCTAATAAACTAATAAACCCCAGCTCAGGGGCTCTCTTGCCCAGGTCCTTTCTAGGAGCCGGGAGGGGCCCTAGCAATGTGCTTGCGTGGTCACGTATTTTTGTAAAATGTATTAGAAGTGAGGTGTATTTTGCCATAATTGGTTAAGATGTTTTCTCTTTCTGTTTCAACTTCCCCTCTTTGCTCCTACTGTTAGGGTGTTAGTGTAGCCGCTGGCAATTCGGGGCTCCAGCTAACAGGAAGTTGAGTTGGGAACATACTTAGTTTGGGTCTAGTAGGGGATATTTTTGTGGTTGGTGGTTGTTTCCAAATGCAGTTGAGTTATTGCTGGTCATCCTGATGTAGGAAGGGCTTCTAGGACGTCCAGCCACGTGACAGGAAGGAGAGGGCCAGCACTCACAATGTGACGCGAATGTGTCCCACAGCACCTGACACCAGACGTTTATGCAAATTCAAGGAAAAGAAAGTGTGAGATGCACAAAGCAGGAAGCCGGTCTATGGAAAACTTTTCCGAAGTCAGATATGTAAAATTGTAAGCAGAGGACTTTGTTTTCAATGACAGCTAGTCAAAACAGAAGTTCTCTCCCTTCAGGAATATAGCATGCCATGCTGCATATACAATTATAAAGACCTCGTAAATTTCTTTTTTCCTCTTTTATGAGAATTCTGCAGAAGAGATTTATTGGACTTCCTGTGTTTTAATCTATGATTGTGGTATTTATTACCATTCTTAAATTTGTATTTTCTTGAGGTCTGTCTTCTCATTCTAAATAAGTGTTGACTTTTGTACCTACTATATATTCTTTGTTTTGAATTCTTTTGTTTAGAGAGGGCTTCCCAAATTGTGTAATCTTCAGGCCCTAGAAGATCTGGATAAACCGCTGACCACTGCCCAGGTTGGAGTTAGGCTGGTCCAGAAGTCTGGCAGGGAATAGCTCTCTAATTTGAATCCTTTGATGGCATTCACCCTTCCTAAACTGGCACCCACTGCCCTCTTCCTTCCTCCCACCTTTCCTGTGCTATGCACCAGCTGTATGCACAGCTTACAGCTCTTGGGACATACAGCCTCATTCTCTGCCCTTCACCTCTTTTGACCACGTGGTTTTCTCTAACCACAAGGACTATTTCAGTATTTGTTTGATAAACTTCTATTTGCCCTTCAAAATACAGCAAAGGCAGAAAATCATACAGGTGAGGTGGAAACCTGTCAGGGTGGCCTGAAGGGCCATCAGTGTTCAAGACCGGCCTCAGTGAGCCAGCCTTGGCAGGCTTAAAGGGCCAACAGCACGACCGTTAGTGGGAAGTCTGCAGTATGCACCTGGTGCCAGGGACCCTTGCTTGACACAGAACAAGGGCTGAATCCATGTTGGTAAAAGAGTCCATGAAGCATCCCACAGTCACCCACCATCGGAAGCTCTGCAGCAGGAAGGATAGACTCTGGACTGTTGCTTTCCTCTTATTTCTGGCCTTCTGGTTTCTCCTTAGTCTATGTCTCATGGTGCTCTCTTGCTGCAATGGCTGCCTAGTCTGGCCATGGGACATCTCCGGCCACCCTCATCCTCACACCTGCAATTCTTGGCATTCCTGCTTTGCCCCATCTTTCAAGGCCAGGGCTCTGGGGATACCTGGAGAAAGACATTTGTTTCTCCTTTATTCTTCATTTATCGAGGTTGTTTCCTTATTTTCTCCGTTCTTAATTAGTGTCTGCCAAGGAAAAGGTGTCTAAGAGTAGACTTCATCTTATATTTGTGTCTAAGGGGTCTGAACCTCATGTGGCAAAACAGATCAGAGAGTGCAGTTGTAGGTATCCTTTGATTTCATGTAATGGTATTACTAGCAAGAATATTCGTGATATTTGCACTCCCACCAGCAGTACGAGAGTATTCCTCTCTCTCCACATCCATGCCAGCATTTGTTGTTTTGGGATTTTTTGATAAAGGCCATTCTCACTGGAGTTAGGTGATATCTCATGTAGTTTTTTTTTTAATTTATTTTTTTTTTATTTCAGCATATTATGGGGGTACAAATATTACGGTTATGTATATTGCCCACTCCCCCCTCCCTCTCATGTAGTTTTGATTTGCATTCTCCTAATGATTAGAGATGTTGAGCACTTTTTTATGTTTCTTGGCCATTATTCTGTCTTCATTTGAAAAGTTTCAGCTCATGTCCTTTGCCCACTTTTTGATGGGGTTGTTTGATTTATTTTCTTCTTAATTTTCTTAGGTTCCATATAGATTGTTGTTATCAGCCCTTTATTGGATGTGTAGCATTGGATAGAGCTTGAGCCCATCCTTGGAAGTGAGGTATCACAAGAATGGGAAAACAAGCACCACATGTACGCGCCATCAAATTGGTATTAACCGATCACCACTAAGGTGCTCACATGGAAGTAATATTCACTGGGTGTCAGTCAGGTAGGAAGGGGGTGGTGGGGGTAGGTAAAATCACAACTCATGGATGTAGAGCTTGCAGTATGGGGGAAGGGCATGCTTGTAGCCCTGGCTTGGGTGAGGCAAAGACATTATATGTAACCAAAATATTTGTATCCCCATAATACTCTGAAATAAAAAAAAAGAACATTTAAGAAAATAAAATAAAGGTCAATTATTGTTTATGATATTCACTGGAAGCCCTTCCAAGCAAGCACTTTCTCATTATTTAGTGTGTGCTTTAATTGGTCACAGGACTGTTATACTAAATTATATCAGAGTTTTATTAAAATGTACAGATGATTTTCCCCTCCTTATTTCCTCTCCCCACATCTTCTCTGCGTGAGTGTATCATCAAATCTTTCCTTTTAGTTTAGGGATTTACATGTAAAGACGATAGTGCCAAGTTACAATCCTCCCCTGCCTCCCTTAGCATGCACATTATGTATCAAGAGAAGATATAAGGAGACTTTGGGAAACTTCCAGGCCAAAGAAAGCAAACGTTAAATCTATCATTCTTTAAGCATGCCCTTAGACAACTTTACAGAGCTCTCCTGCGATTAGCTTTTTGAGAAATAATGAAAATAGTTTCCTCTGCATCCTCAAAGTTATGAACTTCATTTCTTCTTCCCCATATTTGATTGGTCAGTGTGAAACCCCCAGTTTCTGGCTGGACAAGGATACAAGTGTCTCTCCCCTCCCGAATCCCAAAAACTGCAAATCTCTCCTCAAATTTGCTGTTTCCAATGTTACTCCGTGTAGGTGAGCAGGGGGAGGAGTCCTGAGGACAGAACCCGGATGTGCCTTCTCTGAAAGCTGATGCTTGCCACTGTCCTGTCACCTTGACCACAAGAGTGAGTCAGGTAGAAGACCCTGTCCGCAGCCTTTCCTTCAGATCCAGAGCTTTACAGATGAGATCGGGTTGAAAGTTGGTTTACCTGGAGTATACTGTGCTCAGTCGGGGTTGAGAGGTGCCCGGCACTCCCAGGCTTCCTTTAAAAGCCTGCCAGGTGAAGGGGGCTCTGGAGCCACTGGTGGACTGACCTCAGATAGATGACAATTTCCCGATTACAGTTTCGTCCAGCTGAACTCCATACCAAATGTCAAATACTAGAGAATCATAATAACCCAGACATTTCTCAAGAGTTAAACGCTTTCAAGGACATTGACTGTTATTCCAATAAAACGACAGTCCAATTTCCAGCTTCACAAAATTCCAATCTTGCTTTCATCTCTTGTAAGTATTAAGGGTTACAGTGGGCTTCAGAGTGCAAGCTGGGAGTACAATATAAGATAAATGACAACCCACCATGCCTTCTCAAGAATACAGAGACTATTTATTTTATGCAAAAATAGTTATAACTCTTACATGTGCTTAGATCTATTTTGCCTCAAAAGATAAGTAGCATTTTTTTCCTTTCAGGCAGATAATTAATAGTTTCTTATCTATATTTCCCTTGTCCAAACTAAGCTGCTAGGCAGAGTAGAAGAAAAACACAGGCATGTTCAGTATGTTAATTATAAGGTTATGACATTGTAAAATGTAACCCAAATACAGTGGCCTTTAAGATTCTGAAATCTGTGCCAAAAATGAATCACAGAAGGACACAGTCACTGCAAAATGTTCAAGAAGGGATCATTTCCATTCGTTTCTTATGTATCCATTATTTCTTTGAATAGAGTTTATGTTACCTTTCTAAGTTCTTGGATTTGTCCACTATTTCAATTGAATATATTAAGTGTGAAGTAAAGGGATTGGGGACACAACCATGGCATGGATATTGTGAAGCTAAGATGTGTGCTGGGCTTTTAGAAAGCAATGAATATGTTAACCAAATAAAGGTGCTTGTTGGCACGTGGTTCTGCTAGGTCCCTGCCTGCCTACATTGCTTATCTTGTCAGCATTCTGGATTCTGAGGGACCCAGAGCCCATAACAAGCCTACGAGGAGGCTGCTCAGGAGACAGCAGGCAGGCTGGCCTCAGTGGGAGAATTTCCTACAAATTTAGCTTTGAGAGGAAGGAAGGCCTGACAAATATGCAAAGGGAAATTTTTCCTACTTCTAAATTTTGGGGTAACCTGGCCTGGACTTTAAGGCACATCCACCTAGAGGAGAGTTCCTCCTGTCTTTCTTTCTCTTGGGCTAATCCCCTCGGTGGCAATGTCTTCCATCTCATTTGATGGTTTCATCTGCCCAGTAAATCTCATTGCTTCAACCAAATTGCTTTTTTAAAAAAAAATTGGTGAGTAGTTTGAAAACAAAGCATTTTTCATAGTTTTTATCTGATGTTCAATTTTATATTCCTGTTGTCCAAATTCTATTATTCTGCCTGCTTCCCATAGCAGAAGCCTGCAGGTAATCCATTGCTCTATTCCAGTCCCCTCTCACACGTCTTATCATCGGTCCCTGCATGTAAGCACACATCTGCATGTCCAGCCCTGCCCCTGGGCGCCAGTGTCCCTTTTGAGGAACAAGCTGACTCTTTCTTACACCTGGCAGGTGGGCACGGGTGGCGCCGGGGATGGGTGAGGAGGGGGCTTCGACTTTCCCTCCTGACATTTCTACAAGGTCAGCTGCCTCTGTTCTACATTTACCTTTCTCCTCTGGCACCTTCCCTAACACAGTTCCCTGCTCTACCCCATTTCAGTGCAGAGCTCATTCCAGAATCTTCCACCACAGGCCCAGGCCTCACCTGCGTCCGCCAGCCAGCACTGACTTCCACAGAGCATCCTCCTGGCTGACCTGGCTGTGCTCTGGGCGTGACACGTACTAGATATGATTATTCCAAGTGGCTGGTCTTTGGCGAGCCCCAAAGTGTATTTTGCCAATCACTTTTTTTTCCTCTTAATTTTCAGTCCCTTGTGTATTTTAAGAGGAAATTTAATCCATCTGTTTCTGGTTCATTTGCAATTACAATAACACATCAAAACCTTGTGTTGTAAGACTTATTTGATGTTCAAGAAGCCTTATGAACTTTTCCACAGGACTTTAGAAACTCTCTTCCTAGAACCTGAAAGCAGTCTCTGGACAGCTATAAGCCAACTTCAGTATGACACTGTGTTTTCAGTTCAAGATCCAGAATAGCTAAAAGGTGTTTTCTCACCCCTAGTAGGCAGTTTTTCAGACTATGACTTGGTCGTTGCATCCCCACGGGAAGATATTAATTAGGAAATATTACTTGTGCCTGGAGGGCGAAGCCTCCCAGTGTGCTAGCAGCTCCAGGGTGAGGTGGGGTTGGAAGCCTGGGGAGAATGGCTTTGATGTTTAAACCCTTTCTGGTATTTTCTGAACTATTATGAAAAGGAAGAACTCAAGAGCCTGTCATCCCAATTCCTGAGGGGACGTTTTTACTCACCAACATAAACATCAATAAAGATAGTAAAGAGAACCGGATGTGGCGACCATGGAGAGAGTGCATGGAAATAGGTCTTTTGGGATGGAAGGCGCCATAGTGGAGTTACCTGTGGAAAAGATGTGTAGACGGGCACAGGGGCTGGAGTTCCATTCCGGGAAAGGGAGAGAAGCGAGAATAGTTTTAGCAGCTCCTGTTTAGCTAGGCAGGGGAAACTGCACACGGAGTGAAGGGTGAGGTGTCCAGACCACCTGGGAGGCTGCAGGGAAGAAACGGGCTGCAGGAGGAAAAGTTGGGGTAGCTGGTGTCCTCTGAGCGTTCTCTGGGGAAACCAGTCTCCAGTGGTGCTGATGCGGGTCACAGCCTGGGCGCCCCGGTATCTCCCGCTCAGTCTCTGCAGACTCTGGGTGGAGACGGGGCGTGGCGGTGTCTGCCCCACACGTCTGACACGCGGCTCATGCGCTGCAGAACGAGCTGGGGTCATTTCTGGTCAGCCCTTTCTCCTGTTGTGTCAGTGGTTGATTATTTTTGTAGCCTTCTCTTTTGACTTATTATGTGTAATCTCATCCCATATCAAGCCTGCGAGAGCATCGTTGGGGGTCCAGAGCAGTGACCAGCAGAGGGGGCTTTTGATTGGTTCCGATACAAAACCTGTGTCTTCCCCCGGAGCAATGTTCTACGGAGTTCTCGGCAGGAGTCACACCAGGGAGATGAGGAGGGGAAAAAAACACAGTAGTAGAGAAGAGAGAGCTTTATCAGGTAGGAGCCCAGCAACAGGCCACTCGCAGACTTCCACCATCCGTGATCCAACAGGCGCGGGGGCTGGGATCTTGTGTGGAGTGAGGCATGAGTCTTCTCTCCAGGAACGAAGGCTGAGCCACGTGTCCAACACGAGAAAGAGAGGAGACATCTGGAGAGTCGTGGGTCCCTTCCACAGCAAGCAGCTGTTAGCACAGCCTCTGTCCTTGCTACCTGAACCCCTTCTTCTTCCTCACCACATTCCAAGTCCTACACTCTTCCTAGTCCAGATCAAGGCCCTTCTTTCCATGGGGACTTCCCTGGTCCCCTCTGCCTGCATGTTGCCCTGTTCGTCACTCCTGCCTGGACGCCCACAGTCCGTGGAGTTTTCCTGACGCTTCCTTGCACTGGTAGTCTCCTTTGCATAGCTGTGTGTCCGCCGTCCTCCAATTACACGGTTACCTCCTGCACGGCGGGGGACTGTGTCTATACTGCTTTGGTTCCCTCTCAGTGCCTCATAGGACCTTCATTAACCAACTGTTCGAAAGGGCTCTGAGGCGCTGTGAGCCTCCTGAACCCTAAAGTCACTTCCTGTGGCCACACTGGATAGTTTTTGGGTGAAGTTTTTAGCTGAATAGGAAAATGTACTGCTGGTCTCTGGAAGAAGAAGGCAGGGAGGAGTAGACCATGCTACAGCAGAAACAAGAACTTGAGGGGCATTCTTGATCAGGGGCAGCGGGGTAGCGTTGTTTGTGGTGGTGGGTGCAGGAAAGGGCACTGATATGTGTCCCCTGGGTTCGGACAACACGAAGTCTGTGGCAGAACAAAAGCAAGCTGATCTTTTGGCTTTAGGGTCATTTGACCCAGACAATATGGGGCAGCCAGGACTTGCCATCTTCCCAAATGAGAGGGCAAACCAGCGACACTAGCTGCCCCAGTGAGGGACGCTACTATTAGTTAGCATCACCATAATTTAAATCAAACTACATAAAGTAAACATTTTTATGAAATGAAATTTGTCTCATCTCTAGTCTAAGATGGTTTTAGGTCACTGCCTGAGCTCCACTATCTATATGTAATGTCACCTCCTTTTTAGTTTATTATTTTATATAATTTCTATTTGCTAAACCAGAAAAGGCTCTATCCTTAACAACAGGAAAATCCAGAGCAGGCTTTGAAGTTATCTTTTTTTTAAAAAAAATAAATGTCTCCATAAGTAAGAGAAAACAGTAGGAAATTTTATTCTCCTCCTATCTAGCAAATGCCCAAGGGCTGTATGTTTGTATTTGTGAAAGAAGAAAAGTGGGGTGGGGGGAGAGAGAGGAGAGAGAGCGATATGTGCAGGGTAAAAACAGAGAGCATAGAATCAGTCAAAGGCGCCTCTTCGCGTAATTATTCTGGTCTCCGACTGCATTTTCAGCAGGCTTATGTAGAGAATCTTGCATCCTCAAATTCCATTCCAGGCTTGAAAGTTACTGGGCAAGATATAACAGCTACTTGTGGTTTTTTTTTTCTTATACTTTCATTCTAATAGATTTTCCATTAATCTTTGGGTTATTTTTCTTCCTTCCCAGAGTTATATGTTAACTTCCATTTCTTGTCGAATTTGCAGAGCTAGGACTTCAGAGCTATGTTAAATAAAATAAGAAAGAATGGACATTCTTGTTTTTTTGACCTGAATTCTTATATTTCAGCATGAATTATGATAATGGCTATTGATTTAGTATCTGTATTCTTTCTCATGTTGTGAAATATCCACTGTTCTTAGTAGAGTTTTTTGTTTTGTTTTGTTTTGTTTTAACATGCAGAATGGGTGTTGCTTTGGGGGGACTTAACTATAACGCTAATATGATTTTCTCCTTGAACCTATTGTGATGAGTTGTGAATATAATTTCTAATCCTAAACCATTCTTGCACACAAATAAATTTAACTTGCACACAAATATTTGTTCCTTGTTGTTTTTGACTAATTGGGTTTTGTTTAAGAATGTTTAAGTTTATGTAAGACAATTATTTTTTGTCCATGCTTACAAAGGTATTTTTATGTTTTCTTCACTCTACTAAATTTTTACATTTTGATATAACAACTACACTAAAATGAAGTAGATTGTGTCTTATATTTTTCTAATGTCTTATATTAGTTAGGTTAACACTAGCTAGTTGCTACAACAAACAACTCCCAAATCTCAGAGGGTTAATCCAATATGTTTATTTATCAATGATTATAGCTGGATGTGGGCTGGAGGCAGTGGTCTGCTAGGACTGGTTCAGCCTGACTCACGAGAACTGATTGTGTGTACCTACCCCTAACTCTGTGTTCAGCGATGTCACGTTGGTTGCCTAAAATCAGTTATAATGGGAGTATTTACATTATAGAAATTCACAAATGCTAACAATCAGAGCTATCCCCTTTCCCTCCCCAAAAAGCTGGTAGATAAACATTTACCATCACACCGCCACTTGTTGGGTGGCTCTGCTGGGCATCTCTGCTCCAAGCAGTGACTCAGGGATCCTGGCTCCTCCCATCATGTGGCTCTGCCTCCTCAGGGTCCTTCACTTTGAGCTGCAAGGGAGGGAAGAGAGAGCATGGAAGACCCTGCAGGACCTTTTATAGGTCCAGCCTAGAAGTGGCCTCCTTTTTCCCTTGTCCAGAACATGTCACATGGGCCCCTTTAGATGCAAGAAATATGAAAAATGTCATCCTTCTGTGTGTACATCTCCTGTGAGACTTTTACTTCTGTCCACTGATCTGTCTATTCTGGCTCCAGGACTAAATTTTCTCATTACTATAGTCTCATATTTTACAAATTGATTTCTCCCTTCTCAATTTTCCCCCAATATTTTATTTGATAGCTTTGCTTATTTGTTCTTCCAGATTGATTTTACAATTCATTTGTCAAATTCCAAAAAAAGAAAAATTCCATTTGTAGTTTATTTAAATTGCATTAAGTTTATAGATTTGGGAGCTAAAATAAACAAATTGATATATATATAAATATTATACTCATAGGTTAATTAATAGTAATAATTCCTTAATTCCTGGAATTAAATCCCCTAGATGACTTCGTATTATTCTTTTAATATACTGTTGAAATTGAATGCATAAAATTTGATTTGGAATTTTTACATGTAACTGACAAATGTGATTGGCTTTTAGTTTCAGCCTCTTTCTCTCTTCTCCGGCCTCCTCTTTATATCATTGTCAGATTTTACTACTAATTGGAGAAAATTTATTGAGAATGGTCTCATCCTTTCCTGTGTATTATAAGAATTCTAATGGCCTGAAAATTAGGTTCCTTTAAACCATATGACATTGTTCGTCAACTTTTAAAATGTATTTCATAGTTTTTGATTTTTCTATTTCTTTCTGAATTAATTATTTTAGTAATTATGGTCTTAAAATATTTCTCCAATTGATATTTTCAAGATGATTAGCATAAAATTGATCACAGAATTATGCTGGGCAGTAAAGCGGGGACTTGACTGGGAAGGGGCACCTTTGAGATAATGGAAACGCTCTCTGTCTTGATTGTGGTGGTGCTTCCATGGTGTAACACACTTGTCAGAACTCATTGAAATTTACACGTAAAATCAGAGCATTTTATTGTAAATAAGCTATATATCAATAAAGTTGATTTCTTTTTACAAGAAAGGCTTTTTTACATTTATTTTTAATCTGTCAGTCATATATAAAATATAGTTGTATTTTTCAGCCTTACATTTGAGGTTGTAATAAGAAAGCTTTCTTCTTCTTTCATTTGATTTCTTTTCTGTTTGTTTTTTTTTTTTT
>VBSM01002217.1:11675958-11695492 GCA_008086735.1 Cheirogaleus medius
CTGCGGTACAACATTGTGCTTATAATTAACAACACTGCATTGTGCACTTAAAAACGTGTTGAGAGGTTTCCTTTTATAACTTTTTTCATGAGATAGTTAGAAGGTACAAATTCCATTTTCAATTCTGATTCCTCTATCAATGTAAAGAATTAAGCAATATCAGCTGATCTCCCTGATGAAGAAAATAAGTATTTTAACTTCTTCCCACTCTCCCTATTATCACTCTCCTCTTCTAATGTGTAGCTGGCCCAGAGCAGGTGCTCAATAAATATCTGAATAAATGAATAATTAGAAAAGAGAGGGCTGTGATTACTTAGCCCTTCTGAAACAGCAGCTGTATGATGTACATATTCAGACACACGTGTCACAGGATGGGCGGCGAGTGTCTCCTCATTCAAGGACAGGGCACCCATGTGATGCCCGCTGCAGCACTAGGCACCCGGAGGACTCCATGTGGCTCCTGGAACACATGGAAGTTGCTCATGATTTTATTCATAGGACACTAGAAATATGAAATATATGATTGCCCAGACCTCAATCTATTGCTTTTTGTCTAGTCCTGATGGTGAATGGAAATTATTGTCCAGCCTACTATTGATTGAATAGTTTCACAAATTGTGCAAATGAGGGAAAATAAGAAAACACCAAATAACTTGATACCTAATGTAAAACAGGAATTATACCTTGCCCCTAGAGATGAAACCTTAATACACTTAGTGTACCACCATCTTCTCCCCACAACTTACGATTTGCAATGTAGAGCGGAATAGGGTGACTGACTATCCCAATTTGCAAGGGATGAGGGGTTCCCCGAGATGAAAGTGCTAAAACCAGGAAAGTCTTAGGTAAGCCAGGAAAGTCCCAGACAAGTCAGGATCAGTCGGTTACCCTAAATATACAGCTGAACACATATACCATTTTAAAAATATATATAGTAACCAACATATTATGTAGCAATGAGTAAGTAAAGAGAACCAGCCTTAAGTTTCAATTTTAGGGACCCAGGTTATAAACATAGTCTCCACAGCAGATAGAACCTACACATTAAGTAATTTTTTAAATGATGTAAGAGAGTTTTGATAAATGGTCTAATTCTGATACTGTTTATAGACTTTGGGGACTAGGGTGGCCGTGCTGCTTTGCCTTCCATGGTAGCTACTCATCATCTCTCAGGTTAGTGAGACTGTGTTGGAGTCTACAGACTCTTTCTGACTCTGGTCTGCTGTCATTAGAAATACCAAATATTTAACAAAAGTGCCAAGTCTCCGGACCCATGGGGTTAGATCATTTCGAAAACGGAACCAGAAGAATGTTGAAAACATAAAACAACAAAAATCCGTGGTGTGTTTGTAAAAACCAAGACTCTAACCCTGATCTAAACCAGACTGTTCTCCTTCTGGCTTCCTCTCTTTCCCCCTTAATTAAGCTAACTGGAAAGGCAAGGCTTTCATCAGACCACGACGACAATCTTCCTACCCTAATCTCTAGGACGAAACAGAGAATCTGGTCTGGAATTGAATTTGAAATATTAAAGAAAAATGACTACCAGCTTAATGCTGTCACTGTCCCATGTTTATTTTTCTTTCTTTTATGTCTGATGTCAAGAAGAAAATAATGTCATCTGCTGGAAATCTGAGCATGTTTGCATTTTGAGATAATTAGAATTAATGGTGGAGGGCCAAACTAGCACCAAACAATCCCTGTGCTTCCCATGTGCGTAAAACATTTTGTAATGACTTTCACTTAATCTGGGAGCCTGGCAGGCTGCCCCAAACCACCTAGATCCAAGCAGCAAAGTTCCTTTTTCAAAAAGAAAAATTTATATGCTGCAAGTTAGAAATTAGGGCATCTGTAAAATAGTTAGGGTCTGCAAATTGCTTTATCCGTTTGGGGTTTTCCTCCATCTATGTTTCTTCCTTTTCCAGCTTGGATGGCAGTCCTTCTAGTGCACATAGCAGCCATCCTGCACCTCACAGCTATTGTAAAGGCAAGTCTTCCAGAGGAAGGGGCAGAAATGAATTTCCCTTAAGGAGCTGTAAACTCAGGGAACTCGGTTCTGCGAGATCATCTGTGAGATTCATTCAGGGAGGAGACCCAGACACAATGGTCATTTGTTGTGGGGCTGGCAGTAGTTGACAGGATGTTTGACTTTTCAATAGACTGTTTTGCCAACTGTACACCCAGTCTATGTGATTCATGCATAAGAACCTCTTTCTCAACATCTTTCAGTGTCTCTCATTACCCACAGGGTAAACCCCAAACTCCTAAACCCCTTGGCATGAGGCCCAAGGCTTTTCTTGAATGAGGGCATTTTTAGCTGTCTAGCTTCATTTTCCTACTTTCCATCCCATGTAACGCAGGTCATAGCTATTGAAAGCCTTGCAGTTTCCAGAACATACGGTGCTGTTCCGTGTGCATACCTTTCCCTTCATTGGGAAACTCCTAGTTACTTTCATGCACAATCTAGCACTTTGCATCTGGTAGGTGCTCAATATATTTGTTGAATGAATGAATTTTAAAACCTAACTCAAACATCTCTTTCCCTGATTTTCCTAGATAGAATAAGGACTCTATTTTCTGTGCTTCCACAATTCCTTGCGTGTGCTTTAGCACAATTGTTCACCACTAGGTATGTTTTTGCTTCCCAGAAACATTTGACAAAGTCTGGAGACATTTTTGGTTATCACACTGGAAGGGTGTTACTGCTATTTAGTGAGTAGAGGTCAGAGATGTTGCTAAACATCTCACAATGCACAGCCTACCCTCCAAAACAAAGAAATATCTGGCCCAAAATACCAGTAATGCTGAGATTGAGGAACCCTGGTTAGCAGAACTCATCTTTTTAGAATAGTCATCTTGAGGGACATCTGTCTCCTTAGTTAGATAGCAAGATCCTTGATGTCAGGGTCTATATCTTAGCAATCTTTGCATTCCCAATGTTTAGCACAGTGTCTGGCATGTCCAAGATGCTCAGTGAGTGTTGAATCAAAGAATAAAATAGTGGTGCACTGCAGAAGTGGTATGTATGAAATTATGAAAAATACTTCATAAAGGTAGGGCTTGTTAACACATGTGACAATCTGAATTATAAGCTCAAAGAAGTTGCCCAGTTTCAAGGAAGTGTCATCTCTTCACTTTTTCCACTCCAAAGGCATTTCCTTCCAATGGTTTATAACCTTGCCAGCAGTACCCTATTGGAAGTACCTTCTGCCTTGGGAGCAGTAGCTTCTACATCACTGCACTTTTCTCAGCCCTTAAAAATTCACACTAAAGGTTGACATTCTATTCTCATGCCAACTCTCAAAAGCATGGTCTCTTTGTAATTGGTGTCAGCTACAGCATTTCAGAATGGCCCATAAATAGCCCCCATTTGGGAGCTTTTGGAAGTGCTATTTTGATACCTCTGCCATGCGTATTCACTTGGACTCCAGCCACTTGTCAGGGAAACCATTTGAAAAGGCAATTTGGAAGCCCACCCACAAGATCCCAGCACCTCTTTTTTCTTGCTGATGGTATTAGACTAAAATTGTTCTGGTTTTGACTTTACCCACCCCTCTCACTAAATAATTAGATTATGTTTATAATAAGAACTCAAAGAAAAATGGTCTAACTGTGAAGTTTGTATTTCTCAGAAGCCTTAGCAAGAACCTCCTTTTTGCATTGCAATTTCTCCATAGAATTGTATTTTGCTTGGAAACACTGCAAGCAAATTATGGTCAGAGTTGGTGCTTGTCCTAATAAAAATGTGAGGGGTATGATTTTCATTTAAGGTTTACCCTCCCAGGAGTATCCAGGACATATAGGAAGAATCACCCTGCTTTGCTAAACATTTGCAGTGGAATTATCTTTACCAACCAAATAAAAGCATGCACAATTTTGTTTAGATTTCCATGCGAATTAAGTTCACCGCACATGGGTAAAATTTTTCCATCTTTCCCTGAGAGAATTTTACCCAATAGTTTTCTTCAAAATGTGAATTTATTATATTAAAGTTTACGCATTTGACTTAATAAAATAATCCATAAAGCTTAATGAACATGTTTCACAATAGTCCTTTGCTTTATTAAAAAATTAACAATTTGCTATGGTTTAAATGTTCATCCCCTCTGAAAGACGTAGTGAGATTTGATTGATGTGGGGCCTGTAAGAAGTGATTAGGTCATGAAGACTCTGCCCTCATGAGTGGATTAATACCATTATTGCAGGAGTGGGTTAGCTATTGTGAGACTAAATTTGTTATAAAAGTGAATTTGTCCTGATTTCCTCCTTTGTCTTGCATGCTGGCTTCTGCCTTTCACCCTTCCACCACGAATGACCCTCCTCAGGTACTAGTGCCATGCTCTTGGACTTTCCAGCCTCTAGAACTATGATAAATAATTTCTTTTCTTTATACATTACCACAGTGTGTGGTATTCTGTTATAGCAGCAGAAAATAGATTAAAACAGAAAATTGATAATGAGAAATGGGGTTGCTGTTGTAACAAATACCTAGAAATGTGGAAGCAGCCTTGGAACTGAGTAATTGTGGGTAGAAGGTAAAAGGATTTGGAGGACCAGACTAGAAAAATCCTATACTGCCATAAACAAAGAGTTAAGAACAATTCTGGTGAGGGCTCAAAAGAAGAGAAGACTAGGGAAAGTCTTCTTAGCGATTACTTAAGTGGCTATGACAAAAAGGTTAATAGAAATATGGACAGTAAAGGCTATTCTGATGAGGTCTCAGATGAACTGAGAAACAAGGTATTGGGAACTGGAGCCAAGGCTTGTTATAAAGTAGCAAAGAGCTTGGCTGAAGCACATCCATGGCCCAGGGCTTTATGGAAGGTGGAGTGACAAAGGAGGATTTGTGGTGGAAGACATATCTAAGCAGCAAAGGATTCAGGCTGCTGCCTGGGTACTTTTAATCACTTATATTAAGATGCTAGAGAAAACAAATCATTTAGAGGCAGAATTTGTAATTAAAAGGGAAACAGAGTGGAAAGTTTGGAGAATGCTTAGCCTGACAATGTAAAGAATAAAGAAGTGTGCAAGGATGTGGCTAAGCAATTAAACAATCAAAGGGATTACCATAAATAGAAGGAATCTACTCATCATGACAATGGGAGAAAGTCCCTGAAGACATTTCACAGATCTTAGAGGCTGCCCCTCTCATCACAAGCCCAGAGATCTAGGAGGGCAGAATGGTTTTGGGGGACAGGGTCAGGGTGCCCTCCACCAGCTCACTGCCCAGCACCACCTTGAGTCTCTACTCTCTGCATCACAGTGCAGTTCTTTGGCTTCTCCAGCAGTGGCTTAAGCAGGTCCAGGTGAGCTCAATCTACCACTCAGAAGGTTCAAGTGGTATACCTAAGTGGCATCCACATGGTGCTAATTCTGTAGGGGTGAAGAATGCAAGAGCTGTGGGGGCATGGCTTTCTCTAGGTTTCAAAGGATGTTGCAAATAGCTTGGAGGTCCAGGCAGAAACTTGCCACACAGAGTTTCCCCTCATGGAGCCATGAAAGTAAGGCCACCCCTGCGACCACAGAACTGTAGAGCTATCAGGGCACAATGCCAGCCTGGGAGACATGCAGGCACAAGACTGCACAAGAGAGCCGAAACATGGGGGTAAGCCCAGCAAAGCCATGGGGGTAGGGTTGCCCATGGTCTTGGGGGCCCAACTCTTACCCTAGTGTATCTAGAATTCCAGAAGTATAATCAAAGGAGATTATTCTACAAATTTAAATCTTAATATTTTCCATGTTGAGTTTTGGACTTCCTTAGGACAAGTTACCTCTCTTTTCTTGCCTATTTCCCCCATTTGGAATGAGAATGTCTATTCTAAGCCTGTCCCACCATTGTATTTTGGAAGTAGACATTAATAACTTGTTTTGATTTTGCAGGCTCACAGCTGGAGAGAATTTGCCTCAGGGAAAATTATGCCTTGACTCTCACCCACATCTGATTTAGATGAGCATTTGGACTTTGGACTTTTGTGTTAGTGATGGAACAAATTAAGACTTTTGGTACTATTGGGATGGAATGAATGCATTTTGTATGTGAGAAGGACATGAGTTTTGGGAGGCCAGGAGTGGAATGCTATCATTTGAATGTTTGTCCCCTCAAAAACTCTTTTTGGGATTTAATTGATGTGGGATCTTTAAGAAGTGATTAGGTCATGATCCTCATGAAGTGATCAGTGCTATTATCTCAGGAGTGGGCTAGTTATTGTGAACTAGGTTTGTTATAAAAGCAAATTTAGCCTGTTGTCATCTCTCTGTGTGCTGGCTTCTGCCTTTCACCCTTCCACCATGGGATGACACTTGCCAGATGCTGATGCCATTCTCTTGGACTTCCCAGCCTCCAAAACCATGAGAAAAAAAATTTGTTTTTCTTTATAGATTACTTAGTTTTTGGTATTCTGTTATAGTAACAATAAAACAGACTAAGATACAATTGTTACATCTTCTGGTATACAAACAATAGATGAGGATTCAAAAAAGCATCACACTTGAAATTTACATTATAGCCAAGGAGCTTCAGTTGGGACCAGCATGCAGAGATGCAAAAGGCAGGCACATCGAACATGACAATGCACAATGCACAACTGACAGACTTTATTTAAGTGGTAGAGAAATAAAGAGCTCAAAAAATAAGGACAATATAAGTGCAGATTAAAGTTCTTAGAGACGCTTTATCAAAGAAATAGAATCAATTAATTCTCTTTTATATCCTTTTCTAGACCCTCCTGGTGCTGTTTCCTTATTTTGGAACCCTCAGAATAGTCATATACTTAATTTGTTTATTGTGAATCTTCTCTGGTCTCTGACATTGTCAGCTTCTAGAAGGCAGAAGCATGGCCACTCAACTCTTTATCTCCACAGTGGATAGCATAGTGTCTGCCATAGCGAAGATTTCAACAGAAGTCAGTTGAAGAGAAAGTGACAATTATCCATGGTGTTACTTATATATACTGGGGAGAAGTGCCCATTGTAATGATATAAAAGGAAAACAAGACACCAAAGAATCTATTGTATCCCATAGTGACAAGAAAGGGGCACAGTCAATTGCAGATGTGCAAGTGTGACTCAATACCATCTGATTTTTTTTTTTTGCACTGTACCAAAGTCCAATTGCTTTTGCGCCCTTCTGGAGTTATAAAGGATGAGAATTTGACCCATGTGCTGCTTAAAATAGTTTATTCAGTTTTATTCTCCCATCCACATTCTTAAAATGACTAAATTCAAAGTAATTGAAAAGCCACATTAAAAACAAAATCAAAATCTGCAAATCAATGCCTTCATCTCTTGCTTCATGGCCTAATTCACAACTTCTTTAGAGTCTGGAATTTACTCCAGGGCAACTCTACAAATATTCTGTATTTAATTGCAGTTTGTAGTTTGGGATCGTTATTCCTGCTCATGAATTGCATTGAATTTACACATAAATTTTACTTGCCTAATTTACTAATTACTGAGAGAGGGGTAATGTGGCGGCATGTTAATCTAGGAAAAACAGCTCAAATGCTGTTGCACACGTTTTACATTTGGCATAACCTAAAACACATTTCCACACAAAACTTTTCCCCTTAACTCTTAAGCCCCTGAGTATTTCAATGGAAACACAATACTTTTTATCTGGATTCATTTACACTCTCATTTACTCATCAGCATGGTGTTTTGCAAGAGATATTTAATATTCACCAAGAGCCCTTTTTTCTCCTGCACATTTCAAAGTTTTTCCTGTAGGAAACACTATGTTCCAGCCATAAATTGAGTCTGAATCCAGAAAACAGGAGTTGGGGAAAGCCATAAATTCCAAATGAGTTCCAAGTGGCACTGATCTTAACTGCCCATTATACATATAATGTGGTTACCAAAATGAGAACACTGAATAAAGAGGACCTTTTAAATGTGGTGGTGGTAACTTTGCATTCATGCAGATGCTTAGGCAAGAGTAACCTATATCCTTACTTTCACTTTGTTGACTGAGGACAGTTTCTTTTTCAAGAAACAAGTGTCACAACTGACAAGTCCTCTCTAGGAGAAATCAGTTTTCCACAGAATGACTTTCTCTTACTGGAAGAAAAGGGTCAGCCCCATGGGTGAGCTGCCTGTCTAGTGGCTGAAGGGCACTCCCACCCAGGACCCACTGGGCAATATCATATAACCTTCACCCTCCCTGAAACTCATCCATAGAAGCGTATAGCTACTATCCCGGTGAATGTCTCTTATTGCAAGTATTGGAAACCAATTCTGGTGAGCTATTTTAAAATGAAATTTTGTGGAAGTACACCAGAGGCTTCCTTGGAATTCAAGGAAAAATTGAAAATAAATCTCCTTAAGACCTAAGGCCAAAGGGATTGTGGCAAGGAGGCTGCACAGACACCCAGGTGGTGTCTAATAGTACTATTACAAACTAAGAATTCCCCAGCTGACCATCCTCCCAACTACCTAATCCTTGACCTGTTCTTTTCATTCTTCTTGTCTTCAATATGCAGATTGTGGCCTCTCTATTTTCTTTGATTTTAAAAATTACTTTATTCTTATAATTGACTATTTGTCTATAGAGTTGACCACACTATTATTACTTGCAAATTTCACATTAAAAATTTACTCTTCTTTTGTGTACATAATCTGTGCATGGCACCTCGTGAGACTCTGGGTTTCTATAATCGACTCATCCAGGTCATGAGAGGGAAGGTCTCTGTGTATCTTAGTATGAGTTCAAACATTCTCTTCTGATCTGAATGCTTGTAACTGTTGTGTCTTTTCTTTGTGATGAACATATCTCAACACTTGAGTAATCTGGCTCAAGATAGATAAGATAGCTTTCCTCCTTTAAATATTTAATTTCCAAACAAAAATTTTAAAAGTAATTGGTCAGTACATCTCCCCAAAGGTATGCACATGAAATTAGCACAATTATTAGATATTACATAAAGTCATAAATTTATCTTTTATAAATAAATAGAATATTCTCAAAAATTAAGGATGGAAAATTGATGATATTTTGAACTACTTAAATCCATGCATTTTGCATCTGAAATTTCTGCTGGGATTTACAGGTGGCCAAATGATGCCGAAGGCAAGGTAAAACTTACTCTTTGCAACCCCAGCCCTTGTAAAAACCTTATCCTACTTCTAAGAAGCAGATCTAGTCAAACACTCCAAATAAAACGCAGCCTTATTAAAGGCAGATTCTCCAGCTATGCTATTTATTGGCATGCTTTGCCAATATGCATCCAAAGTGCTCATTTTCGGGAGTCATCATGTCCACATTCTTAAGGTTGAAAAATCCTTGCAGAGAGGAAAATTACTAGTGTATTCTTTCTCTTTTCTCTGATTTTACTGGGTCTAAAGAAAAACCTGTAAACAGAGCTTGCTTTAATCATCTGCCAAACACATGGGTCCAAAGTTTTCCTCCAAGGGGAGGAGGTCTTATGGCCAGTTCAAGAAAGTAACATTGCCACAAGGAACAAAAAATACACCTCAGCAAGCACTTTCTGGCAGGTGTATACAGGTTCAAAAGTTTTAATTTTTTAGGGACATAATATTTGGAAGGAAAGAAGCATCAAGTATAAAGGACTATGCTATTGGTAGACGGCACTGAGGCAATATAACATTTAATCTATTCCCAATATAGTGCCACACATTCCCACAAATTAACAAGGGTCTGAAGGAAATCAGGCTGTGATCGACTAAGAATTTGAATTTAAAATGCATTAACATGTGTTTCTAACCAATTATGGCTTTTTGCATAAAAGCTTAAAAAAGACATTGTGGTTTGAAAAAGCTTACAATCATAAAACAATAAAATGAAAGTCTTTAGAGATACATCAGTACCACGCACTGGTTTAACAAAAGAGGGAATTGAAAACCAGACAACTGAGTTTCCCGAAATGGCATGATCATCATGTGGCATATTTCAGACCAGAATTGGATTTTATGATTTCTAGTTTGTTTGGAATAAAAGTGTGAATTCCGATTTGAGGATTCATAAAAACAATTTACAATTCCACCATCGAATGCTATCTGTGTGCTCTTTGTGTACTGAGATTTCATAGGTCATAAGGAAGAAGGAGAGAATTTCTGCCCTAAAAATGTATGACCTAAATAACGAAATGAATATCAGCATCCATTGCTCACAGAAAGTGTGACTTTAGATAATATTTTGCATAAGATAGTATAAATAAATTTGGTTAAATAATGTTTATATTTACTTCCACTTGAACATGAAGAATAGTTAAATATAAACACGACTAACTTGGGAAAACAGAAGTCATTTGTTCAGGCTCAGTTTCCTCACCTGTATTATTGGGAAAATAATTGCAACTTGTCATAGGGAAGTTCGATGACATCACTTGTGCAAAGCATCCAGAACTGTACCAGGCACATAGTATCTATGCAGTGAACGTTGGCTTCCTTGTGGAATAATTACTATTCCTTAAGGAATATTAAAATCTTTCTAACCTCTATGACTTCAAGTCCACTTGAATGAGACAGAGCATAAATTCACTGATACACAATGACAGGAGTTTAAGGACAGAGGTTGAGAGTATGCATTCAAGTTCTTATTACTTTTCTCTGGCCTTGTCAAGTAGCCGCACAAGTTCAGATCTCCAGCCCAGTGAGTGTAGCCCTTTATGAGCCTGGCTCTCAGCTTGATTGGATAACAGCATTCACCCCTGTACTTCAGTTCTTCCTTCAGATATGCACTGTACTGGGTTGAACTGTACCTACCCAAATTCCTGTCCACCTGCAATTTGTGAATATAACCTTATTTGGAAACAGGGTCTTCACAGACGTAATCAAGTTAAGACGAGGCCACACTGGAGTAGTGTGGGCCCTAAATTCAATATGATTATTGTCTTCCTAAGAAGACAAAAATACAGACACAGAAGACAAAGAGGGAAGATAACCATGGGAAGGCAAAGACAGAGATTGGAGTTACGTTGCTACAAGCCAAGGAATGCCAGGGATTGCCGGTGACCGCCAGAAGAGGCAAGGAAGGAGTCTCTGCAGGAGGTCTCAGAGAGAGCGTGGCCTTGCTGACGCCTTGATATCAGCCTTCTAGCCTTCAGAACTGTGAGTGAATGCATTTCTGTTGTTTTAGGGCCATGCTTTTTGTGACAATTTTTTGCAGCAGAGCCAGGCAACTGCTCACATGAAGGTCACGGGGTTTGTCCATGACTATGTAGACCATCCTCTGCACTACACCACTGAGACCGAAATCCCCTCAGTAACTCTCATGCCAGCCTAAATATAAGACTTGGGTTTCTGTAATCTGCACCATCCCTGTTATTTTCTTCTGAGAAAGAATGTTGAAGAACAAGGTCACCTCTAGTCTCCTGTCCAAGGAGTCCAGACTTATTTTCTCCTCTTGAGCCTCAGCACTCAGGCTCTCCCTGGGATCAGACAAGCTCCTGGTCCCAATGAAGCAGAGAACTGAAAAATCCAAGAGGCCTTGGAGAAATATCATGAGTGAGCAATTCATGGCAACCGGGAATTCCAGGCTAGAAAATATTTATGGTGAATTGACCTTGTGGATATTAAAGTGGGTTTTAGGATTTGAGACTTCCCTATTTGAATTTCTCCATCTCCCCCACTCTATAGTGCATGTGCTTAAGACATGCTGTGGGAAGTGAGTTTCTATTCACTGGAGTACATTTTACTCCCACAGGATTTTTCAGTTAATGTTGGACTGACTAAGCACGTGTGTTCAGACTGAGGTAAGTGTGATGTATTTGGCTTCATTTACACAGTGTTAACTTTGGAATGCAAAGGGCAGTGTATTAAAATATAAAATAACCCTCTTCAGAATGTACTGGAAGTTAAAAGGGTATGCATACATTACTACTATTAATAAATATTAATCAGTATATTTTTATCTGTTCCAATTCTTATTCTATTAATAGGCTATGGCACTAATTTTCAAATTGGGCCTCTATATCTTTCCTTATTCCAATTGTTCTTTCAACAAACAAAGCTGTGTACAGCTCCGAGCTGGAATGGAAAATTCACAAATGAAGAAGGCAAGACTTCTCTGTCTGACACCTCACATTTTGGTAAAGAGCACGTACACACACACACACACACACACACACACAAATTTAGGATAAAATGTAAAAGGACTGTGAGTATGAAGAAAAAATATCAATTAATTTTTCATGAGAGGGTTAGATTAGTTTTCAGGAACAAAGGAGGAAATATCCGAGCAAATATTGGAAAGTGAGCAGGTGAGAGAGTAAGAGAGAGAGAGAGAGAGAGAGAGAGAGAGAGAGAGAGAAAGAAGAGAAAGGAAGAGGAGGAGGAAGAAGAGAGAGAATATGAATGCAAAACTAGCAGCCTCAAACACGTGCCCTGTCCTGGAAATACTATTTTCAGACCAGAGGAGTCTATCTGTGGATGACTCTATCCATGTTACTTGCCATGTCACTGTCTGCCCACACTCCCCACCAATTGCTGCTACAGTGAAGTGTGGGACATCTCAGCTGGAATTTAAGGCCTTCTATGATTATATAATGTTTTCATTTTATTATTGTTACTTTCCTACCTCATCCTCTGTCCATCTGCATAGTATTTCCCAGGACTTTGCCTTCATGGCTCCGGACTCTCCCAGTCCTACCTCCTTCCCCCTTCTCATCCCCACACCCCAGTTTGGCATCAACTTTCTTTCAGCTAGAGGCATTCTCCATGTTTCCAAGTTCCCAAAGCACTCCATCTGTTCCTCTCATGATGTGTGGGATGCATGTATTTCCCCTATATTTGCTGCCCTCACCTAAGCCTGCGACCTGCCCTGCACCCCACTGACATCAGTCGTGGCCAGTGACTTCCCTTAGTCAGCGGAGTGTGGAAGAATGACGTGTGCCACTGCTGGCTCTCCGTGTGGTGCTGCCTTGAGGACACATGTCTGAGAAGGGGCTGTGTCTCCTGCCTGATTTCAGGAATGGTGGCAACACGGAGCAGAAGTGCAGCTGACCCATAAAGGACTTTGACTGCCCGAGAAGTGTTGAAAGTTACTGAGAATTTGCGATCGTGTTATCAAAGCACAGTCTATCCTAAGGTGATGCATACAACTGGTCTTATTCTCTACCTTAAATGATCAGTGTTTGTAAATGTATCTTTCCTCCCCTATTAGGGTATGAACTTCCCATAGACTCTATGTGGGATCCATCTTTGAATTTCTCACTCTCATCGCAGAGCCTGGCATCTGGTAATTGCTTACTAAATATCTACTGACCCGTATAGTAAATGAGCGTGTGATTTCAGAAATGAGTGTGTGCATGCCCCGGTACGAGCATGAGAAATGGGGCAGGCTGTGATGGAGAGAGAAGAAGAACCAGCTCATTTCCCAGGCCCAGCTGTGTTTGACTCTTGCCTTAACAGCTCCCTACCCTGAATGAATCAGCTAGTTGGAGATTTATTTTTAATCTAGAGATTAGGTTTATTGCCTTCAAGATAAAGAGCAGAGAATTTTATTTCAAAAGGATAGACTATGAAAAGGATATAACCCAAAAGCTAGAGTAAGAAAATGATGTATTATCTTTATATTTTGATGGAATAAAATAACAGATGTGGTGAGGGTCCTGGGGGAATAGCCAATCTCTAGGTCTTTTTGAGGACACCTGGAAAGATACCAGGAAATAGATGTGCAAGAAGCTTCTTTAGGTTTTGGAGCAATGGTGTGGACCAGAGCTTCTTTAATCTCAATGCACTTACTCAAATGCAGATTCTGATAGAGTGTATTGGTGGGAGGCACTGAGATAACATTCTAATGAGCTCTCACCTGCTGCTGCTGGCCACTGGGCCACCTTTGAGTAGTAAAGTGTTGAAGACTTTGGGATTGAGCCAGCCGTGGGACACTGTGTTTGATACCTCCTAGCAAAGATAAAAGCAGGCAACATTGCTCGCAATGCCTGATGGGCCTGTGGGACACAACTAGCCTTGATAACATTGGGGAAAATCAGTGCTCCTCTACTTTCCTCCAAGCCAGAAGGAAGCATGTTACACGTAACGCACAGTGGCCATCCTAGCCAAGAGGTTAAACACACCAGGTCTAGCGTCAGGAAGTCTTGGGTACCAAATCATAGCTCCTCTAATCTGATGACTTAGCGACCTTGAGCAGTTTCTTAACCTCTCTGAGCGTCCATTTTATAATTTGTGAAGAGGGAGAATATCAGAAATTAACCCAGGTACTTGGGGGAAGTGAGTCTTTCTAAATCTTGGCAGTGGGATCAAGATTTTTATTTTTAAAAGAAGCTTCTTCATATCACAGTTTTGGCCTGAGTGTGAACACAAGAAATATTAGATGCCAAAGTTCATATCAGACAGTTCCCCACTTGCAAAATTTACAGAGATTGTTTGTAAAGTGGTTACCGGTTTTTGACTCTGCTCATTGACTTCAAATAAAACAAAGATTGAGAAGAGAGAAGGAAAGACAATTTGAAAAAAGATTTCTTTGGAGAGAGCTATTGCAGTGCCTGAGGATCTACCCCCACCCAGCAGGTGTGGGGGTGGGGATGGGGTGTTACCTTCCTCATCATAAGCCCCATGAGAGACTTTCATGGGTGACTAGAGAACTTTCAATATGTGCCCTGTGTTTGGGAGACACGGAGGACTTGAGTTTGATGACAAGAACACTGAGTCAGCCTGTGGCGATAAGGTGTAGGTTGCCATGATGGAACCTACCTGTGATCCCAGCACTTTTTGGGTCAAGGGATCCTTGTTTGTTTCCCACAGAGCACGGTGTATTTTCTATAAAGACCAACAGATACAGAAAGAGAGGGAGAGAGCAAGGCCAGACCTTTGGCCATCTTGGGTGCAGAAGAAAGTGAAGAAACCCTATGGTAAAAAGCTGAAGGTTAACACGAGGTCCCTAGGGTTTCCCACCTAGCATAGGATGTATCTTGCAGGATCCAGGTAACAGCACAAGTGAAGTCCTTGGTCTCCAGAAAACAAGGAAGGTGCCTGCCAGGGAAGAAGTAGGCCCTACTTATCTGCAAAGTCAGCCCTCATCCACCCTCAACAAGGCCTTTCCTTTCTTCCTTCTATGCCGTCTTCTGCCTGTTCCAACCTGATCAGAAAATATCTGGCAAGCACAGGGCAATGGGGAGGGGAGAGTCAGTATGAGAAAGAACCTACCACCGTCTTTAAGGCTACCGCTCTCAAGGTGAGGGAGTGGAGATCTGACATTGAATAAAGTTTGGCGTGTGGATTCGATCTTGGTCTGGGCATTTTGACTTCAGAATCAGAAGTCTAAAGTTATTACTTAATATCTATTACTTGCCTATTACCTAGAGTTGAGCAGGAAGTTCTCAGGTCTATTGATGTATTCAAGTAGCAGCAGTGGAGGGTAACCTCATTAAATAGTTATAATGAGAGAGCAAGAAAGAGAAATAATAATTATAATAATAAGCTGCATTTTGATTATGTAACAGTTGTGCTTGTTCAAGTACCAGGTAAACCTATCTTGGCACCGGAACCAAAGACCATTCATGACCACAGCAGGGCCTGCCACGTAGAGTGGGCAGCCGCGGGAGGCTGTGGAGCTGGCAAGCCTACTGGAGAGGGGCCGGAGCCCCGTGGAAGCAGGTGTCTTGAGAGACTGAAGAGTCTCTGGATTTATGGAGGGAGTGGTCAAGAACCAAAAGCAGATTGTTTTTACCCAAAGAGGGAGACTGAGGAAGCAACAGAGGTATTCTCATTACCATGTGAAACTAGCTAAGCCTCGATTGTCTTCCTGCTCCACTTCTCCAAGCCCAGGATGAGAATGGATGAAGGAGTCTTTCCAAAGCCTAGCGGCGAATCCCAAGTCAATGATGTGCTTTCAGCAGTATTCTAAATCAGGTTCAGGGTAACACAGGGAAGTTGATGAGGCTGTGATGAAGATGCAAAGGCCCAGTTCCTGAGTTCCATAAAAATTCTTCGGGATTCCATTGTCCCTCGCCCTTGCCCACAGTGGCAGCAGTTCAGCCAGGCTTCCTTCCCAACCTCCATCCTCACCTCCTCCCTACTCCTTACCTCCCCACTCCTCACCTCCCCTCATTTCCAGAGAGTGGCTCCATGCTCATACTTTCTCGGAATGATCTTATTCCCTGGCTCCATTCTCCCAAGACACTCTTTTCTTCTGACTTAGATTAGGGAGAAAGAAGGAGCATGGGTTTTGTGGTGCCAAAAAGCGAAGGATGTTCTGTTGTCTATGTAGTTGACCTGATACGAGACAAAAGGGGGAATCCACCTGTTGAAGCTGCAAGGCGTGAGGCACTTCAGATCCGGTCACACTATTCCTAACTATGGGAAGGGGAAGACATTATGAATTAAAACAGGTGATGATCGCAAATCCACTGTGTCTTTACAGTAAAACCTGTGTGTCGCAGCAGCAGAGTGTCATGGTGCTGGCTTGCTCCCGTAGAGAGCACACTGTGGTAGGAAGAGCACACGCAGGTGTTAGAACTGGCCACATCCATGGTAGAATTCCAGTCCTGACAGCGGTTAGATATTCCACATTTTTGCACTCAGCCATTTATTACTACACGACACTTTCCTGAAGCACCTGCTGTGTGTGGAGTCCTGAGGACTTACTGAGCCGGGAGACGAGCACCTGCCCTCAAGCAACTCTCAGCGTCATGGGCGAGATGGGCATTGCGACAAATAGAGTACGGTCTGACCAGTGCAAGGACGGAGACATGCGGAGGTTGTCCTGTGACTTGTGTGGGGAAGGAACGCACCTCACCGAGGAGGAATAGAGGACGAATGTGAGCTCACTGGTTGGAGTTCGGGTTGAGGGGAGGACGCACAGGGTGTGTGTTAACCCACAGAGGACTGGGATGGCGGGGTGCGTCTGAAGGAGCGTGTGCTTCTCCACGTGAGCTTAGTACCGGGTGGTAGTGGCAAGAGGTGGGAGGTGAGGGTGGAAAGGCAGACAGGGCCAAGACCATAAGATCATGGAGGGCCTCATAAGACATGCTAAGGAGTTTGTATTTTGTCCTGCACACAACGAGAACCACTAAAGAGTTTCATGCCAGGGAAACCATGATCATACTTATGTTTTAGAAATAGTTCTTTGAAGGAAGAACTTGAAGGAAGAGATTGAAGCTGAGAGAGGGGAGTTAGGATATTACTGCAACTCTTTAGGTAAAAGGAAATGCATTGCTGACCTAAGGTGAAAATGGGGAGGAGACACTTGAATGAATTCCCTAAGGAGCAAACCTGGAGACCAAGATTTGAGTGAAAGTAGTTTATTTGGGAGAGTAACGAAGTAAGTTAGTGATTCAGGGAGGTGACAGAAGGAAGGAGGCCTAAAGAAGATCATTTTTATGATCAGGTTACTACTGTGGGACTGGGGCTGAATCCTGCTGGGACCCCGTATAGAGTGTGCTGACAGTTGTCCCATACACTTAGGGGAATTAAGGGGCATTTATTCACCACCTCCCATCTGTGATTGGTTGGGAACCTCATCTAAGGACAATAGCTCTCTGACCCTTTAGACTTGCTTTACACATATGTGGAGTAGGCTTCTAAAAAACCAGAAGTCCTCAGACAGGGAAGGGTGAGTGCTTGAAGTCAGATGCCACTGACACACTCAGGCATGTTAACTGTCGAGGAGATACAGGCAGGGCACCCACAGTGTTCACTCTAGCTGGCAGGTTAGGAGGCAGAATGAATAAAGAGTTGGGTGGGAAGGTAAATTAGTGCAACCTCTATGGAAAACAGTATGGAGATTTCTCAAAGGACTAAAAATAGACCTACTATTCAATCCAGCAATCTCACTACTGGATATGTGGCCAAAGGAAATGAAATCATTGTATCAAAAAGATACCTGCCCTCATATGTTTATCACATCACTATTCACAATAGCAATGATGTGGAATAAAACTAAGTGTCCATCAACTGATGATTGGATAAAGAAAATGTGGTATATACATGCCATAGAATACTACTTAGCCATAAAAAAGCATGAAGTAATGTCCTTTACAGCAACTTGGATGGAACTGGAGGCCATTATCCTAAGTGAAGTATCTCAGGAACAAAAAAATTAAATGTCTCATGTTCTCATTTACAAATGTGAGCTAAGCTATGAGGATGCATAGTCATACAGGGCGAAATAATAGACATTGGAGACTCCAAAATGTGGGAGGGTAGGAGCAGGGTGAGGGATGGAAAATTACCTATTGGATACAGTGCACACTATGCAGGCGATGGGTAAACTAAAAACCCAGGCTTTACCCATATACAATATGTCCATGTAACAAAACCGCACTTGTACCCCCTAAATCTATTTTTTTAAAGAATAAAGGGTGATAAAGATAGGAAATACTCTAGAATAATTTCCAACTTTCCAATAGGAGTGAACAAATGAATATATTAATAAATTCTGATTGGGAGTAAGGAGGTGTAAGACTGAGAGTTATAAACAAAAGGAGTTTGGAAAGTTCTTAGGCCTGTGATTTTCCAGTTCTCTTTTTGAAAGAACACCTATATTAAAGTTTTGGTGTAAGAATTCCATGGTATACATATACCACATTTTATTAATCCACTCATGTATTGATGGGCACTTGGGTTGTTTCCACATCTTTGCAATTATGAAAAACCTTTAAATTTTTGAAGATAGCTATCAAGTATCTGGTAGAGAAAGTGTGGGTTAAATAAAAAAATGACTGAAACTTGAGTGTACATAGTTTCTCACTGTGCTTAATAATTTCTTTTTGTTGCTTTGGTTTTTAAAAAAAAAATTATTTATTTATTTATTTTAAATTTCAGAATATTATGAGGGTACAAATGCTTTGGTTACATAAATTGCCTTTGCACCACCCCAGTCAGAGCTACAGCGTGCCCATCCCCCAGACAGTGCACACCACATCCATTAGGTGTGAATATATCCATCTCCTTCTCCCCCCCTCACCTGCCTGACACTGATGAACGTTACTTCCATATGTGCACATAAGTGTTGATCGATTAGTACCAATTTGATGGTGAGTACACATGGCACTTGTTTTTCCATTCCTGTGATACTTCACTTAGAAGAATGTGCTCCAGCACTATCCAGGATAATACAAGAGATATTAGTTCACCATTGTCTTTTGTGGCTGAGTAGAACTCCATGGTATATATATATATATATACCATACTTTATTAATCCAGTCATGTATTGATGGGCACTTTGGTTGTTTCCACATCTTTGCAATTGTGAATTGTGCTGCTATAATCATTTGAGTGCAGATGTCTTTATTATAGAATGTCTTTTTTCCCTTAGGGTAGATGCCCAATAGTGGGATTGCTGGATCAAATTGTAGGTCTACTTTTAGTTCTTTGAAGTATCTTCATATTACATTCCACAGAGGTTGTACTAGTTTGCAGTCCCACCAGCAGTGTATGAGTGTTCCTAACTCTCTGCATCCACACCAACATTTGTTGTTTTGGGACTTTTTGATAAAAGCCATTCTCACTAGAGTTAAGTGATATCTCACTGTGGTTTTGATTTGCATTTACCTGATGATTAGATATGTTGAGTATTTTTTCATGTTTCTTGGCCATTAGTCTATCTTCTTTTGAAAAG
>VBSM01002217.1:11700370-11725228 GCA_008086735.1 Cheirogaleus medius
CTTTTTTTGTTGCATCCTTTCCTGGCTTTGGTATCAAGGTGATATTGGCTTCGATACTATTTATATTAGAACCCCCAAAATGAAATACTTAGGTACAATTCTAAAAAATATATACAAAAACTATGAGAAAAATTATAAAACTGTGATGAATGAAATCAAAGAACTAAATAAATATGGAGTTATTCCATGTTCATGGATAGAAAGACTCAATATTGTTATGATGTCAATGTCAGTTCTTCCCAACTTGATCTATAGATTCAACACAATCCCAATCAAAATCTCCACCAGTTATTCTGTGGATATTCAAAAACTGATTCTAAAGTTTATATGGAGATGCAAAGGGCCCAGAATAGCTAATACAATATTGAGGAAGAAGAACAAAGTCAGGGGACTGAAACTACTAGAGTTCAAGACTTACTATAAAGTGATAGTAACTAAGACAGCATAGTATTGGTAAAAACATAGACTAATAGATTAATGGAATGGGATGGTCAAATAATCTTAGATGAAGGAGCAAAGGCAATACAATGGAGAGAAATACTGGACATCCACATGTAAAAAAATGAATCTAGACACAGACCTTACACTTTTCACAAAAATTAGCTCAAAGTGAATCATAGTCCTAAATGTAAAACACAAAATTATAAAACACCTAGAAGTAACACTGGAGAACTTTGAGTATGATTATGACTTTTTAGGTACAGTTGTTCTCCCTTATCTGAGGTTTCACATGCCACAGTTTCAATAACCCAAGGTCAACAATGGTCTGAAAATATTAAATTGAAAATTGCAGAAATGTGCAACTCTTGAATTTTAAATTGCACACTGTTCTGAGGTGTATGATGAAATCTTGTGCTGACCTGCCCAGGACATGAACATCCCTTTGTCCAGTGTATCCATGCTGTGTATACTACCTGCCCATTAGTTGTCAACATTGTCTGCTCCTGACATCCAACCACCAACACCATCATGGTTTGATGACCCAAAATCACTTAAAGCGATGATCTTCCCAATGTAGTGTCAGAAGGTCAATACTAGCCTAATGCTATGTCACAATGCTTATGTTATTTACCTAACTTCATCTCATCATGTAGGCACTGTATTATCTCACATCATCACAAGAAAAAGGGTGAGTACAGTACAATAAAATACTTTGAGAGAGAGAGAGACCACATTCACATGACTTTTACTATAGTATATTGCTATAATTATTCTATTTTATTATTAATTATTGTTGCTAACTAATCTCTTACTGTACCTAACTTATAAATTAAACTACCATAGATATGTATATATAATAAAAAACAGACATATACAGTGTTTGGTATTATCCATTGTTTCAGGCATTCACTAGGAGTCTTTGAACATATCCCCTGCAGAAAGGGTGAACTACTGTGCTACACCAAAAGCATAATCCATGAAAGAAATAATTGACAAGCTGAACTTTGTTACAGTGAAAAATTTGTGCTCTGTGAAATGTACTGTGAAAAACACCTGTTCAGAAAATGAGAAGATAAACCATAGGCTGGGAGAAAATATTTACAAAAGATATATCTGATAAAGAATTGTTATCCAAAATATGCAAAGAACTGGTGAAACTCAGCAATAAGAAAATAAACAACCTGATTAAAAATGGGCAAAGGACCTGAACAGACACTTCACAAAAGAAGATATACATACAGATGGCAAATAAGCATATGAAAAGATGCTCTAGTTTGTATGTCATCAGGAAAATTCAAATTAAAACAACAAGATACCAAGGCATAACTATAAGAATGGCCAAAATTCAGAACCCTGACAGCACCAAACGCTGGTGAGAATGTGGAGCAACAAGAGCTCTCATGCATTGTTGGTGGGAATGTCAGATGGTACAGTCACTTTGGAAGAAAGTTTGTCAGTGTCTTACAAAACTATATGTACTCCTTTCATATAATCCAGTAATCAGACTCCTTGATATTTAGGCCCACATAAAAATCTGCATATGTATGTTTACAGCAGCTTTATTCGTAATTGCCAAACATGGGAGCAACCAAGATGTCCTTCGGTATGTGAAGGGATAAATGAACTACGATACATCCAGACAATGGAACATTATTCTGTGCTAAAAAGAAATAAGTTCTCCAGCCATAAAAAGACATGGAGGAAGTTTAAATGCCTATTAATAAATGAAGAAATTAAATCTGAAAAGTCTAAATACTATATGATTTCAATTATATGACATTCTAGAAAGGGCTACACTATGGAGACAGTAACAAGATCAGCGATTTCTGAGGAGTAGGGGGGAAGAAGGGATGAATAGGCAAAGCACAAAGGATTTTTCAGGCAAGAAAAATATTCTACATGATACTACAATCATATAAACATTTGTCAAAACCCATAGAATGTATAACACCAAGAGCGAACTCTAACGTAAACTATGGACTTTGGGTGGGTGATAACGGTATGTGTCAATGTAGGTTTGCCAATTGTAACAACATACTACTTTGGTGTGGGATGCTGATAGTGGGGCAGGTTGTGTGTGTATGTTGGGGTGAGGAGGGTACATGGGAACTCTGCACTTTCTGTTTTGCTATGAACCTTAACTGCCCCAAGAAAGAAAGTCTACTAAAAGTGAAAAAATGGGCAAAATACTTTAATAGACATTTCTCCAAAGAAGATATACAAATGGCCAATAAACACATAAAAATATGCTCAGTGCTAATCATTAGGGAAATGCAAATCAAAACCACAGTGAGATATCACTTCATACCTGTTAGGATGGCTATTATAAAAAAAAAAACTAGAAAATTAGAAGTGTTAGAAAAGATGCAGAGAAATTGGAACCATTGTACATCACTAATGGGAATGTAAAATGGTGCAGCCACTGTGGAAAATTGTATGGCAGTTCCTCAAAAAATTAAACATAGGATTACTGTATGATTCAGCAATTCCACTTCTGGGCATATACCCAAAAGAATTGACAGCAGCAACTTGGACAGATATTTGTATACCCATGTTCATAGCAGCATTATTCACAATAGCCAAAATGTGGAAATAGCCCAAGTGTTTATGAACAGATGACTGGATAAACAAAATGTGGTTCATACACAAAATGAAATATTATTTGCCCTTAAAAGGAAGGAAATTCTGATACGTGCTATAACATGGACAACCCTTAAAGACATTATGCTGAGTGAAATAAACCGATCACAAAAGAGTAAATATTGCATAATTCCACTTGTATAAGGTATCTGGAGTAGTCAAATTCATAGAAACAGAAAGCAGAATGGTGGTTCTGAGGGGCTGGACACAGAGGGAAATGGGGAATTAGTGTTTAATGGATACAGAGTTTCAATTTGGGAAGATGAGAAAGGTCTGGGGTTGGATGTTGGCCGTGGTTGTACAAAATGTAAATGTATTTAAAGCTACAGAATTATATTTAAAGCTCCCTTATTTGTAAATAAGGCAGGCTAGTAAAATGTAAAACCACACACACACACACTCTCTCACTCTCTCAATATATATATTATATATGAAGCCAACAGCTTAGAAAAAAACTAGGAATGTTTATTTAAAAATTGAAGATCTAATCAATTTAATACCATAAAACTTTATTGATAAATCAGAAAGATATCATGAGCAAATAATGTCTATGTTTCAGGATTAGAGCAGAAAACACTGTAAATGTCAGCTCTCTTTTATTTTTATGTATTAACTTTTGTGTTTAATGAAATTCTATTCAAAATGCCAGCAAAGTGAACCAACATCCATCTAGAAATAAAAATTAGATAAAAAATGTGGAAAACGTAATAACATTTTGATCGACTTGCCCTAGCACTTCTAAGTGCTTTAAAAATTGCAATAATGGAAGTATTATGGTTCTAATGCATAAAGTGATAGTTGGAAGACTGGAATAGAAATGTGGGAAACAACTGCACAGGAAAACATCCTTAATGTACAATTAAGTTTGTTAAAAAAAATAGGTATATATAAAGAATAGAAGAAAACATTAAAAAATCAACAATAAGTATCTGTAGTTTGTGGATTGCCCACAGTTTTTATATTCTTCTGTTTATTTGTCTGTGCTTAGTGTGTTTCAGCAGTGATCATATGAATTTCACAATCAAGACAGGACACCATTTGCAGGAAAGAAAAGCCTCCCACCGGCCCAGAACAGCAGGCATCAGCTTTCCCATCAGCCTCCTCTGCAGCTCCCTCTCCGCCAGGCAGCTCTGTGGTCTTTCCGCTCCACTCTTGATCCCACGTTCAACTCAATGTGTGGGCAGAAACAGAATAAAATGCTGATCTTGAGGAAACACTGTGAGATACTATCGAGAAGAAATTAAGAAGTCATTTTACATGAAGATTGGAGGATTTGTCAAGAAATTGGAGAAAATCCAGAGAAGAACCAAGGAATGACTGAGGACCTGAGGCTGAAGGGTGGGCTTGAGAGTAGAGATGAAAAGAAAATGTGTTTACCTTGGCCAGACTCTGTGTAGAGACTTAAAAACAGTATTGGAGCCCAATCAAACCGCCATTAACAACTGCCAGGCAGAGCCCCATCCTGAGCGACCCTGAAAGGTCAAAACAAACTCTTAAAATTTCCAGTGCTTTTTAGTTCAACCTGAGGTTAAAGACCATATCTTCCACACAGTACAGATTGCTTTTGCGTGGATGCCAAGAGCTTGTCTTCGTTGTGCATTAAAGATGTAAATATTGTGTCAAGGAAGTAACTCTTTAGAGGCTGCTCAAAAGGCTTCCTGGTGACAGAAGATGCCGATGTGGCCAGGATGGACCAGGTTTGCACAGCACAAATGCTCTAATCGAATCATTTGTTCTTCCTGTGGCTCATTTTTCCTGCTTGTTTTGTGTTTATTTGGGGAAACAGAGGGGCATTCAGAAAGAGTGATGACAGAAAAAGAGAGAAACAGAGGCACAAAGAAAACAATGAGGCCAAGAGAGTTTCTGAGAGAGACTCAGGATGGCAGCCGGAGGGAGAGAGTGGCTGATAACCAGCCGGGAACTTAGGAATTAGCTGGAGACAAAGCTGGGGCAGAGAGGAAGGGACAGGCAGCCAGAGAGGAGGAGAGGGAAGGAGAGGGCCTGGTGGTCTGCCCTGGGGTGGGAGCAATAGGGAACCTTGGCTCATCTGTGCTTGTCAGACGATTCAAAGGAGAACAGAAATCTGTGGCAAGGCAGCCCTGTTTATTTTTTAATGTGCCATTGTATTTTGGTAACAGAAAAAGAAAAAGGCAAAACGAAATTTAGAACGGAGGAGGGAGCCCTACAATGACGCTCTGGAGTCCCCCAAAGACAGGCCGCGGCACCCCCTGCGTTGTCTCAGCAGCTCCCTTGGTCTGACTGCGGCCCCTCAGAGACCCTGCGCTCCCGCCAGGGAGATGGGAAAGGACTCAGTCTTGTTCTCCCTATCCCTGTGGATGAAGTCCTACAATGGGGAAAGATACTGTCAGAGTTATCTGTGACATTTTGTCAGTTCTTGCTCTTGTTCGCTTGCTGCACTCCGAGGCACCTAAACCCTGTCACAAGGGCACAGTCTTCGAAGACTTTGTCAATGTAGATGGAAACCCCTTTCGATCTCACCTAATACTGGAAGGTGTTGTAAGACTTCCAGTCTGCTGGGCTGAGGACCTGGGCTTGTCCAGCATAGTGTCCCACAGAGGCGTGCATTTATGGTTTGTGTTTCTGCCTCATCTCACCCTGCTTATTTGGGGGCATGTCACTAAAGTAATACAATAAAATAAATATTTTTAATCTCTTGTATTTCCATGGTTCAATTACAAAAATACAAAAAGTCTCTTGAGGAAGAAGGTTAAAAATTCCCAGTTACCTTGGTTAGTTTTTCACTTATATAAAAATAGCTTAATTCCACTTAGAATTAATAGCATATCAAGATTATAGAGATGTGCATGGTCCGAGACAGCAGTGTGTCACATCATAGAAAAACACAGGCCTAGATATTGACTACAAACATGGTATCCCTATTCTCTTTTATGGAGATGCCCATGTCTGAAGATCAGGTGAATTATTTGCTTGCTTTTGGGAGTAAATTCTTGCGGCATTAAACATAAATTCTTCTGAAATATGATGCATTTATGCATAAATTCACAATTAAAAAATATACCTTATTTATTGAAAGTGTTCTCTCAGTGATAGGAGTGCAAGACCCAAAACATTTGGGCGCCACTCTTATAGACTGTGGTGTACAACAAGGGTTGTTTGAGCACAGCACTTAAGAAGAAGAAAGCCACAGAGGGCCACGTCTGCACATCAGAATTTCCTTGGGGACACTGAAAACACACATAATCTTGGGTTTCACCCCAGATAGGAACTCCACAGAAAGACCTAGACATCAGTATTTTTTAAACTATTTTTCTGTAGGTACTATCATTGTGAACAACTGGGCTGAGGAATCTTTTGTTTTCCTGCCTCTAGTTGCCGCACATGTTCTAAAGTCTGGTTACCAATGCAATGCACTCAGACAGAACAGTTATGTATTTTAATGGCAATTAAATTGATCTCTTCCATATAGAATTAGATAATTTCTCCCAACATTTTGATAATCAATTCTATCTAATAACCTCAAAATTACATGATTGGTTATACAGTAGATACAATTTAGAGGTTTACTTGAACAAAGATGTCACATTGAGTCTATTGATGTATTTCACCATGTCAATGTTATTAGGGTGAGTTAATATGTAAATTTGTCCCTTTTTGCAGGTGAACATTATTTCAAACATTTGTAAAACATGGGCCTTGAGCAACTCTCTTGAGGCCACAAGCCAGTTAAGTTTCATGGCAGCTGCTTACTACATGAAAGCATATTAACTTTTTCTTTCTTTCTTTTTTTTTGAGACAGTCTCACTCTCTTGCCTGGGCTAGAGTGCCGTGGTGTCAGTCTAGCTCACAGCAACCTCAAACTCCTGGGCTCAAGCCATCCTCCTGCCTCAGCCTCCCAAGTAGCTGGGACTACAGGCATGCGCCACCGCGCCCGGCTAATTTTTTTTTTTCTATTTTTAGTTGTTTGGCTAATTTCTTTCTATTTATAGCAGAGACAGGGGCTCGCTCTTGCTCAGACTGGTCTTGAATTCCTGAGCTCAAACAATCCGGCCACCTCAGCTTCCCATAACTTTTTCTTAATACATTTATTTTAGGATATTCTTGGTTGTTCTGTGATAGGGCAGGAATTTAAAGGAAGAGAAAAAATGGTGGAGAGGCGATGGGGGTGGTGGGAATTCTAAATAAAGTTCCCAGTCAGTCGGCCTGACTGCAGGTCAGTGCTCAGACTGTAGGCTGGGGATCAGAGGAATGATGAGCATTGACTCATTGTCACCAACTCTGAGTAAGACTTTCGACCTTTCGGTGTCTCAGTAAATGAATCCTAAAGGAACGATGCAGTGGGAAAAAGGAGCATGATCATCCTGGCCCGAGGTCTCCTAGGTAAATGCACGATGACAATGGAATTGAGAGTTTGTGTGACCTTTAGTCCGGGGAGTCACTGTCATCACAGCAGATAGCCCTGTCATTTTGGCTTTGTGGTGACAAGGAGAAAGCATCGATGTGTAATGCTGGGATCACTGTATGAGCAGACAGGAATAGTCATTTCCCCCCCCACCCCCGCCCCACACACCCACCAGCTCCTGGTCCCTCCAGGACAAATGGCAGAGAGATTTCTCCATGCAGTTAGCCTTTAAAGAAATCAACTTTATTGTACCCATTTTAAGCTCCTAGTTTGAAGAATTTTGACAAATGTATACACTTATATAACTGCCGCCACAATCAAGACATAGAATCTTTTCTTTACCCTTAAAAGTTTCTCTGTGCCCCTTCCTGGGAAGTCTCCCTCCATCCCCAGCCCCAACCACCGATCTGCTTGTCATTAGCGTAGAGTAGATTTGTCTTTTCTGGAGTTCTGCATAGATGCAACCACGTATCTATTCTTTTACATTTGGTTTCTTTCACTCAGTACAATGATTTTGAGATTCACCCTTCAGCTGTATATATCAGCAGTTTGTATCTTTTTGTTGCTGAATAGTATTCTCTTATATGACCGTATCATGATTTGTATATCCATTCACCTGTCAATGGACATTTGAGCTATTTCCAGTTCAAGACTGTTATGAATAAAACTGCTATGAACATTTGCGCACCAATCTTTGTGTGGGCATAGATTTTCATTTCTCTTCGATAAATATCTCAGAAAGGAACAGCTGGTATTTATGTTTGGTTAGCTTTAGAAATCTCAGCCAAACAGTGATTCCAAAGCAGCTGTACCATTTTGTATCCCCACCAGTAGGGTCTGAAGGTTCCAGTTTCTCCATGTCTTCTCCAACACTTGTCATTATCTGTCTGTTTCATCCCAGCCACTCTCGCAAGTGTGCAGCAGTATCTCCCTGTGGCTTCGCTTTGCATTTGTCTGGTGGCTAAGGATGCTGAGCACCTTGTTATGTGCTTCTTGGCACTGTCAAAGAATTTGAAAACATTTTTTAAAACAACCTAAGGAAAATTCCTAAGGGAAATTTGTGCTTCTTGTCACCACAGCCCAGTAATCTGGGGTTTGAAGTTGTGGTTCCCAAACGGGGATATTCTCACCAGGGGACATTGAACTTTAAGCTACAGCTGTTGCCCAGACACTGTAGGCTCTTGTGGCAAGAGACCAGCAGGCAAAGGAAGGAGTCGGCTGCCCAGCTGGGGGACGTCAGCCCAATTATTAGGTGGAGAAGGAGCTGCTGTTACCTAATGGGGGTCAGAATGAGCACGTTTGACACCAACATGACCCAGTGGGGCATTTCTTGATATTCTCCTGCCCAGTCTCATCAGTCGATGAACAAGTATAGCAGCCATGGTCTGGGGGGCTGGGAAATCCCACCAGCTTAGTTACCTAGACTAGCACAGGTGCCAGCTGCGAGTAAAGGGACTCTAGAGCAGACATAGCAGAGGGACAGGATAGGCATCATATGAGGCTCCCGGACCAGATACTGCAGCCAGGCTGTAGGTCAGCCTACTCACCTTCCTTGTGCGATTTTCCCAGGAAAAGAGGGCATCCAGGTTTCCAGAGGAGTTTTATCCAGTTGGAGTAAACTTATCATCTGAAGAAAGTGCATTCAGGTCATACATGGTGGCCGTGGTGGATGGGGGTGCACCCCCAGACACACACTCTCTTCGGGACTGAAGCACCATCCCTCCAGCTGCCGGTGGCTCACAGCCCAGTCCCTCTGCAGGGAGGGCCCTTGGTTGAGGGAGCAGGCTCCTCCCTGGAGACAGCCTACATTCTGCTGATTGGAAGTGAAGGTGCAAAGCCTTGCCCCCTTGCCTCATTTTGGGTCGTTTCTGAAAGACCATCCCAGCTCCAGAGCCTGCTGTGGAGTCCCCTGAGGTCCTGCTGCAATTCCACTGCAGTTCATCCTCTTCCTCTGCCCAGGCCTTTTGTCCTCACTGCCTGACAGCTGCTACCCTCGAGGCCACTCCCCAATAAATCCTGTCTTCCCTAATATTGATCTTGGCACCTGTTGCCCAGAGACCCCATCAATGACACCACTGTTCATGTGGTACTCATTGTGCCATGCTCATCCATCTAAGCTCTTTACATATACCATCTCTCTAAACCCACTCCATAATTCTACTAAGTGGCTACCGTTTGTATCCGCATCATATAGATGAGAAATCGTACATCATTTGTTGAAGTTCACAGGGATAGTAAATAGCAGTCAGCTTTAGACTCAGATCTGACTCTAGATCCTGAAGTTGTGACAGCTCCCTTTGAATATTTTCCTTATTTCATGGTACTGAGACTGTGATATTTATGTAGCATAAATATTTTATCACATTCTTGGATGCTTTCCTAGTGACAGTATATATGTGGCAGATGTATAGGTTAGTTTTGCTACAGTAACAAACAACCCCAGAGTCTCAATGGCTAATGAAAACAAATGCAGTCAGCTCTCCATTTCTGGGAGTTCTACATCCACAGATTCAAGAAATCACTGATTGAAAATATTTGGGGAACAAAAATGGGTGGTTGCATGTGTACTGAACATATACAGACTTTTATTGCTTATCATTATTCCCTAAATGATACAGTGTAACAACTGCTTACATAGTTTTTATATTGAATTAGATATTATAAGTAATCTAGAGATGATTTAAAGTATAGAGGAGGATGTACAAAGGTTACATGCAAATACTACACCGTTTTATATAAGCCACCTGAGCATCCGTGGATTTGGGTATCCCTGGAGGGTCCCGGAACCAATCCCCAGTGGATACCAAGATATGACTATATTGATTTCTTGTTCACATCACATGTCAGCTGCTCTGAATGGGCTCTTGTGGCTTTCCTCTACAGGTTTTCTTTTTCTAGGACCAATGCTAAAGGCTTAGTCCCCATCTAGGGTATGTCTTTCTTATGGCACTGGGCAAAAGAGCTGATGGAAACTTGCGATGGAATATGTTATGTCTGCCCACATAAGCACATTACTCTGCAAGCTCAGAGACAGTGATTGTGATCTTTGATTCTCTTAAAGAGAAAGAGGTGGTGAATAACTATGAACAATAATGCAATGGACTATAGCAGATATCCATGTCAGAGCTACAGAAATTGAATAATTAATTTTTACCAGTAAAACTATTTAAATTCTTAAATTATTTATATAATGCATCTTAGGTGCCCGGCAATGTTTGGGTGCTGGGATTACCATGATTGTCACTGATATCAGAACTTCTGGTCAAGCAAGCAGGTGTCTATTCTTTGATCATTTGCTATAGATGTCGTGCACCTTGAAGTGCCCTTCCCCCTTAACTGGGGCTCTCAGAAAGAATGGCAGTGAGCTGCCTGCTGACAATGACCTACCTGAAATGGAGCTTGAGGAGACAAACAGAAAGCCTAGCTGGCCTCATCATTTTTGAAAGAAGGCAACACTTTCCCATTTTCTGTTGCCTAGAAGGTAGAGTTATGTGGAGGGGATAATGCTCTTGGTTTAATCCAAGTGCAGAGAAGGGGCTGAGGGATACACCTAAACTCAAGTTTCAGGGGCTGGTGGGGAGTCACTGGCACAACCAGAAGGCCCTGCGGTGGAGAGAGACACAGCACATGGGGATGTTTGAGGCTGTACCAGAGGAACCTTTGTGATTGTGCAGTAATTCTTGTTCTCCAGGTTGGGGATCCTTTCTGTGACCACAAGTTCCCCCTCCCGCTTGCCGGTGTTTGGGAGGTGTAAGTGAAGGCAGGATGCCTGGATTTGCTATCATAGAAAAATGCAAAGAATGATAGTAAAGTTTTTCATTTTGCAAGAGAGACCATGGATCTTATGTTTTTGATGTGAAAATAGTATTTTGAAAATACCTTTTCCTCCGCTGTGTTTTCTGTCAAATTGGGTACCACCAAGATCCAATGAACCTTACTTGGCAGGCTGCCAAACTATTAGCCAAGTGCCTAATGGTCATGGAAACTGATGTGGTGGGAAAGCCCCTTAAGGATGTTTTGTGGAAGCAAGCTCCTGAGGAGGCTGCAAAAACCATCATTTCTTCTTTGCTCCTTAAATCTAAATAAATTAGATTAAGCCCATCAGCTTTCCTTTGTTGTATTGGTGGAAATTTAAATTCCAAGTGGTTGTCTTTGACTGGCAATATTTGAAGGAGTTAAAAAAAAGTTTGTATGTTTTAAAGGGAAGCTCCTGTATTATAAGAAAGTTCCCAAAGACAGTTTTTTCCCCCAAAACATATAACTAGTTTCATATTTACTTAATTTGGTTTATAAGATATCTGGGTGCTGCTGGGTGAAAATTACAAATAATTTAAATATTATTCTGCTGGTGCATTTAAAAAACGAATCTGCCTACTTTACCATAACAACTGCAGAGATCTGGAGCAAAGTTAGTGACACTGGCAAATTCTCTGTTCATTCGCCCTAGGTTAGTCCTATTGGTCTCCAGAAATAAATGTTTCCAATTCTATATGCACACCAATATTTCTCTGCACTGATGCTATACTTTGTCTCAGACAGATCTTCCTTACCTGACAGGTACAAATTCGTGATTAGTAACGTGAATGCCTTCCCCATTTAGGCTCTGGAAAAGACAACAGCGTGGCCTGAGAGCTATTGGAGTCAGAGCTCTTGGATTCTGCTCTTCTCTGGCCTGTCATTTGCAACACTTACAGAAAACTCCTTGATCGTACTCTGGTTTCATCTCTTATGGCTCAAGATGCTCTTCCCACTGGGATGATGGCACACTGTCTACAAGAAACTGTTACCCTGTCATTTTTTTATGGTATTGCCTCTGTAATTGACTTCATCAATGTTCCTTTGCTACCCCTCCCTCAGTTTCCACAAGCAAGGGAAGAACACATACTCTTTACCCTGGTGCTCAAGTGTGGGGTGTGGGCACAGATCGGGCTGTCTGGCATGGGAGCCAGCCCCAGGGTGGGGGTGCAGGGACATGTTGGAGTCCTATAGCCCAAGAGTTGAAGCAACCTGTCCATTTCAGAGATTTTGAAGGCATGCTTTTCCCAGACAGGGCAGATAGGGGAAAGGTAGAATCCAAAAGCACCCCTTTATATTCTTGCAATTCCAAGATTGCTGTTGCAGATATTCTCAATCTAAGCCTTTGATTTCTGAAATCGAAAGCTATATCTGAGAAGCAGCTTATGGATTTATGGTCCTGGAATATACTGGGGGAGGGATGTGCAAGTGGTGCTAACAGATGTGCTCACAGCTGTGACGTGGGATGAAGGTGTTCAGTCATGGTAATGTCATGGGGTTCCCTTTGGGAGGATGGATGCCCCAGGGAAATGCATCAGCAGTGCGTGATTAAAGTCCTGGGAGCCCATTGTGTTTTGCAAGAGTACAATCCTCTGGCTCATCATTGCTCTCAGGAGAGGGACTCTTTCCACAGCGTCCACACACAGGCCAGGGATTAAGGCGGGACAAATTTGGGGTGACTAGACTAGGGATGCCCTACTCAGCAGGCTTTTCCACCCTTCTGAGGGAGGACACCTGTGGCCTGCTGTAGTCTTAGAAAAACACAATGAAAAGGGAGTATTTTGGTTAGAATTGCCTTAGGAAAAATTATTGTAGGGAATTCATGGAAAAATATTGCTTTCCAATTTCAGAGCTACTCAAAATATCTGGTAGGCTAAATATAGAATGCTACTGAGGTCTTGCAGGTCCTGAGGTCTGGCTAAATGTGAGCTCTAGGGGTGGTGCCTTTCCTCCTCCCACCCCCACCACTTTCTGTCTGTCTCTCATTTTTCTTCCCTAGCTAACTTGGAAGCTTAACCAAGAATGATAATTAAACAAGAACCTTAATTGTTATTCCCGTACAAGCTGATACTTAATTTGAAAAATACAAAGTAATGAAATTTCCCTCTGAAAGATAATAGCTGAAATGAGAGAGAATATTTTACAAACTGAAAGAGCTCACAAATTCATCTTCCAGGAAATTGTTTATAAAGTTTGTGAAAATCAGAGGAACACCCAACACTGTAGGTGTGAGCTGTAGAGAAGATCGTCCAAAGGGTGTGGCATGTTTGGCTAGAAGAGCTTATGCTTTGTGCCCTCTAAAGGAGACAGAGAAGAAAAGGTAGATTGGTGTGAGATGAAACTTCTCAACTATAAGAGTTGTAAGGCCTGAAACGCCCTTTAAGTAGAATCATCAAAATGTATTCTTTGGTGATTTAATTTTTCTTTCTATTCTTTGTTTCTAAGCTTTTGCTCCCTTTTCCTGAGGGAATTAAAAACAATAAAAGTTTAAAGAAAAAAAGTGTGTGTGTGATACCTGGAATCATTCAGTCATCCTCTGTCTTCTTCCCTCTCTCATTTGTATGACTGTATGGTACAATCTCATCATCTGCAGTAGTTATATTATATAAAGTCACTGCAAACAGTGGATTAGCAAATATGGAGACATTGCTTCTGCAAGAAGTACAGGGTTAGACTTTGTGAGCCTCTGGTCACATTCACACCAATGGATCAATGAATAACCTTACTTTAATCGTGGTTCTGTTTAAAGGCACCTTATCCAATATCTACTGTTGATCCATTAACATTGAACTCCTGACCATAGCACTATAACTCGTTCCTGAGTGAAGCTTATCTGACACATGTGTTTTCTCCATAAGGCACATCATAGCCTTCTGTGTTTAAAAACACCAAACAGCACTTCAGTGCTATGCTTGGGGTGCATTTTAAACAGTGAAATTATGAAGAAAAAGCACAAAAATGCAAGAATGTGGGGCTAAATTGACAGCCAAAAGGACACTGGTTTTTAGTACAAGAGCTGAAATAAGAATGCAGAACATTGCCTTGCTCAGTCTCAGCTGGAATCATGCCCAGCCAGCAATTCAAATTTTTCACCACTTTGTGCATGTCTGTAAATGACCATGACAGTTCAGGGAGTATTGATTTTTAGGTTAAAAATACATTTTATCAAGTAGGTAGATTTGCAAATATGGAATTCACTAATGATGAGAATGAACTCTGCATGTGTGTGTGTGCATACATGTATATGAAATGATATCCTATTTAGATAGAAACTAGCTGTTGGCAGATGCACTTCCAAGAAGGGTAGAACTTAAGTTTAGGTGAAATGTGCTGATTTGTGCTGTACCCAAACAATTCAAGGATTTGGGAAACTAGATCCCGTAGGCTCACCTACCTGCGTCTTTAGCTACATCAAGGCATGATGCACACAGGGCTTTTGAGGACTGCTGACAAAATGGCTGACTGGCAGATGCCAAAGGGACATTCTCCCTCCATAAACAGGAATGATGAATAAAATATATTCCACTCTAAAGATTTAGCATGTTTCCTGGTTGAAAGATGAAAGAGAAATGTCTACATGACAGAGAAAGAGACAAAGAATCCCCTGCACAGCCCGAGTTGGTGCTCTGGCAGCATCTAGGGACCAGTCAAGGACAGAAGACAAGTCTCCCCCTGCAAGACCAGGAGCTGGGATTTAGCTTCTCTGCACTGAATAGGAGCTTCAAGATCTGCCATGTCTGTGAAAAGGGGGGAAAACTCTACCCATAAGACTTGAGAAGCAACAAGGGTTGTCATTACTAAGAAATAAAGACTCTAAATCTGTGCTGAGAGCAGACGTCCACATTTACTCTTCCCATGTTGGGGGATCCATGTGAAAGATGAATAAATAAACTGAACAAATTCCTGAGGCCCAGTTGAATTTTATATAGACATTACCAAGGGTGAATGGAATTCTTACGGGAACTAGAATCCCCACAAAAGACAAGCTCCAATAAAATACTATAAAGTACAAGGGAAATACCAGCATCAGAGAGACTTGACAAATAAAGTGAATGGAAAAATAACATTCTAAATTGATAATAAAGTATTTGAAAGAGAATAGAAAATGTTTTTCAAATTAGAAGCATAAAAAGAAGGAAACAAAATTATAATGAAAGAATAAGAAAGTTTTAGCATAGAACAGACTTATTTTTTGAAAAAGACTGAAATTCTAGAAGAGAAAATTATGATTGTTTAAATAAAAAATCTAGTGGTTGATTTAAACCCCAGATTAGATACTTTTGAAGAGAGAATTAGTAATCTGGAAAACTGATTTATCAAAATGATCCAAAAATACAGTACAAAGAAAAATAGGGAGGGAGGATGTTAAAAACAAATTAAAATTTTTTTTTACTTTAGCACTTTTTTATCGTACAAAATATTTTACTATTTGTGGGGTACCTGTATTTATTACATGCATGGAATGTGTAATGAATAAGTCAGTGTATTTGGGGTATCCATCACCTTGAGTATTTATCATTTCTGTATGTTGGTAGCATTTCAAGCCCTCTCTTCTAGCTCCTTGGAAATATATAATACAATGCTACTAACTACAGTCACCCTACCCTGCTACCAAATACTGGATCTTATTCTATCTAATTGTATGTTTGTACCCACTAACCAACCTCTTTTTATCCCCCCTCCCACCCACACACCCTTCTCAGCCTCTGGTATCTATCATTCTTTTCTCTATTTCCACAAGATCAACTTTTTTAGCTCCCACATGAGAACATGTAGCACCTGTCTGTGCCTGGTTTATTTCGCTTAACATAATGACCTCCAGTTTCATTTACTTTGCTGCAAATGACAGGATTTCATTCTTTTTTATGGCCAAGCAGTATTCCATTGTGCATATATACCATATTTTCTTTATCCATTCATCCACTCATCGACATTTATGTTGTCCATCATATGTTCGCCATTGTGAATAGTGCTGCAATAAACATGGGGGTGCAGGTATTGCCCTGATATACTGCTTTCCTTTCCTTTGGATAAATACCCAGTAGTGGGATTGATGGATCATATGGTAGCTTTATTTTTAGTTTTTTGAGAAAATTCCATACTGTTTTCCATAGTGCTTGTACTAAGTTACAATCTCACCAGCAGTGTGTAAGATTCCCCTTTTCTCTGTAACCTCACAAGCATCTGTTATTTTTTGGCTTTTTGATAATAGCCATTTTTACTAGGGTGAGATGATATCTCATTGTGGTTTTGATTTGCACTTCCCTGATGCTTAGCGATGTTGAGCATTGATTTATAGACTTGTGAGCCATTTGCGTGTTTTCTTTTGGGGCTAATTTGGGCTAATTTGTTTTGTTATTGTTGAGTTGTTTGAGTTACTTACATATTCTAGATGTTAGTCCCTTGTCAGATGAATAATTTGCAAATATTTTCTCCCATTCTACAGGTTGTCTTTTAACTCTGTTAATTATTTCCTATGCTATGCAGAAGATTTTTAGTTTATTTGTCTGTTTTTGTTTTGTTTATTTGTCTGTGCTTTTGAAGTCTTGGTCATGATATCTTTGCCTAGACTGATGTCTTGAGGAGTTTTCTCTGTTTTTTTCTAGTATTTTTATAGTTTTGGGTCTTATGTTTATGTCTTTAATAGTCTTGAGTTAATTTCTGTATATGGGGAGGAATAAGGGTCCAGTTTTATTCTGCATATGAATATCCTATTTTCCCAGCACTATTTATTGAAGAGGGTGACTTCAAAATATATTGCAAGGCTATTTTATCCCAAATAGCATGGTATTGGTTTTAAAAACAGATAAATGGACTAATAAAACAGAATAAAGAGTCCAGAAAAAAATCCACATATTCACAGCCAACTTATTTTCAGTAAAGCATCTAAAAATATACACTGGTGGAAAACAATTTCATAAACATTAGATTGTATTAATACGAAAAATTAGGGAGGGAAGTGGAATTAAAGAATAAAGTCTAACTATTGCTCAGAAGGCAGATACAAATATTGATTGCATTTAGGCTTTGTTGAGTCAAATATTTTGGTTAAAAATTTAATGTTGTATACAAAAGACTCTGAATAACCAAAGCAACACTGAGCATAAAGAACAAGACGGCATCACACTACCTGATTTCAAAATCCACATATTTATGGAGAACTGATCTTTGACAAAGGTGTCAAGAAAATACATTGAAGAAAGGACACCTTGTTCAATAAATAGTGCTGGGAAACCAGATATCCATATGTAGAAGAATGAGACTAGACCCCCTAGTTCTCACCATACACAAAAATCAACTCAAAATGAATTAAAAACTTAAACATAAGATACAAAAATATAAAACTACTAGAAGAGAACATGGGAGAAATGCTTCAGAACATTGGTCTAAGCAAAGATTTTACGGGTAAGACTTCAAAAGCACAGGCAACAAAAACAAAAATAGACAAATGGAACTATACCCAACTAAAAAGCTTTTGCACAGCAAGGGAAACATCAACAGAGTGAAGAGACAGCCTGTAGAATGGGAGAAAATATTTGCAAACTAGTCATCTGACAAAGGACTAATATCCAGAGTATACAAGGAACTCAAACAACTCAACAGCAAAATAAAACAAATAATCTGATTAGAAAATGGGAAAAGGATCTGGATAGACATTTCTCAAAAGATGACATACAAATGTACTACTAGTATATGAAAACATTCTCAACATCACTAATCAAGGAAATGCAAATCAAAGCCACTATGAGATATTATCAGTTAGAATGGCTATTATTAAAAACACAGAAAATAACAAATGCTAGTGAGAATATGAAGAAAAAGGAATTCTTATACACTGTTGGTGGGACTTCAAATTAGTATAGCCACTGTGGAAAACAGTGTGAAGACTTCTCAAAAGACTAAAAATAGGATTACCATACAAACCAGCAATTCCACCACTGAGTACTTACCCAAAGTAAAGAAAATCAGTATATTGAGAGACGACTGCACCTCTGTGTTTATTGCAGCACTATTCACAATAGCCAAGCTATGGAGTCAACCTACATATCCATCAACAGATGAATGGAAGGCCTGCAACAGGCAGAACACCTGAGAATATTGAACATGTACAGGTTCGGTTAAGAGATGCTGGGAGAACTGTGTGAGGTCCCAAGGTGCCTACTTTGAAGGGGACTGAGGAGTCATTATCCTATGTACAATTGTGTCTTGTATCTTCTTCAATGAATGTCTCTATTTTTCATATTACATGGCTGGATACTTTCTGGACAGATCTTGTATACATAATGGCATACTATTCAGCCATAAAATATGATGAAATCCTGTTATTCAAGACTGTCTTGATGAGCCTGGAGAACATTATGTTAAGTGAAATAAGTCAGGCACGGAAAGACAAATACCGCATGCTCTCACTCATTGGTAGAATTTAAAAAAAATCAAGCTCATAGAAGTAGACAGTAGAATTGTGGTTATTAGAGGCTTGGAAAGATAGGAGGGAGGGAGGATTAGGGAGAAGTAGGCTAATGGATGCAAAATTACAGTTGTAGGAGGAATAAGTTCTATTATGCTATAGCACTGTAGGGTAAATAAGGTTAATAATAATTCATTGTGTATTTTCAAAAAGCTAGAAAAGAGGATTTTGCATGTTCACAACACCAAGAAATGATAAATATCTAAGGTGATGGATATGTTAATTATGGTTCATTACCTATTATATACATGTGTCAAAATATCATTCTGTATGCCATAAATATGTACATTTATTACATTTCAACTAAAAATGAAAGGAAAAATAAATACAACTCTTGGAAGTGGTGGGTATGCTGATGATTCTGACTGTGGTAATGATTTCACAGATATATACATGTCAAAACTTATAAAATGTGCAGTTAAATATGTGCAGTTTATTATATGTCAATTATGCTTCAATAAAGCTGTTTAAAAAAGAGATGCTACCCTAGGAAAAAAGCTCATTTTGCTTTTCTGTACTTGAGAAGTCCATTAAACATTTAAAGTTCTGAGTATCTAAAAACAGGTGACAGAGTAATGTATATGCTACAATTCCAAATTAGGGGGAAAAGGGGAAACAAGTACTATACCAAAAAACTTCTCAACTGAATATTTTTGTGATAGTATGTACATAGATTGAGATAAAAAAAGAACAGACCAAACAACGCCAAATAAAATTAAACTTATTTTCAGTCAGAAAAAAATTTAATGATGTATAATAAAGAATTTTTTCTGGTTTCTGAGAGGGAAATTTTTCCCTTGGAGTTTCCCAAATGATACGAGTATCTTCATTATTTATGGTGGACCTCTCAGACTACACCTGAGTTTGTGCTGAGGAAGAGACTCATGGCATGCCCCAAGATAGTTTATGCTGATGAAGTGACTCAGGTTCGGAGCTAGACATCCCAGAAAGACCAGCCACATGACTAGGGGGTTAGGGTTTTGAGCTACATGGTATCAATCAAAACTCTGGATGAGAAAGGGCATCTGGAGACTGAGTTTAATTACACAGCCAATGATTAAATCAGTCATGCCTATCTAGTGAAGCTCCAATAAAAACTATGGACACCAAATCTCAGTTGAGATACCTTCATTGGCAATACTCTGCCTATTGTCACAAACGAATGTGCCAGGGGAATGATGCTTCTCTGAGGACAGAGAACCTTTGCATTTTGGACCCTCCCAGACCTCACGCTGTGTTCTCTTCTTTCGGCCAATCTTGATTTGTATCCTTTTTTATTTTTGCTATAATAAAATTGTAAGTATAGTGCTTTCCTGTGTTTTGTGAGTCATTCTAGTGAAGAATAGTAGAGCCAGCAGTAGAACCTTCTAAATTGTAGCCAGTAGGTCAGAAGTTGGCCTAGGAAGCCCAAATTTGTGACTAGTGTCTGAAGTGAGTGTAGTCTTGCGGTGGACTGTCTTCTGAACATGTAAAGTGTGGCCCAACATTACAGACAACATTACACACTCTATGTGTCCATTATAGCTCCAACTGGCTTCATATGGGAGGAGCAGGAGCAGCTTCAGTCTGCAACAGCATGAAGCAGGTGGTCAGCAATGTAGAATTAATGGTCAGTAGAGGGAGAGTGGAGACCAGTAGTGGCAGGGACCACAGCGGCAGAAGTAATGGTTTTAAAGTGCAATCTTAACTCTTTTCATTAAGAGGACTCACTTTAACATAAAAAATTGTATTACAGAATATTTATATTTTTAATGTCTATTAGTTGGCAAAAAACATCATGACATAAAGTTACTATGAAACATTTAAACACTAGTATCTGTACTTTCTCAAATACTTCCTATAATTCGGACACTGTACCGAGTATACTTTACATGAAGGAAGTTTTATTCTTATAGCAGATGAGGAAATTGAGACTTAAAGTTAAATGCTTTATCTGTGTTCACAGAGTGAGGAGGCAGAGGAGGTAAGATTCAAATCAGGTCCACCTGACAATGAGGAAGCCTGCGCTGGCCTCATGGATATGTGCCTTTGAAAAGTAGCAGAAAATACAGTTGAGAGGCATTGCTGTTGATCTGGCCTAAGAGCTTGAATGGTCACTCCTGCCTACCCACTGCAGCCCTGCAAGAGTTCACAGCCGGGGCACGCACAGGGGAGCTGGACTTGGGAGCAGAGCCTTGGCGGCGTTCAAGGGTGAGAGTAGCCAAAGGAGAGAGTGACGCTCCAAAGGGCATGGTTTGGGGTGTACAGTTGATGCCTGGCTGGAAGAGTACACAGCAGATCGGGGGAGTGCTCAGGCGCCAGCACCCCCTACCATGGAAGCAATTCAAGCTCTGCAGTCGGGCTCATGAAGGCATCTGGATCTGAGGCCACACTGCAGCCATACTGCGTGGTGGTGGCCCTTCCTCTGAGGAGCTGTGCTCTCTCAGGCCCCATGTCTTTCCTATGTGCTGTCTCTAGCCTGCCGTGCTACCCCGGCCCGTCCCTCTGTCTGGCACACCCTTCATCTCGATAACTTGCCCTCATCTTTCAAGCCTCAGATCACACAGCATTCCCACTTCAAGGCCTGTCCAGCTCCGCCTTCTGGCTTGGGCACCCCTTCTCTGTGAAGGCCAGCACACTCCTTTAAAGAGTCAGTTACACTAAGACTCCAGTGAAGCTCTGAAGATTGCACCTTGCATGTTGCCACCTTGCTGCTAAAAATCCTGCAAATTTTCAAAGGCTTCGGTGGCCCTTCGTGACAATAACACCCTCCTCCCTCATCTGTCCCCACTCATGACCTCACCCAGCACTCAGTGCCATTCAACCAAGCCATGGTGTTCCTAGGGCAAGCGGGCCTATCTGTCACCCTTCCAGGGTTTAACCCATGCTGCTCCTGCTCCAGCTCCACGGGCTGCCTTCCCTTCTGCTCTTTGTCTGGGCACCTCCCTTTTGTCTTTGAACACTTAGGATTTAGCTCAGCCATCATCTCTTCCAGGACGCAGTGTATCTCTGACACACCTGGGAAGGACTGGGTGCCCATCCTGTGAGCTTCAGGCCAACCGTCTCATCACCTGTGCCCACCCCCAGGGCTCCACCAGGCCACAGGCGGTGGCATCGTCAGCTCAGGGGCCCCCATTTTGCAAGCTCACTGCAGAGTCAGCCTTTCCCAGGGCTTGGCATAGCACAGGGATTATGAGGATTTTTCTAATAACAACTTGATTCCTTTTTAGTTATAGATCTTATAAATTATTTCATGATCATTAAAAAATACAGATATTACAGAGACAAAAAGTAAAATCACCAAAATCCACCTCTCAGAGATAAGTACTGTTGGTATATTTCCTTCTTGATTTCTTCTTCTTTTTAATAATATTCACCCTTATCTTAGGTACAGGGACTGACTCCTTCTTATGTATACATTTTGAACCACACTACACAAAGATGTGCATATGTTCTCTTTTTTTTTCCATGTAGAAATGTATTTTAGTCATCTTTATCATGTTAGTAAAAGGAATGGTGGTGATAGTGGTAGAAGTAATCTTTACTCATCAATAAATACAGATTTACATTCCACACGATCATTTTTAATTTTTGCATAGTGTTCCACTAGATGAAAATAATAACAACCATTCCAATAATTGCTAACATTTACTGAGTGACTACTCTGAACTATGCACTGTGCTAAGTACTTTACAGTCATTATTTTATTTTATCTTTACAGCAACATTGTGAGACTTGGGCTATGATTTCCCATGCTTTGCTGATGAGAAAACTAAGGCTCACACATGGGCCTGAGTCTACAGCCTGCATTCTTAACTGCCACTGTAGGGTGTGCTGTCACGTTGAACATTCCTCTACTGGTGGATAATTAAGGTGTTTCCAATTTTTTTTTTGCAATAATAAACAAAATTGTGTCTGAAAAAAGAAGATAGCATGTAAGTTTATTTTCATGACCGCTGACCATTTTGCTATGCCACACCCCTGCCCTCCCTGACCTTATTCTGTCATTACTTCAATCTGGAAAGGACAAATTTCCAAATTGAAGGAAAGCTAAATACGGTGACTCAGAATCCTGTCACATTGTTTTTTATGAAATATGCTGGCACTTAGACTCCTGGGATTCCAAGAAATCTGTAGCTTTTTATAGGCTGGTCAGGTCTTCAAATGGCTTATTTGATACAAATTTCTTTACTTGGAAATTCTTCAGTTAGAGGTTGATTAGGCTCCTAACTTTCTGGGAATGATTTGGATTCAATTAGCTCAAGAACCTCGATTACTGCGCCTTGAGTAAGATTAGAAAATGGGAATTTCCTCTTTATGAAAAGATTGTCACAATCAAGCAACATGCTCTCAGTTTGAGAGGTGTTGATGTAGGTTTGCCAAACTTCCCAATCGACACTTTGTGAAATGCTTCAGTTTCCAAGAAGAGAAATGACATTTCCTGTTTCACTATAGTATGTATGGATAGTTTAAGGAACTAGATAGTTGGAGACGGGGATTCAGAGAAAAAAAACAAAAAAAAAAAACACCTCTTCTCTCTTTATGATTAAGCTTACCTCTGCTTGTTCTTTTGCTCAATTATAATTTTGATGAAAATTTTTCATCTTCTTAACCCAAAAGAGAATAACAATGTCTTCTTCTTGACAGTGACTCAAAACAAAATAAAATAGAATTGCATAACTGCTTTTATGTAATCAAATATGAAGTCTTTTCAGTTTAATTTACTTTACCTGAAATGAGTTTCTAAGCTAAGCAATCCAAAAGATTATCTGGGTGGTGTCAATCACTTGACATCTTAGTTTTGTTTTCTTTATATGAACAATGGTGGTAAATGGTAACCTTTCTCCCTGGTTTACCAGGAAGGTGCTACATTCAAGGATGCTATTTTGAAGAGGTTGCAGGGCTTACAGGGGCCCACATGCCTCCTTTACCTGGAGTACATTGTTGGTGACCTGAGTCCTGGGAGGACCATTGTATCGGATTGATTTGAACCAGAATTTCCCCAGACCTCCTTAGCTTTTGCTTGCAAATACTCTCTCATTAATTCCTGATTCAGTTTTCTCTGGCTCCCACAATGCAGACTCTTTCGTCTCATTTCAAAGTTTTACACAGTTGTTACAGGACATACTTGGAGATGCATTTGTGAAGTAGCCAACAGTTCTCATGTAGTTTTCCAATCTGGGCACTTTTGTTACTCTCTACTACTTCTAGAGATGCTTAATGTTGACAACTGACCACTGGGACACCTGTGCTCCATGTAGAAATTCGGGGCCAGCCTCTTCCTTCCACCCCTTGGCTCCTGTGCTTTGGAGGGTCATTGCTTCTCAAATATAACTTCTCTTCATTCCTCTTAGAAATTTCTATTTATAATATCAACTCCTCCTTCTGTCCCTGTAAATAAGCTTCCCATAGAGTGTAGAGACTCCAAGGGCTACCAACCTTACGAGAGTTGCCAGGATGTGGGTGAATATGTTTTAGGTTTAAAATTAACTTAGGTGAGATAGAGAATTTCCCTACTCCACTTTCTATGGCCGACCATGGAAGAGGACATCAGGAACTCTGTCTCTCATGTTTTGAGACATTTAGGTATTAGTGTAGCTTGAAGTATCCAAGTGGCTTACCAGTAACTACAGAGCATTGGAAGCAGAGTTATTATACATGGATATTTAATACCCTAAAAAAGTCCCTCCCAAGAAGAAAGACTATTTCTGACTGTCATTAATACAGGGTTTACATATGATATCATTATGAGTTTGTAGCAGCATAATATTAAGAAACTTGAAATCTAGACACTTGGAGAGAAAGATTTTGTGAAATAACAGTGGTAAAACTTAAGCTTGTTTACTACATAGATATCTCTTTTATACCATTTGTGATTTCTATAGACTTACCTAAGTCAAAGAGTAAATAGCAGAGATGATCTGTTGCTTTCAAAAATAAAACTTGACATTTTGGTGAAAAAGAGGAAATCTTCAGCTTCTCTGCCAGGCCCTGCCAAAGCACTGGCATGATAACCCTGGCTAGGAGGATAGTTCTACCCACCCACAACAAATGGAGTGACAGCATTTATCTAGTTTATTAGTCAATACTTTCTTTATTATTTTCCTTTCACCAACTGTGAGAGCTGGACTAGGTAAGCAGGGAAAATAAGTTG
>VBSM01002217.1:11729854-11766707 GCA_008086735.1 Cheirogaleus medius
TTATGTATTCTCATTAGTGTATCATCTAATGTTAAAAATGGTAGAATAAAAAAAATCTTTTCACATAAAAAAAGTAGAATGGGTGAATAAATGTGTTATACTTAAACAATGGAATATTAAACAGTGAAAAATAGTGAGCTATGGTTCCACAACAATGTGGATGAATCTTAGAAGCATCATTTGGCAAAAAAGAAGCAAGATATAAAATAAATCATGTAATATAAATCAGTTTATATAAAATTTAAAAATAAACTTTTGTTTAGGGATTTATACATAGGTGGTAAAACAATAAAGAAAAACCAGGAAATAGTGTCCGTAAGAGTTAGTATAGTGGTTACTTCTCCTTGGGAGGGAGGAATTGCATTTGGGAATATACAAAGATTTCTGTGCTTCTGGGATTTTTCTGTTTCTTGGCCTAGGTGTTAGTTATATACTGTACTATAATGTGTGAATTATTTAACATTTTTAAACCACAGAATATTAGAATTTAAGAATCATTAATTGCAACTTAGGTCAGTCCTCCCATTCTAAGTCCAAATTAACAACAACAACAACAAAAACCAGAAACCAGTAAAATCAGCAATTCTCACACTTGTATGTTTACCCAAAACACTTGGGAACCATAAAAATAGACTCCTGATTCCACCCTGGAGATTTCAATGCAATGGTTTTGTGGGTGGGGTCCTGTAATCCAAGTTTTTAAAAATTCCCTATGTGATTCTGATGCCATCAGCTCAGGAACTGAAATTTTGGAATTAAGGGTCTGGCCAGCAGCCGAAAAACCGCGTAGATAGGAAGCTCATAGCATTTGGACCTTGCAGTAAATCCTCATGGTGACTATACTCATAAATTTAAAAGAGAAAATGAAATAAATGAAAAAAAACTTTTTAAGTTGTCCAGAAGAGATAATAGCTTTTATGGCTATTTCAGGAAAATTTTCCAATGTCAGATTTATGAACTTTTGGACAATGTCACCTTATTTCTTATGATATTGAATAATACTTTGGAATTAAAAGGAGACATTATTATTTTTTTAATTTGCACAGTTTGTTTCCTACTGATTATTTCTTCTAATAAAGGGCCTACATAGAAAATTATAAATGTTATGTCTTTAAAGTTTTGTTTTCAGTATTTGTTGAGGAATCATTGGAAGAAAATCATTCTCTTTAAAATTAGGCAGTAGACAAGGTTGCTCCCGGACACTATTCTCATCAACATTGTGTTTTATATCCTTGTGTTGTTGCACAATAACAGACACGATATTGAAGGCATTAGGTTTGGAAAAGAGGGTATAAAACTGTCATTATTATTGTGTATGTAAAAAACACAAATGCATATGTGGATAAATTACTTAGGATTAATAGGTGAACTCAGCAAGTAGACTAGCTATAAGACCAATATATGAAAGTCTGTTGTACCTCTTAATAGTACTTAGATCCCATGTGATGAAAGTTTACTGTTTAGCAGATATAGGGAGAAATAAGTCCTGATACAACAGCATTCTGTGAAAAAGTATTCTGTTTTATGGGTGTGGTTTACCACTTAACCAATCACATAGAAGCCATAATTCTAAATCAATTGCCAGTTGGGATTCAAACAGATTACTATTTATTTATTCCAGTAGACAAAGGGGTTTCTTTAATACAGGACTTTGTAAAGACAACAACAAAACTGATTGAGGATTCCACACTATGGAATGAGGCTATGTGCAAATTACTCAATTATTATCAATAAGAGTCATTATATGAGTACAACAATTAACAGAAAGTATTATTCTGACCACAACTTCTAATTCCTTCTCATAGATTTGGTAAAACATATAAAGATGGTAGAGTGAAGGGCCTCTGTCTAATTTCCATTCATTTTGTTAATGTTGTGTTTGTACAAATTTTTGGTTTTCTTCTCTGCTGGTCTTTTTCTGGGTGTCTGGTATAATTTTGCATAAAAGTGCTCAACTCTTTACATCAAGCTACATGAGAGGTATTGGTCCTTTTTAGTTGCTATTGCTTAGTGTTCATGAGGTTAGAATAAAGCTTGTCTCATGCTCTAGCCCAGATTCGTGCATTCGTAGATTTTAAGAAGAACTTCTCTCCTTCATTTCCTCCTGGAAAATGTCATCTTCCTTATTGTAAGGAAAATGTTTAGTCTACGTATTCATGTAAAATTTCATTCTTCTCTTCTGAGTCTTCTTACTCCTCTTCCTGTTTCTGATGAGATAAAAGTTAACTTCTAGATTCCTAATAGTTCTGATACTATATGCAAAACTTCCCCAAATTCACTGTTGCTCTGGGAGTCCATGGCATTTCTTTATCTCACCCACAGTTAAACTTCTCACTACTGGAATTATCTCACCATTTCACAATTTAATCTTTCCATGCCACTCTTGAGTGGGTTGCAAAACCTTTCTACATTTCTATTTTTAAAGTGGCTGAGTTCTTTTTAAATGGTTTTGATTAATGTTTATCTGACATTTAAAAAATACAATAAAAAAGATGCAGTGGCCACAGAAAAGGTAAAATACATAGGAAGAAAGTTAAAGTTGTACAAGATCCATGTGATCTCAGTGATTTAATTGAAAGAAAAAGGAAAAAGTGAAAACTTGGAAGGGCATCTCCTGTTCTTAGATAGGAAGGCTCGAAGTCCTACTCAGGTCAATTCTACCTCAATCAATCTCTAAATTTGTCATAAGCCCAGTAAAAATACTATTGGGATGGTTTTAGAACTAGATAAACTTATTTTCAAGTTCACACATAAAATAACTGAAATAATAGGACATAAAAATCTAAAGAGAAAGAGCCATTGAAGGATATCAGGTCTATTAAAAATATAGTCTACAGTAATTAAAATATTATTGTGTGAGTCTACAAATAAATAGATCAATAGAATTGCATAGAGAGCCCAGAAACTAGCCCAAAGACATATGGGGGTTTAGCAAGTAGAAAAATCTGTTGCTGTAGATCAGTGAGAAAATATGGACTTTTAAATTAATGATGTGGGGATTTTTGAATAGTCATCAGGGAAACATGTCACATTGGATTCTTATCCCTCTCCTTACATTACAATTAATACAAAATGGATGCAAGATTAAGTGTAAATAAGAATCTACAAAAATACCGGAAAAGAACTAACTAATCCTGGTAGGGGGAAGGCCTTCTTAAGCATGGCACAAAACCCAGAAGAAAAAACATTTAACTATAAAACAATAAAATATTTCTGTTAATGATTTCTTGTGCTGTTATTAAAGAATGCAATTATGAGTTTGAATGCTTAAAGATTGCTTTATCTGAATAAAGATGCTATTGCATATAAAAGAGATTTTATTAGTCTCTCAATTAAATGCTGGCTATATGACTCACAGAACTACACCTGTACTTGATATGCTTAAGTTTTAGTTTAGCTTTTTTTGTTTGTTTGTTTGTTTGTTTGTTTGTTTTAGACAAAGTACCCAGAAAGAATAGGCTCTTGAATGCTCGCGTTGTAAACCTGAGCCTTTGACTCAAGTCCAATAAGATCATAACATGCTGTTACCTTGAAAGGTTTCACTGGAGTGATGCTTTGGTAAACCTTGCAGGGTTTCTATGGCTATTCATAAAAGAGAGAGGCAGAGCGAACTCTTGGGTACTTTCAGCCTGGTGTTCACATGTTTACTCTGTCATGTGTCAGTAAATATTTATTGCACAGCTGTTTTGTGTAGATGCTGCTGGATGTAGGGATGATGGACATGATCCCTGCCCTCACGTAACTCACAGACTCTGAGAAAGAGTGGATTTTTCTTTGAGTCAAAGACAAATGTATAACTTGATGTTTAGTGTACTTGACACGATGTTTAAATTCAGAGTGGTCTTCCCAAAAATGACTGGGACGAAGAGATTGTGTCATTAGCTCTGTTTTGAAGAATTGGCAGTTGGTCACTACCGACCAATTCATGTTATTGTTTAAATACACTCTTATTATCATTTTCCTAAATTCTTGACTTGGTAATAGTTTTATGAGTTGCTAAGGACTTTTTTTATTCACTGCTTATTGTGATCACAATAATGTATTTGATTAAGTAAAAAGGATGGCAAATTTAATCTTGCCTATTATGTTATTGATCTCTCCATCTATTTTTATGGTAGTATTACTAAATGAGGAGAAGAAAATTATTAAGTCCATTCATTTTGGGGTTCAAGGATCTTTTAGCATCATATGTAAGTTGGTTGTTATTTGATTAAAGTGTTTATTAGGATTCTTTAGGTAAGGTACTCCTAAATTAATATAAATGTATACACCTAAGTTTTCTTTTATATGAACTGACTGTTATTTTTTGTCACTAGATATTCAACTGACTTTGCAAGGACCATTCAAGCACCTTTCCTAGTCCCTTAAAACCTATTTGTTTTCTAAGTATCTTCTCCCTCGTGGAGCCCTGAGGTTCCCTAATAAGTGGTTCAAAGGTGAGTCAGGTGTTGGGTAGCATTTTTAAAGCAGAGCTCTAACCTGGTATGTGTCCTTCTGGTTTCCCTACAAATAAATCAGCGTTGGATCATAAAACTCAACCTGTAATAACAATCACTAGTATTTAATAAATTGCCAACTGGTTTGAAAACCTGTTCAAATATTTTGTAGCACCCACAAAAGCAGTTGTAATAAATTGCTTGGTTATAAAAAATCACATAACACATAATTATTGGCATTATCATGTTCATTTGTTCTCTCATTCTTTCTTTTTGGAAACAAAATTCTTGGTTCAAAAAACAAATTTCCAGTGGCATTTCCTATTCTGCATTGTGATATGAATTTTAAGTAAAAAATAAACTTGGGAAGTGATAAAAATGAAATTGGACCTTTTTAAAAATAAGAGATCCCAAACTATAATTTTAAATGAGTCACTGCTGATTAATATAATAATAATTTTCATAAGGAATTTACTGCAATGTGTACAGAAAAGGCACTATGGAAACTCATAAAAATGCCATGGTTTGCCAAAGTTTTAGATTAATTTTTTTTGCAAGAAAAATAACTTGGAAACTATAAACATGTGCTTGGGTTTAGTATGGGGAATTTTGGATTTTAAAAGAAGGATTGAGCCCTGACTTATTTCTACCAGCCAGGACTTTAATTTCTAATGTCCTAAGAAATACTGAGTTTATGTGCTTTGAATGCTGTTAGAAATAGAGATTCCAGCACCTGCTAATAAGACTCTTGACATTGTGCCTGTCCATGTACTGGGTATTTTTTTTTTTAAATCCTAAAATGAGTAGGGAATCTACTTCAGTCCATAAGCCAGGGTCAACAATTTTGTCAGCCCAGCCAAGTATTAAAAATATGTAGGGAAAATCAGGAGCCTCCCAATTGCAATGAAGCTTTAAACAAAGTTAGTTGATTATACATTCACTGGGAAACCTATTGCCTAACAGGGACCTTTGCCCTTCACTGATAGTCAGTGATATCAGTGATAGTCACTGATCTCCAAAAGCCAAGTACCACTGACAAGTAAGTGCCAAGAATCTTAATCATACTCTACTCTCAGAGTGCCTGTGTTTAGTTTCTCAGCATCTGGGAACAATAGTTAAGTTATTTTGTTGACATTTTCCTTTATACACCAGATTAAAATCTCAGGTCATTTCTGCATAGGATGAAGGTTAGAGTTAGGTCAGTGGTGACACAGTGCCCATGATGAAGGGGGACATCTATAGGAAGGCAAGCCCTAAGTTTGCCTTGCAACGTCTACATAAAACCCATCAATGGAGGACCACAGGGAGATTTCACCAATGGGAACCAACACCTACCAGGTGCACAGAAAAGTGTGAAAAACACCTAGCACCTCTTAAAAGGCTTTCAAATTAATTTCAGCTGTGAAACCCTCTGAGCCTACATTATGTAATTTCTCTTGCTCTGGGGTTGCAACCATTGCACATCTTAATTAAGCAGAAGTAAGTTAAACCACAAAGGATGGGTGATTTACCTAAGACTTGGGAGAAAGTTTAATTAGAACCTTAGACTTGGTAACTTTCTCCCATCCAAGTACTAACCAGGCCCGACCCTGCTTAGCTTCCGAGATCAGACGAGGTCGGGTTCTTTCAGGCTGGTATGGCTGTAGATGACTTGGTAACTTTCTTACTCTTTTCTCACAAGTTATCTTTTGGCTTTTTCTGGGGTCACATGAGCTGCTTTATTAAGGAGATGTGTTTCAACTCTGGACAGGAGCAGATACCACCATCCCCCGGCATAAACTACACTGTTGCCAGAAGGAGCCTCAAGCATCAGCTGAAGGTCTTGGTGGTAAACACCTACAGACACTGTGATACAGACAGAGGAAACACACCTGAAAAAAGATAATAATAATATGGTGTGCTGTTATAATACCTCACATAGGGGACTTTTTAGCTAACACTCCCCAACACCCACACTCCTATCCATTCTGTACACCAGATGACTAGTCTAAATTAGTAATTTATCCCCTGGGTAGTGATTGGTTCTGAATTGTCAGGCCTAAGCCAACCAGGGCCAATAAAATGTATGAAGAGTTCAAGGTAGCTTAAAAATCTAAGAGAGAGAGAGAAAGAAAAAAAAATGTGTATATATACACACTACAAAATAGTCCCAGAGGGCCACCCAAACACAGCTTCCACATGGTGGGAATGGAGAGAAAACACCTTCAACACTGTCTGCCTCCTGGTGTCCACCCTCAGCTCACCATCCCCAGATGTGAACAAGGAGGCATGTTTTCCTGACTGCTGCTGTCAGATCAGCCTTCAAATAAAGTTGACCTTGTTGAGATGGGAAGAGCAGGGAGATGCAAATACCGAGGTCCCCTTGACGACACTCAAGAGCTACTGTATCAGTCCCACCTGAAGCCCTGTCACCTCTGGCCTCCCTGTAATGTGAGTTGATGCATTTTCTCATTGTGAAAGCCAGGTTTGAGTAGGGTTTCTGTACTTGCAATAGAAATCCTTATCAATATAGTCTAATATTTATTAATTTGCTTCACAGCATATTGTTTTTTGGGGTCTGTGGACTGATCAGTCACCTGTCCCACATATCCCATCTTGTCTCTCTGCCCTTCTCTGTCCCAAGAAGGTTGACCACATCGGACTGTTGGACTGCCTCACCTGGGTGCCAGTGGGAGGCACAAGTAGAATGTGGGAGGGCAGAGGAAGAGTTTGAGCTGTTTCTTCCCCATTCCCACCAGCCTGGAAGTTTTCTGGCTGTTGGTGTCTGTGTCCCTCCATGACTGCAGCTCTATGGGGTGACCCTCCTCCTCCTTTCCTGCCCTGGCCCCTTCCGTCCCAGGGGTGGAAACAGCTTCTCTCCACTGCCTGCCTTTGGCTGCCCCCACATCCCTTGTGACTTCAATTTTGTTCATAACTCTGGAGGTGGCCCTTTTATGAAAGTCTCTTCATTCGAGCCATCTGGGGGAAATTCTATTTTCTTCCAGGACTTTGATGTTGCCTGCCTTCTGCCTCACTTCCTGGCTTCCATTTGTTTGAAGCCATAAAATTCTTCAACTCCTATCTTTGAGCAAACCTACTCGGAGTAGAGATGGGAGTTTGGTGAGTGAGGATTTGAAGGCTTTTCTTTTTGCTTATTGATTGACTTTGGATGACTAAGGAGTTGGCAAGTTTTTTCTACAACTATTTTAGACGAGATTGGGCCCGTTAAGGGTGGTATGGCCATAGACTCTACAACTATTTTAGGCTTAGTGGGCCATGCAGTCTCTCTTGTAACTATCAACTCTGCCACTGTTAAACAAATGGGTGCAGATGTCTCCCAATAAAACTTTATTTACACACAGGTGGTGGGCCAGACTTGATGTCTGGGCCACAGTTTTCTAATGTCTGAGTTAGTTCATTAGGTTTATGACCCTGAAGTATGGGAACAAGATTTCAGCCTCCTAGACAGTTTCAGAAAAGAATGCTTTGTGATTCATGTTTTTTGTTTTGGATTTTTGTTGTTGTCGTTACAAGTGACTCTTGTGTATGATAAAGGCATTCTGGGGGGATAAGTTTTATGTTATATATTAGCATGGAAGAATAATTTCCTTGATCTACCCACAGGAGCCAAGCACAAATGCGGGGATCACCAGGATGGGGGCTCTCCTTCTTGGCCAGCCCTTCCAAACTCCCCTCTGGAGCCTGAGGTGGAGTCACAGGTCCAGGGAAAGGCACTGGGTTTTAGAAGCCACTTTCTAAGGCTTACTATTTTAGGTCAAGCAAAAACAGGAAATGAGACATTCTCCCAGGGTGGCTGCTGAGTCCAGAGGAAAGTTCAGATTGGTAAGTAGCACAGAGATCTAATGAAATGCCACGTCTTCCCAGGAGCTTTTTTGGATTTTTCAGTACCAAAAGTCCCCCTTCTTTTGTGATTTTTCTATAGGACTTTCTCTATAGACATCTCGGAGTTGCTATTATACCTTGGTGTGTGGTAAGTGGACGGCGCTCATGGCTGCCCCTCTGCCCCTCACCACCAGACAGTCAGGTCCTTGAGGACAGACACACTCAACTCATCCTTCCATGTGCCATGAAACCTGTCACTGCACCTTACACACAGTGGGTGCTCACTGCTTAATTAAATGAGCTGAATTTAATTTCTAAATAATTTCTAGGCATATCTTTAACATTTAGGGCTTGGGACAAGAGTATGAGTGGAGGACCATATACCACATGCTTAAATATTTAAAAGTTCCACATCAAACTATGTCTCTGGCCTGCCTTGTGTTCCCACCCCTGGCCCTACAGCCTGCTCATTGGGAATTGCCTGTGTGATCTGGGGGCAGTGCTCTCCCCTGGGCCAGCCTGAGAGGTTGCACTGGCCTCCTGGGGCAGAACATGGTGAGAGCTGGGCCCAGGCTCAGGGGTTCCGAGTTGTCCTGGGCAAACCTGGCAGGACCAGTGACTCAAGCTTCCTAGAGAGAAAGGTCCGGGGACCTTTCCTGTATGCCTCACTTGTCTCTCTGACTCAGGATTTCTAGGTAGTTCTAAAGGCTGCCTAGAACCACACTACCTAAGTAGAAGGGAAGAAGAGAATAGATATCTGAGAAATTGGTCTGCTAGACAGCACTTTGGGTGGTAGAGTCTCTCGCTCTGCTCTCCTGGGGCAGGCGTGGGGACGGTGACCATACCCCTCCCCCATCCTCCTCCCTCCCCCCACTCTCAGGCATTCTCACCCTTGCTTCCTCTGGCCTAGGGGCTGTTCAGTTCACACTGTCCTCTCCCATAGTCCTGGTTCATTCAAGTAGTTATTGAGATTTTAAAAATCTTTTGGCACAGATAAGGGAAATCAAGCATCATTTGTTACAGAGTTTGGAGAAATCGGGGGCACACTTGGCAGGGACCCTCTTAACCCTGTCCAAGGGCAGCACCAGAACTCAGAACTGCAGCTGGAGAATGTTATGTGCATCCTCCCAAGCATCTGCCTGCTGAACCACTCACTCTTGTTGCAACTTTGTGGTTGGTGTACACCAGTGGGCGGATTTGCCGGAAGGACTTGCTAAAACACACGCTGCTGGAGCCCACCTCCAGTGTTCCTCATTCAGTGGTCTGGGACGAAACCCCAAAATTCACATGTTTAACAGGTTCCCAGGTGATGCTGCTCATCTGGGACCCACATATGACAACCCCTGGAGTATATGATTGCACAGTCAGTGGAGACCCCAAAATAGCCATGCTTCTCATAATTCCACAGATATGCAGTGGGTTACCCTAGCTGGCACTGGCCCTAAGATATTGTTAGAAACTTGATCTTTAGTAGCTGGGAAAAGAAGGAAAACATTTAAAGCTGCAAGCAATTTCCAGTCTCTAAGGGTAGGGACATGAATTTACCTCAGAGGCAAATTGTTGCTTTTGGTCTGGGAAAACCACTTGAGTCTGCCATTTATTTACAAAAATGTAAATCAAATATTCACCCACTGTGCTAGAGGGAAATGTGAAGTCAGTATCAACCTGAACACAGATGTTTGAGACTGAGAAGTTAAGTGTTCTATTTGATAACATAAATTTGGGGGAAGGAATGAGCCAAACTTCTGTCCGGGAGACATAGTTTACTGGAGGGGAAGGGGGGGTGCATTTCCCAACATTTCTAGGCCTGAGTGGTTTCAAGGGCACTTTGCTGTTAGCTGTTGCCTATTCTTGTAGTTTTGTGTGTGGAGTTATTTTCCAGAGCTCCAGAGCCGAGACCGGAGACCTGAGGAGAGAAGGACTTTTATAGACCGGCTACTCAGCCAGGCCCTTGGTATGTCTCACACAGGGCTAATGTCTGTCAGAATAGCCCACCATGCCATGAGGCTTAAGTATTATTTTCTGATGTAGTTTTTCTTCTGGGGGGTTTCCTCTGAAGGAAAGAGATATTCTCTCTTGTCAGTCTGACTGTGAATAGGTTGCTGTTCAGCCTTGAAAAACAAGGAGTGGGGAGAAGGTACCCTGGGTGAGGGCAGGGATTCTCCTCCCAGGGCCTGAGGGCAGGCGGGCCTGGGTCCTAGGACGGCGAACCCCTTAGAGGACCACCAGTGATGGGAGCAGCAGGAACTGGCAGCAGGACTGGAGGCACACACACTGATTATAAGGCTTCTTGAAGTCAGGTCCAGGAGCGCGGGCCCTGAAACTCACTACTTCTGGTCCATGGTTACACCTTCCTTCTCTAATACCCAAGTTTTTGGTGAGTTGCTCAAAGTTGGAATTTAATCTCTGTTGCAACATGAGGATTTAAAGGAAAAATATGTTACCAGATTGGAACTAATTGGCCAAGGTGAGGCGGGCAGAGTTCATGTCCAAGGCCAGTTCTCAAAGACAGTGGACGTCCCTGCCATAGAGGGGTCTCCTGAGGATTATTGCAAAGGTAGAGCAGAGAAGGAGGAAAGGCCAGGCTGTGAATAACGTAACACCATGGTAGGTAATGAGGAGGGGCAGATTTCTTTATGGGTGAGTTGCAGTTCAAGGCCAACCGTGATCTTGACATTGTGGTATAAAATAAAGCTAGATATTTGGGTTACACGTGGAGTATAGTTGGCTGGTTTGGTTAAACACAAGAGACAATTTGGAAATAGACATTATATGTGAATACCCATCTTAATCAGAGACAAGTAGAAAGAGTTCCCTTGTCTTAATAGGGTAAGGTAATTCAAATTTTCATGACAAGTGAATACATCCAAAGCTACATCAGCAAGAAATGCAACTCTTCTTTATTTACAGATCTTAGATAAGAAATGAAGTTTCATCGTATGAACTTCAGCAACCTCCCCTACTCTGGCAGTCTGATTTCCATCAACTCTGTTAATTTTCTATGGCACATATACAAAAACCCTAAACACAGAAGGAAATAAAACCAAGTTAGAGCAACATGAGGGGTTGAGTAGGTGCAGGAGGTCAGTAAAGAAAATCAATTTTCCCGTAATTTACTTGAGAGCTCCAAAAATAACAATAAAATATCAATTTGGAACCAGATTCTTCCCTGCTCTTTCATGGCTCCAAGGGACCAGCAGACTGACCAAGACCATCCAGAAGGTGGGACATCTTGACTTTAGCTAAAGTAAACATACTTGTGCAGAAAGCCAAACAATTTGAGAAGAAGCAGCGAACATATAACACACGCTGATTCGGGGAAAAGGGGAATTTATATGTAGTACATCAAAGAGTTGGATGAAGGTTAGCACGGTACAGGCACAGGAGTCTTGGTGGTGACCACCAATAACTCTGTGAGGACAGTGGCTTATGCAGAAGACTGTCATCTAATGCTCAATGATATGGGGGGGGGGTCCTATTTTCTATTCAAGGCGTTGTGTGTATCCATTGGCTTCTTGATCATAAAAGTCTCAAAACAAATAAGAGTACACGACACCACTGTTTTGATGAATATGGAAACTATTATTCTCTTTAATAATTACTCTTCACTCTAGGAATTATAGTAACATGACATGGGACGGTTCATATGACTAAGTCCAGATCTCATGCACAGAACAGTTTACAGTCTTTATTGAGTTGCTTCTTCTATTACACATTAATGTCTCCCTTTTGAAAAGGTTCATATTTCACATATTTCATTTAGACTGTGAACCCATTTTTTAAAAGTTGCTTCACCTCAATAATGTGAAAAATAGAGGGGCAATATATTTTCCACTTAGAATATGTTATGGACTAATTGGCATTAGACGGTATTTCTTGGCTGTACCGTTTTTCCCTGCTTGCATAATTTCCTTGGGAAAATCTACTGGTGTGTAATTATCTTTTAACCACACTTTTCTAGTCGAGATTTCAGAGAGCTTTACCAGTATTTTCCTATCCATCCCCTGGGCCTCCATCTGAAGTAGTGATTATTCCTCTGCCTTGAGCAAAGGAGACGGGAGAGAACACACAAGTGGAATAGTTCGCCCAGGGTTGTGTGGTGAGTCAGCCCTGCAGTCAGGCACTGCTTGGGCTCCAGACTCCCGGCCAGGGAGCTTCTTGCCTCTGCCAGCAGGACTGTTTCAGCTCTGGTGGCCGTGAGCCCCTCGTGGTGTTGAGCCATTCCACGTGGCAATATTCTTTATGGGGAAGCTACTGTTTCTGAAACACCAAACAGTGACATGTTGTACGAGTCCAGAATGCTTGAGAATTGAGGGCCATTAGGCTTTGTTAGAACTTCTCAAACTAAGCTTTGGTCACACCCAAAATGTTTTCTCCCTAGTGTGAGAGACCCTTATATCCCAAAGGCTATCAAACAATTCTGACCATCTTACTCTTCACTCCTCGGAATAGTTGTTTTGCAAGGCTCGCTTTGATGCCAGAGTATTTAGGGTGACTTTTAAAAGCACATTTTGAAATAATTTTCCTTTGAAGTGACCAAACTGTCTTTTTGGCAAATATGAATAGAATTTAAATTCTAATTCAAATCAACACAGATAATTCATTCAGTTTATGTAGACTCTCACTTGGATACGCTTATCATATATTCGGCAATTTGATCTTTTATAATATTAACAAAAACGTTAGCTGTTTAATAGTCTCAAAAGAAAGTAGCAGAAAAGAGTGCCCAGGAACCTCAAAGCTTGACGATCAGTTTAATACATTTCTGCAAGCGGCCACCGCGCACCTGCCTTTCAAGGTGCCGCACCTTGTGTTTGGAAGAATATAAAGCATTATCTTTGCTTTCAAGGAGTTTACCTTTGAATAAGGGAGAAAGAAACTCAAAAAAAGGTAATAAAAGCTGTACTGGGTACAAAGTGCTATAAAAGTATAGAGGCGGGAGAAATCATTTTATAAGAGACAAGAAAGCCTTCATGGTTCAGACTGCCTTTGACTTGCCCAGTGGTGGGGAATGTGGGGGTGTCGTACAGGGAGAAGGGGGCCAGGGCCCTCCTCCAGGGGCACTAAAGGAAACACGGGCTAATTCAGGAAACAGCGATTGGTCTGATGAGACCCAAGCCAAGGTTTGCCATCTCAGCAGCACTCCCCAAAATGCTTATAAAGCATTACGCAGAAATGATCAATTCCAGTGCCCAACTGTAGAGACCTCTGTGGTCTTTGTACAGCCCTGATTTTACAGCGAATGGATCAAAAAGGCTGTCACATGGCATGTGCAAAGGACAAACTGCCCGGTTGGAATTTAGAACATGATGGCCTCGGGGTCCCCGGGATACCAGTTGGCATTTAGGTGACCAGTGGCATACTTTTGATCTCCACGCCACCCCACGTCCCTGGTGCAAGTCTGTTGGCAGATCTAGAAATTTGCCTTTACCTCTGTATCTGGGAATAATTTGAAACTGTGTAATGAGAGACCTAACTATCAGTTTGTCTGGAATATTTTCAGTCCCTGATCAGTATGCTCTCTTGTCGGGCATGGTTTTATTGACTGACTGTAGGGGATTTATCCTTATGATTTTTTTTTTTTTATCTTTATGATTTTGATGAACGAAATGTTTGTTAGTCAAAGGATGTGCCTACCTAGAGCTATGCAAGACTTTCCACTGAGTGCTGAGAAGACAATACTGGAAATTTCTGTTTCCATTTTAATGTAAAAGTAAGTAAGAAACAAAGCTTTACTAACATATAATGTACAATCTCAGGGGTGTGCAACTCAGAGTTTCATGTCACCCTCTCCATGGGGGTGTGAGGGCAGGAGTTGGGTATGACCTCGGGCCTTTGCTCTCATTGAGATGCACCGCAGTCTCTGTGTTAAGTGAATTTGCACATTACATGCCTATGATATTGTTATCTTACATTATTGTATTTTATTATGTTATCAAGTTTAAACTAAGTGAAATGCACAAATATCTTGAAAAATTTCCTGCAAAGAAATAATGAATCGAAGACGCTTCTAATAATGCAAGCCCAGATGGAAAGCATAAAACAGGACAGAGGAATCATCTTTGCTCAAGTCCTTCTGCCACTTAATCAAGTTAAAAACATGACAATCTGTTCTGAGCTAAGAAACTGGCCACAAAATATATATAGATAGTATATATAATTATATATACTGAATATATATAATTACTAAGAAAACTTTTTAGATAGGGATTTACAAGGCCTGTTGTTAAGGATGATCTGGTTCTAAGAATATATTGTGCCCTGAGATATTAGCTAATGATAGTAAGTAAACATAATTTACACATAAATGCATGTACACCGAGATGGCTGCTTAAATGTTAGAGGTCACCGAGCAAGAGCACCCCCTTCTCGGTGTCAGGTCCCTGGTAAGATGGAAAGCACCCTGGTGAGCATGATGTCGTGGATATAGTGATGCCTGTTGCTGTCTTTCTTCTGCATAACAAAACGTGGCCTTATGTGCCACCTCCCTGAGTCAACACTCCCAAATTCTGGTACTTTGGAATTCCTTTTCTTGACTTCACATTGAGCATCTCCATTCAGTTTAGCATTCTAGCTTTAGCTATCCTAGTCATGCTCTATTTGTTCTGCTTTAGGTTTAAAAGCCTCTTGTATTACAAATAATATTTTGGCAGATATAGTTTTAATCCACTATATTTTGATTTTGCTGAGATCTAAATAAGAGGTGTTCCTATCACATGACACCTGCAAAGGGCACCTTCATTTATGTTTAATGATGAACACTTCCAAAAAAGATATTGAACAAGCCAAAATGGAGAAATGGGTTCCTTTACAAATTTGACCTTCCTCTGCACTCTGAAATTCCACTTATGTTGTAAGAACAAGTGACACTGACGTGAAAAATAACCCCATGTAGTTCTACTATGAGATGACTTAGGATGACCTATCTCTAAAGTAAATAAGGGTATAGATATGTTTTCCCACTTTCTCAGTGGAGTTGGTTGAGCAGGTGGTTACAATTTGAATGATTTGTCCAAAGTCAAGCCAGTACTAATGGCTAAATTAGGCTATTGTAAAGTCTTTGTTTCCTTCCAGAATCCTTGGGAGGGGTAAAAATGCTTAGCACTATAAACACAAATATGTATGTTTCATGTCATAAATACTTACGATTTTTGAATTGTTTTTAATCTCTTCTCCCTTTTCAGCCAAGGGCCCTGGGTAACTGATATAATGTTTTACCAACTCCCAGGGGTCAGTAAAGTTTTCTGATAACTTTTATATTCTTTGAAATCTATTAACCCCATCGCTTCTTGGCCTTTTGGCTAAGATCAAGTGTATTAGCCTTATCATATGTTACCCTCTCCCACCCCAGTGTGCTATAAAATAATAAAAATATCAGAGTATAGAAATTAGCTCCTTTTCCCTAGGTTAGAAGTAAAAAGTCATATTACAAGATAAAGCTATCAAAGGAGACGGTGCTAATTAGAGCAGGCTTCTCCCCTTTGGTATGAGGATTAAGTCAGATAAAAGAAAAGAAATATGGGGGCAGGTGGAACATACCATTTCATAATAGTGAACCTGAGCACATAAGTTCATAATAACAAAAAGGAATTGTCATTAGTTGGATTCTTTCAGTGAAATCAACAGTCAATAGTGAAATCAATTAGTGAAATTGTGAATCCAAACCAAAAGTGAAATCAGTTAGTAAATTCATGCACAATGGCTCTTAATGCTTCCTGAACCCTGATCGGAATGAGTTAATTTACCAAATCCTCTAATTGATAGGAAGTAATGTATGCCCTAAGTGAACGTGGCTCACTGTCCCTCTGCAATTTATGTCACCCTGCAAGAATGTTAATATCCCTTTAGTGCTTTGCTTGCCCACATTATGTAATGTTGCCTTTCCCCCTTAAATGCATTTGCCATTTAAAGTCTCTGGAACTCCGCTTGGGAAGGTGGCTACTGGGGCCTCTTTCTACATCCTATTGAGGCTTTAGGCACCTCTGCAGGGTGTAGCAAGTCCTAATTGCAGCCTAGCCACTCAGAAACCAATTTAGAGGCCAGAGCCCTGCGTCTGGCAAGTCTGGGAGGCCTGAGCCCCTTAGCACGATGAATATATTTCTTTTTAACTACTGTAAGTATCATAACAGCAAGGCCAAATGGGTCCCCACTGGCTAGCCTGTTAGTTCTCCATCACAGGGCAAACAGGGCCAGAAAAATGTCTCACTATACATTGGAGGGGGTTTATTTACATGGGAGAGTGCAGGAAGAAGGCTGAACAGGAGAGACTAGACATTTTGGCAGGATTGAGGAGTTGGCTTCTTTTTTTTTTTTGTCTTTAATGGAATTAGAATTGCATGCCACATTATTGCTGTCAACAAGGTCGGGTATGAAAGATTGAATGCAACAGCACTGAATTCAAAAGAATGATCAAGTGCATGCCACGTGCCTGTGCCAAATGCAGGGCCGGCAATCAAAGTGGGCATCACTGGGCAGTTCTTAATGTTATGTGACTAATGGCCTCTACTTGCTTTAAATTGTCTCATAACACTCTGAACAATTCATTTCCATTTTTTTTTAAAATAAGAGAATAGAGGTAGGAGTGTTTGGAGGGGGTGTGCACATGTATATACCTGTGCTCACGAGTACACCCTCACCTTTTTCTGTGTGTGTTTATCATGAAACTTGAAAGAAGTAGAAGTTTTAGCTGGAGGGGAAGCTTTTTATAGCAGAGTTATAAATCATTTCAAGGAGCCATGGTCAGTGAAGAGCTGACAGCTCATGCATGACGTGACCATGGCAGGCATGCCATTCAAGAAAGCTTGGAGACTAGTCTCATTTATCATCTGAAGTGGAAGCGATATGTTCCTGGGGAAGCCGTGTGAGCAGGCAAGAGGTAGTGTTCCTGGATTTGCACTCTCTCTGGATGAAACTAAAAGGAGATGTTAGTATGATGTAATATGTAATACTGAGCCTGAAGTGATTAAGCAGTTGTGTGCAGAGCTACTGTTTGGGGCAGGGTGGAAATGGAAATGCTATTTATTGTTACACAAAAGGTGTCTGGCTACCACATTTCTGTTCAATTAATGTTCATCTGCAGTTAGGACTCCAAGCAGTAAGTTATTGCATCTGTGTGGCACACTCTATAACATTTTTCCATCATACAAGGAGAACTCCAAGCCCAGAGACAGAAATCAGACAGCTCTCAAGATAGAGGTGGAAATCTGTAGCACAGCAAAGGTACATCTAAAATTGACGAAGTTTAATGGAGGTCAACAAAGACACTCATCAAAGTCCGTTGAGAAAGACTCCTCTTTAAGCAAGAGATTAAGTCATCTGGTCTCTGAAGCAAGAAGGGGACCTCCCAGCACTCCAAGCCCAGCAGTCATGAATAATAGAGGACACACAATGTCTAGACTAGATAAGAACTCATCTCTAAACCCCTTCTTTTAGTATCAGTCCTGAGTGCAAAGGAACTGGAAGCCAATATCGGGAACCAGCATATCTCCATTATAGTTCATTGGCTATAATTAGGTAAGCCTTGACTAGTATTGAAGTCAGAATCATGAAAAAATTGTGAGTTAAAAAAAAAACACCTTAAAATCATTTATAAGATAACAAAAATATATTGGTTGCCAAAAATGTGTTGGTTTTTTTGGTCATACCAAATATTTATGGAAAATTTAATATGAAAAAGAGCTTTTTTGTTTTTAGGAGAAACAAGCCATGAACAGGATGGGTTATAGGCAGAGTCAAGACTAGCAAAAAGGTTTTTTTCTGTTACTAGAAATTCTTGCTGAAGAAACTTCTGTTGCACTTAGCAATAGCTCAGGCTTGCTCTTGAATCTGACTTCACAATCACACCTCCTTTTCCCCAGCTTTCTCTAAGGTGAAGCATGAGGCCAAGGTCTGGTGTGTGTATGTAGTTCTTCATTCTAATTGGAACTGTGATTTCCTCCTGCTTCTTTTCATCTATGGTCCTCCCAAGGATTTTAATTGATGCTTTCCTTGCTTAATTTCACTTATGAGATAACAAAATTAAAAACAGGGAAAATGTATACAGTCAGAGAGCAGAATCATTTGTATTTTTGAAAAGCATTAATTTCTTCCTCACTTTATTCCTTTATATATGTGAATTTTAACATATAATTTATAGGTGTTTAATTTACACATAGCTTTTGTGTGTCTAAATAAACCTTGAGTAAACTGAGAAATGGCTGCAATTCTCATTACAGAGTTAAGGGTCTCTTTTCTAAATTTTGTCATATGCAAATACCTGAGTCAGTAGACTTTCACTCATTGTCCCAGTCAAAACCAAATAAACAACATCTATTACAGCCCTCTGCCATAGTGAGGCTTATTTCTGTGTGGGGATGCAACATGCAATGGGACACTTCACACTGGCAGTCCCCCCTTCCACCCCGACATGCCACTGTGGAGGAGACAAAGCCATTCAACAGATGAGTACGAAGTGAGGACAGTGTCCTCTTTGAGTTAAAAATGTAGCACTCATGAAAACAATAGGAAGAAGGTTTAATTCAATACATTGGAAGTGGAGATGGATTTAGGTGTCTCATTAATTACTGGATGGACGCAACATGTGGGACACCTGGGTTATTTCCTTTTCCCATCCTACTGCAAGGTGGTTTATATTCCCACCACATTGCTCCCTTTCTACCACCCACCTGGTTAATTTCACTGACTTACACTTTTCTAAAATTAAAATCCAAATCGATGCTCTTGGTACTAAAGTCTTACTATTCACCATTCAGCATTCACTGTCTTGGAGATGCCCACGAATGGTCCACACAGGGCAGTGGCCTTTCCTTCCCTTCCCGTGTTCCCCTCCCTCTGACAAAGAATATTAACTCTGTAAATGAAAGAAGGAATACATTATTTAGGTCAGAGCTAGTGTCCGTTCGGCAATGTGGAATTTAAAATGCTGCTGATAGCAAAGACCGAGAAAGATCCACCTTTCTCCTACTATGCAGTCCATCCCCACAACCCATGGGTGCTGCCTCAAGAACTGGTTTTCTTTTTTTCTCTTAAATTCGTGTTCAAGCTCCTCACCCCACTGTGTTTTTTTCATCTGCACTTTCCGTGCTGTTTAGATACGATCACCGCGGCGTTCATCTTCCGCTAAGCAAACTGTCTCCTTAGGAATTGGCCAAAATGGGGGCTGGGGCTACCAGGGGCAGGGGTACTGCTCAGATGTTCAGCACATGTCGGGGCTGCAAAAAGCATTTCCTCGATGCATTTCCTTTATGTTAATGCACTTCAAATTCTAATAATAACATTTCATTTAGGGGAAAAGCAAGTTGTTCTCTCTCAATGAGGCAGATCATTACTTTTCCATTTGCTCACGTGGGTGTGTGTGCTGTCTGTCCTTCATAACTCCCATGCTACAAGCACATGGATGAAGGAGAGGCGATGTGAGTTATTTTTCTAATAAACAGCACATGATACCGTGCTGATCCGGGCATGGTACGTCATCCAGGCCCCTAGTGACCAATAACATGTGTCTGTAGAGTTCCTGGCTGGTTTGGAAATATAGTTTATAATTTGTCTTTTCCTCTGAGAAGCTAAATTATTTATTTCCATCAAATTCCTAGGCATTTCATGTTTAGACTCTTTATGAAGAAGCAACAAAACATTGTGGTTAAGAGTTTGGGGCTTTGGAGACAGAAAGGTCTAGATTAGCATCTAGGCTCTGTTGTGACTGGCCAACTGGCTTTCTGCAACTTGTATGTCCCCTTGGAGCCTCAGTTTCCCCTCTGAAAGCAAGATTAATAATCAAATCTGCCTAAGAGAAGTGGTTTGTCTTTTAGAATATTGAATTAAATAACAAAGTTGTATAGTGGCTGGCAGGTTATCAGGACTCTTAAAAAGGTAACTTTTTACTATATTTAGTTGATTTAATCTTAGGGCACAGTGGGCAGACCCCATCCACAGAGTGTGCGGGAAGCAGTCACTTGCTTAACTTTATCATAAGCTCCTGGGGAAATATTGCATCTCCATCCTCGGAAGCCTGGGGCACTGTGCCCCTTTACCGCCTCCCCCACCTGTCCGGACTCTCAGTGTCACATCTTCTCCCAGCCATTAACTGACATCTTCACACCCTCTTCTTCCTGTTCCACTAACACAATCCCTCATTACACCTTGTGGTTTGTCCTCTGAAATCCACTCCCTTCTCCCCATATCCATAGCCCAAGCTGCAGCCCAGGCCACCAGTACCCCTTAGCTAGGCTGCTGCACCCGCCTCCCTGCTGGTTTTCCTGTATTCAACTCTGTCTTCAGCTCATTTTCTGCAAAACACAGTGCTCACTTAAAACCGAAATTTGAATAAATGATTCCCAGCGAAATTGCTTAAAACCCTTCTCAGCCTTGTTCTTCTGTTACCACGATCTACCCTGGGAGGCCTAGCCCTGCCTGTCTGTCCGGCTCTATGCCGAATCATTCCCCGGCTGCATTTCAACCAGCCTCCAGCTCCTGGCAACCAGGGAGCCTTGATGAAGCAACAATTTATTTTCTCTTCCTGAATATGCGTTAATATTTATAACCAGGAGAGAAGAATTCAAAACTTCCGTTTCCTTCCTAAGGGCACGATGAGGTTTAGTGAGTTCTTATTTTCCATGGATTTTTGGAGAGTCTCACATGAAATGTCAAAAACAAGCCCGATGTATTATTATGATTTGAACGAGGCCCAGATACCTTCGGTATTTCCAATAGGACTGAAATTATTAAACCAACAGCCATTCCCTTAGCATGTGTGACCTTCAATTTCTAGGCCAAAATCTAGCTAGAAAAGTGCTGACATTTTGAAACGTTATATAGCAGGAAAAGATAGTGGAATGTTTTGTAACCTCAAAAAATGTTTAGTTTGGGTTTCAGTCCCAGGTGTCATGGCAAGTTAAGTCAGTGGCAGTAAAGTATCCAAGTATGCATAGCTTGTCAGGGTCCTGGGCGCTCCAAAGCAGCCTCACTGGAGGTGAGGTTCCCGGGGTCTAAGAGCAGAAATCTGTTCTACAGTCATTTCTGGGTGAAAGCACAACAGCAACTTCCTCCTCTGTGCCTGCGGCTATGCTGATACGTCCACTCTGGTCACTGCTGGTGAGCGCCCCGAGGTAACCAGGGGGGAGGCCGAGAGACTGTAATGAGAGCTTGGACTGGAGTTAAGCTGAAGTGGGGTACTGAGAACACCCGTCAGAGTGTACGCAGCTACCCACAAAAGTCTCTACTCTGACAGCTGCCCAGGATGGGAATTCCTGGTTCCTCTGATGCTCATAGGTATTGTATATAGCCAATATATGGCCAGTCCTATACTTGTCCTATCTCTGCTACCTCCTGGGTGGCAAATTGGCAGGACCATGGTGGGGGCTGGAGGGGGGACAAGTGTGACCATGGTGGGAGCTGATCACTAACAAATTCCTTCTCTGTCTTCATCTAAACTTCACAGCGAGAGTGAACAAGCTGTTGGACTTGTTATTGTTCTCAATTTTGGCCAGTTTTTTTTCAAAGAAGACTTTAAGCTTTAAAGATGAGCTTTTCTACTAATAACAACATCCACTGGCCATTTATTGTCATGGAAATTTTATGGTGATTTCTGGAGGTTGCAGGAGGTCTTCCAAGACCCTCTGGATCAGGTTAGTCCCCTTTGCTGTGCTCTTCATAGAATTTCACAAAATTTATGGCACCTGGAATAATTGCTTTAATATCCTTATTCCCTGGCAGACCGGAAGTGCCCGTGGGCACAGGAGCCTGCCCATCTCCTTCAGTGTGGTGTCTCCACAGGTTGGACCTGTAGTAGGTGCTAAATGAATTTTTTAAAAGAATAGGTGAATAAAAGTAATCCAAAACCACAGAATATGTCATAAATGAGACTTCCACAATATCAGTATGGGATATAAAAGATAAAGTTTACTGCTTCATTTTAACTTGGCAACTTTCAGTATCTTCTTACATTGATGTAATAATAGTAATTGATAATAATAATAAAAAAGAATTGGCAAATTGGACTTCATTAAAGTTTTAAATTTCTGCCCTATGAAAGACACCATCAAGAGCATGAAAAGACAAGTCAAAAATTGGGAGAAAATATTTGCAAAAGACAAATCTGATAAAGGATTGTTATCCTAAATATACAAAGAATTCTTAAAACTCAACAATAAGAAAACAAACAACCCGATTTGAAAATGGACCAAAGACTTTAACAGACACCTTACCAAAGAAGATATACAGATGGCAGATGAGTATATGAAAAGGAAGCACACATCACAGGGTTGATCAGGGAAATGCAAATTAACACAACAATGAGATACCATTGCACATCTGTTAGAGTGGCCAAAATCCAGAACACTGACGACACCAAATCCTGCAAAGAATGTGAAGTACATTCATTGCTAGAGGGAGTGAAAAATGGTACAGCCACTTTGGAAGATAGTTTGGCAATTTCTTACTAAATGTACTCCTACTATAAGATCTAGCTAGCCATTGTGCTCCTTGGTATTAACTGAAAGGAGCTGAAAGCATGTGTCCATGAAAAAACATGCATATGGATGTTTATAGCCAGTTTATTCATAATTGTCAAACTGTGGAAGCAACCAAGATGTTCTTCAGCAGGTAAATGGATAAATAAACTGCAGTACATCCAGACAATGGAATATTATTCATCACAAAAGAAAGACCTACCACACCAAGAGAATACATAGAGGAAATATAAATGTATATTACTAAGTGGAAAAAGACAAGCAGAAAGGGCTACATACTTTACGATTCCAACTATATGACCTCCTGGAAAAGGAAAAACTATGGAGACAATAAAAAGATCAGTGGTTGTCAGGGGTTAAGAGAGAGAGAGGGAAAAATAGATAGTTCACAGAAGATTTTTAGGGCAGTGAAACTACTTCTGTATGACACTATAATGATGGATACATGTCATTACACATTTGTCCAAACCCATAGAGTATATAATACCAAGAGTGAACCCTAATATAAACCATGGATTCTGGGTGATAATGACGTGCCAATGTAGTAGGTAGACCAGTTGTAGCAAGTGTTCCATGCTGGCAGGGGATGTTGATCATGGGAGAGTCTGTGCATGGCATAGGTGGGGCAGAGGCTATATGGGATCTTTCTGTACCTTCTTTCTGTTTTGCTGAGAACTTAAAACTGCTCTAAAAATACCAAGACTGAAAAAAAACAAACAAAACACCAGCTATAACGTGTAGATCATGCTCACAGCATTTAGGGTGTTGTTCTGTGTTCCTGAGCATTAAATCATATTATCCTCATCATAGCCTTAGGAGGTAGGTATTATTATACCCAACCTACAGATGAGGAAACTCAAGTTCCAAGAAGTTGGAGTCTTGTCTGAGTCATACAACTAGTGATGAGCTGGTTCACACCCAGCTGTTTTCTTAACTCTATTGTTTTGGAGAATCGAAAGTGGATGCTAAGATAAAGAAAGCAATAGAAGAAGTATGTTCTGAGGCCTGCTCTGTGCAAGGTCCTGAGAGATACCCAAAAACAGTTGGATACAATTCTTTCTTGGTCTAGAAGGAGTTACTGGGAGTTGAGTAGCACTAAAAAAGCTAAATAAAAACACAAAACAATAAAATCTCTCTGGAAACTGGACATGACTAATTGCTACATGAATTGTTCTCATCCTTAATGCCAGGGTGCAGGGGCAGGAGGGAGGGACCACTGAGGCCTGGAGCAGCCCAGCAAGGCTCCATGGAGAGTGGCCGACCCTGAACTCAGCCCAGAACTCAGCCTGCAAGAGACATGGGAGTTGCAAGGGATAATGTGAGCAAAGAAGCCACGTTGAAATTTTTCTGTTCTTAAGTGGATTCAAAATAATGAAAAAAATACTGTCTTCAAGTCCAGATTTTTCTCTACCTCTGAGAAAAATGTGGAATTTTTGGTCAAGTCAGTAGCTCTTTCTTCCCCACATTTGCTTCTCCAGCTATAAAATGAATACTTGCCATATTCCTCCCCTATAGAGATGTTGAAAGGGTTAAAGGATTCTGTAAAGGTTTGAGAGCTTCTTTAAAGCAGCTGTACAAAAACCAAATTATAACCATCATTGTTTTTAATTGCTGGTTTTTATTATCTTTATTGTAAAACTGCCCTGGCGGAAACCTAACTTTTAGTGTGGTCACAGCCTGCTCAAACAACTAAATGTCTCACTGTGACCCACCTGACTGGAAAGGCCCTCACAGAGCCTTCTTGCAGCAATCCCTGTTCCAGAAGGTTCTCCTGGGGCTGGGCCAGAGCCTGCTGCCTGTCACACTTTGACCAAGACTAATTCATAGACAGGTTTATTTTGTTCAGCACACACAATGTGAATTAAAAGATGAATTAGTTACTAATATTTAAATACCAGCACATTTCAGATTAAAATCTAGAATTCTGGCTTCCCTTCCACAGAAGATCTGACATCCATGGGCCCACAGTTTAGCACCTGCTACAGCAAGTCAACCAGTCTACTGAACTGGTCGAGTGTACATCCATAGGCATCCGCCTTGACCAAGCTCTGTGTGGCCTTCCTCCTGACGACGGGTGACTGCCAGTCCTTAGAAAGATCTATCAGGTCCTTTTGGCTACATTTGTCTATTTTCCATCCAAAGTGCTGACTGGTCTAGGCTAGCAGTCCCCAGACTTTTTGGCACCAGGGACCATTTTCATGAAAAAAAATTTTTCCACGCACCCCGGAGGGGTTAGGAGGGGTTGGGGGGAGATGGTTTCGGGATGAATCAAGCACATTACATTTATTGTGCACTTTATTTCTATTATCATTGCATTGTAATATATAATGAAATAATTATACAACTCACCATAGGGTGGGACCCCCTGGTCTAGCGCTGCTGGTAAGGGCCACATTACCGGCAGGGCTCCAGGGCTTGGTCCAGCAAAACAGAGGTGGTGCGCCAGTTTACGGAGACTGAGTCAAAGCAAGAAAGAAGGGACATAAATTCAGAGCTTGGAGCCACAGGCCAGAGCCAGGAAGCCGGGGATTAGGCGCCTCCCATAGGAGAATGGGTGCCAACAGCAACAGTTCTGGAGTCAGTTCCTCAAGCCCTGAGTGTCGGCCAGGCCATGCCCTTTAATGGCACTCTTTATTTTGATGAGATAGTTCATAGTTGTACATTATAAACATTGGGGAAATTACATACATGTAAGTCCTTGCATACGTATGCACCTACACACCCAGACCTAAGCCTACCACCAGCAGTTCTGATATAATAGCGTGGGGGTCAGCGTTTTCTGCAAGCTCCCAGGCATTTCTACGTGCAATGCGCAGCCAGGGTGAGAACAATTACTTCAGGTGAGCTGATCTTCCTTGTGACCCTATCTCCATTCAGTGATCTCAGTCTAACCCCATACACTGAACCGTCTCTAACTAATTCAGTTCCTTTTGCACAAAAGTCCATTCTCTGGAGGTTTCAGTTCCCTCAGATAACATCTGGGTGGATGAAGACAACCTACTGTGTCTCAGGTCTGGGTCCTCTGGATGACATCCCTTGTCCTTTTTGTCATCTGCAGCTCAAACTGGTGCCTGGTGGAACATGATTTGGCCACCCCTCATGTGGTCAGGGTCTGACTGACTCAGCCCCAGCCTGGCTTGTGCGACTGGCTTCAGAGCCAATGTCACATCATCCTCTAGCTGTCCTCCTCCCGCCCAGGTAGTCAGCCTTGAAGATTCTGCTGTGCCGGGCGCCGCCCATCACCAGGGCCCAGCAGCAGGCCCGCTGGCCTTTGAGTACCCTCTCAGGGCCTGCGCCAATCTGCGCCCCATGCTCACCCTGAGAAGGCAGCGTGGCTCCCCACGGTGTCACAGGGCACTCCCACGTCTGATTGTCAGTTTACTTCGATCAGCCTTGCTCGGGTGAATGTGGAGGCAGCCTTCAAGAGAGTTGCTTCCCAGAGTTTTGTTAAAATCGGAATAAATGCTCCCTGACCTCAGTTTTCTCCCTCCTGGTTTCCCAGCCCCTGCTTTGCTTGCCTTTTTCTCTATTTCTTTTCCCAGAAACTCTGTGGCTGGCGGAGGCATGTTCGCCTCTCCTTCCTCTTCATGTCCATCTGGGATTCCCATGTTGTGTCTTCTTTCCTCGGCAGGCAGATGGAAATCTTGCAGATAAGGAGACCTACCTAACTCGGGAAGAATTTGTGATTGTTCTCATTATAAATTATTGATAATTTAAAAAAAAATTCTTCTTTTTTCACATGTTCTTGGCTATTGTTACCCACTTACTCTTCCACATCAAAGATCTAGAAGATTTGCCATCCTGGAGTATAGTTTCTTATATTGGATCTGTTGCCTTTTGGGGTTAAGACGCAGTTTCTTAGAGTGGCCCAATCATAACAATGTCAGGGACACTTGGAGGAGTTCTTTGAAGGTCACAGCTAGTATAACAGAATTTCATATGTGGCTTAGAAGGGAAAGATACGATAGTCCTCGGAGCTGTTCACAGACGTTCTGGCTCTCTCTCCTTCTGGATGGAAGGAATCTCTTCTTCACCTGCTGGGAATTAGCTGTGGCCATGGGATTCGCTTTGACCAATGAGATGTGAGGGCCAATTCCAGCCTGCCCTTTAGGAGTTGGTTTGAGCTCCCTGTGGCATTGATGCTCTTTGCCAGTATGCTGGGCAATGTCTCAGGTGGGGCTGTGCAGTCAGCTGGGGTCCTGGAGGGAGGATGTCGTGAAGCAGAGTCCACATGATCCTCAGTGGACATGTGGCATGAGTGAGAGGTAAACCTTTGTCTTTTCAGCCTCTGAGTTGGAGATAGTTTGTTACTGCCTCATAAGAGCCTATCCTGCGTAAAGTAAGAAGCATAGTGTTGTATATATGCAACCAGGAACACATACCACACCCTCCACTCAACTCAAGCCTTTTTGTCCCTTTTATTCTCCCTCTTTTAAAATTATTTTGTTTGTGTTAAATGAGAAATCCTCCTTTTAGAATACAGATTGTAAGTCCAAAATTACTCTTATCAGCAAATGGAACCCTTGTGCATTGTTGATGGGAATGTAATTTGGTATAGCCATTATGGAAAACAGCATGGCAATTCCTTTAAAAATTACTTCTAGATATATGTCCAAAAGAAATGAAATCAGTATCCCAATTCATGCTTATTGCAGCATTATTCACAATAGCCAAGATATGGAAACAACCTAAGTGTGCACTGACAGATGAATGGGTAAAGAAAATATGAGACACACACACACACACACATATACACTGGAATATTATTTGGCCATAAAAAGGAGGAAAGCTTGCTATTTGTGACAACATGGATAAATCTGGAGGACATGGTGCTAAGTAAGCCAGGCACAGAAAGACAAGTATTGCATGGTCTCACTCACATGTCGAGAAGAATTGATATAGAAACAGAGAGTAGAAAGGTGGTTGTCAGGGGCTGAGGTGTGGAGGGAATGGGGAGACGCTGGTCAAAGGGTGCAAAGTTTCAATTAAAATATGAATAAGTTCTTGGGATCTAATGTAAAGCATGGTGAATATAGTTAATAATGCTATGTTTTTTACTTGAAATTTGAAAAGAGAGCAGATTTTAAGTGTTCTCAACACACACACACAGTGACTGGGGGTGGTGATGAGCGTCTTAGTTAATTTGATTGTTGTAGTCATTACATAATGCATGCATATATCAAATCGGTACATTGTACACCCTGAATATATATAATTTTTATTTGTCAATTGAATATTTTAAAGTTAAAAAAACAAAACCAAAATCATTCTTATCAACTGTAGAAATGGTCTCAGGCAAGGACTCGGGGGAAGTGAGCAACTGCAGGAGAGAAATGACGTGAGATTGTGTTCTGTGTCTGCTGCTGCTGTTTGCCGTGTTTCCTGATACACCGGCAGCAAGGAGGACTCCACGCACAGACCCACTTTCCCTCGGCCACGCCCACTGGAATCCTGTCCTGCCTTCCTGCCTCTCCTGCTGCCCTTCCCCTTCTCCAATCCCTCCTGAACAGTGTAGGAAAAAAAAACTGGGGGGCTCTTAATCACTCTGGAATATGTAGTTGAGAGCTAGCTGCTCTCAAGCTCCCAGCTCTCTGCTCCTTATCACGGGGGCCTCACATGTTTTTTCTAGCCAGAAGGCACATGGAATTTCTAAGCCCCTGCTCCTTTATCACAAAACCTATGATTTCTTTAACTAAAGAACTACAAAGCAAAGCTACTCATCTTTGTAGTTAAAAAGCCCCAAACTGAAATGATGCAGCATCTAAATGCCTTTTTCCCCAATTACTACCTCCCTTCTTGCCAGGTATCCCGGCCCCCGCTGCCTCTACACCTAGAAAAAACGATGCCTGCTACCGTGGCCATGTTTTTCTTATTTTTAAGGGATTTATCTTTTTATCACTTTATATTATTATTTGTTTATTCCAAACTTATTTAAAAGAGGACTTGAGGAGGACAATAAAGAAGTGTTTGTATTTCAAGATTAAATATATATATATATATGAGAGACTAAGCAAAGTAGCCCAGAGCTAGAATGAAATAGTTACATGCATGTAAACCATGAAATCTTTTCCTCTTGCTGGATGTGGGCCAAAATCTGATGTTCCTAAAAAGTCTTTAAAGTGTTACAATGTCCATAAGGTTAAATAAAATTATTTCAGGAAAAAATAACCATTTCTTATAGTGATACTACAGATAATTTCCCCAGAATTCCTCACAGAAAAGAGAACGTATAAAGTAATGACATGTGACATATTTCACAGAATGGTGACTTAAAATTTCTCTTAATATAGGATGGTGACATCGCATGGGATTTCACTTTGGTGAAACAGTCTACAGGTGGTATAACGCCTATCCAGGAACTCGGCTCTGAAATCAGCTGAATTAATCCAAGGATGAAATTCAAAGTATCCTCAAAGAAAGGATCAGCCCTCCATGAATTGCTGTTTATCTGGTCAAGCTTTTGAAAGGTGTAGGGCAACAGTGAATTTGCGAGTATCCCATAACTAGACATGGAATATTTAGTTAAGTGCAGAGCCATGTGCTCTTCATAGGTAGCCAGACTGCTTAATGCAAACAATACAATGGAATAGGGTCAAGGGACAATTCATAGAAGAAGTCTAAATGGTCAAAAGATAAATGAAGGCACTCTTAGTGTTGGTGGCCACAAGTTAGTATAATATTGTTTCTGGGCATTTTGTTAATAGATTGATGTATGTATTTAATATATCCTATGACTCAACAATCCTATTTCTAGATTATCTCCTAAGGAATTACTTAAGAGAGTGTGCAAAAATTAATGTATAATGATATTTGTCCTATCACTGTGTAAATTAATGAAAAAAGAATGAAAACACTCCAAATGTCCAACTCTAAATTGTTCTACCTACATGCAATTGAATACTATTCCACTATTAAACATGATATTTTAGATGAATATTCATGGACATGTCAGTCAGTGTTCATTATACATTGCTAAATTTTATATAAAACAGTTCACTAAAGAGGACAAGTGTAAAAAACAGTACCAGTGTGTTATTATGCATGCATAATCTTTTAATATGAAACAATTGTTTCCCTCCACATACTGCTTTCCATGAAGTGCTTTGTATCCCCATGCCTTTCTCCTTTAACATCAGATTCCATACATTTCTAGTCACTTTGAATTATTACAAGTATTCTCCAGTTTAAATTTTCAATTTCAAATCCAGCTCCAATGTCATCACCTGTCCCTTGGGTGTCAGCTAAAGAAATTTGGAAGGTGAAGGGAGGGCCTGCTTTGCTCCTTCAGGGGAGGCGAGAAGGGATGATCTTTCTCCTTAATGATTTGGCCATGGTCGCAGTCCTCTCCTTGTTGGATTCTTTGCTGCTGTGGCTAACACAAGCTGACAGCATTGCCCTCTCTGGGGCATGCATCCAAGCAGAGCCTCATCAAGCCTGCCAACTGCACACTTCCCTGATATGATAGATCAACTCTTCCACTCTTTGTCAGTTCCCATCATACACAACTGCATGCATTTTCCTCCGGGATCTCCTTGCTAAATGGGGCAAGATGAGCTCAATCCAGGTACCTTCTGTGGTTTCCACTTGACCACACAGGAGACAGATACCTCCAGGACATGCCAATGCCATTGTGCAGATGTGAGCTACCAGGCTAACACCATCTCTTGCTACCCTGCCCTCACTTTTATGTTCCTTTCCTTTGCTAATTAGGCAGAGTCAGTTAAGCGAGTCCACCACCCAAATAGACATCCAACTGGAATGTATGCCAGTCCCTCCTTGTTGCAAGTACCCCTAATCTGCTGCAGTGATTCTCTTGGAGTTATCTTCAGTTGACTTTAAAGAGGGAAGAGCATGACCACCTCAACAGATGAAAAGACAACAACAACAACAAAATTCTTCCTATTTTAAATACTCTACAAAGCCAAAAACATCAATGACTCCCTCTTACTCTGCTGACACAGACTTGGAAGGGAGGAGTATTGGGATTTTGGCTGGTCATGGGGGTACTGATTCTGCCACCTCTTACGAAACCCTAGGATAAGTTGTGTAGCCCCAGCGGCTGACACTTTATCTCATGTGGGGACCTTAGTCTTCTTGATTTCAGCTTTGGGGCTTTGGGTAAATTTCAGGGACAGTGGAAAAAGTCCCAAATAATATCTTATAAATGCAAACATACCTGTACACATTCCCAGAAAGGGTTCTGAAAGGTTATACATCAAAGTATCAGTAATGTTTACATAGTAAAAATCAATTTTATAATTTTCTGTTTTCTTATGGCCTGTATGTTTTACTTTTTCTACCCAAAACCTATTTTGCTTTTGTAATGAAGGGGACATACAAACATTATTCTTATGTAAGAAAATAAACATTAATCTCAATAGGTAAAGGGATAGATCAGTTGTAGTATATCCATCCAATAAAATACCAGTAATAGAATGGAACAAACTGCTGATACGATCAATAATATATTAATAAGTGAATCAAAAAATAATATGCTGAACAAAAGAAATCTGAAACAAAGGGGTACATAGGTACTATTTCATGTATATGAGATTCTAGACCAGATAAACCTCATCTACAGTGATAGAAATCAGATCAGGGATTGCATAGATTAGAGGGTGGGGAAGTCCGATGGCAAGGAGGTCAATTGAATTTTCTGGGGCCGTGGAAATGCTCATGTCTTTATTGTGGTGATTAATTGGGGTAGACATTTGTCTAAGCTCATTGAACTGTACGCTTAAAATGGGTGCATTTTATTGTAAGTAAATTATACTTCAATAAAGTTGATGTTTAGAAAAATTTTATTTTGCTTTTTTTGGTCAAAGCAGTGAACTGAGAGCTAAAACTATAAAACTCTTAGAAGAAAACAGTGGGGTAAATTTTTATGACTTTGGCTTTGGGAATGTTTTCTTAGATATGACAACAAAAACACAAGTGAGAATAGAAAGATAAGTTGGACTTTATCGAAATTAAAAATTTTAATGCATCAAAGGAGAGTGAAAAGAGAGTGAAAAGATAGCCCAGAAAATGGAAGAAAATATGTGCAAATTATATATCTGACAAGGGTCTATTACCCAGAATGCATAAAGAACATTTTACAACTCAACAACAAAAAGACAAACAACTCAATTAAAAAATGTTCAAAGGACTTAAAAGACATTTTTCTAAAGAAGATATTCAAATGGCCAATAAGCACATAAAAAGATGCTTAACATCATTAGTCATTAGAGGAATGCAACACAAAACCATAATGAGATACCACTTCAAACCTGGTGGGATGGCTAGAAAAAAAAAAAAAAGAAAAACAAGTATTGGGGAGGATGTGGTGAAATTGGAACCCTCGTGTAAAATGTAAAATGTAAAATGGTGCAGCCACTGCGAAAACAGTTTGGCAATTCCTCAAAAAGTTAACATAGAATTACCATAAGACCAAGCAATTCCACTCCTTTATACATACACAAAGAATTGAAGGCAGATATTCAAATAAAAACTTGTACGCAAATGTTTCTAGCAGTATTATTCACAAAAGCCAAAAGGTAAAAAATAATCCAAATGTCCATCAGCAGATGAATGGATAACAAAACGTGCTGTATTCGTACATGGAATGTAATTCGGCCATAAAAAGAATTGAAGTACTGACACATGCTGCACCGTGGATGAACCTTGAAGACATGCTCAGTGAAGGAAGCCAGACACAAAAAGCCAAGTATTGTATAATTTCATTTATATGAAATATCCAAAATAGATAAATCCATAGGGACAGAATGCAGACTGGTGGTTGCCAGAGGCTGGGGGAGGGGAAATGGAAAATGACTATTTAATGGGTATAGGGTTTCCTTTTGGGGTGATAAAAATGTTCTGGTGATAATGGCGATGGTTATACAACATTGTGAATGTACGTAATACCACTGAAATACGCACTTCAAAACAATTAAAATGATGAATTTTATATTAGGTATATTTTAGCACAATTTTTAAAAAATCGGTGAGCCAAATGGTATGGTGAAACAAGTACATGTTTTTTCACCTTTCAGTTATCATGTGAAAGAACTTCCTCAGAGTTACACTCCTGGCTTCTCAGTCTTGGCTGAGTCCCTTCCTCCTCCTTCCTTTGGGACTGTCCTGACCCTAAGGAAGATGGTTTTTAGGGTAGTCTCCCGTGGGGGAAACCTGCTCTTGCTCAGCATGCAGTGTGATTGGCTTACTCAGAAAATAAGACCATTTGTCCCATATCTAAACCATGTCATCCAGACTAACTTTTAGGAATAATAAAGCTAGCATTTTGGTCTCACCCAGCTTCTTCATCTGTCTTTCCACATTTCCAATTTCAAGTTTAAGCTGGGTGGTAAGAGAGATATCCTTTATTGAAATCTTCCCCTGGACACTGCCCCAACCTCAAACCCCAACAGAAAGATAGTTCTAAACCATAATGTATGGCCACAATTAACCTCTAAACTTCTTAAAGTATGTGAAAGCAAACACTTACATTGAACATTAAAAAAAAAAAGATCAAGCCAGAAAGAAAGAAAAAAAAAGAATATCTATCTTCGAGCAATGAAATTTCCTGGGCTCCAAGCTAAACTTATAAAATGTGCTTTGTATAATCAAATAGGTTGGCTGACTCCAAGTGATTTATTATTTCTAAACTAGTTAAAATTAGGGAGACATTTAGAAAAAACATTTCAATCTCTTTATCATTCCCTGTTTTTCTTCAGTGCTTGCTCCATTTCCCCCTATTGTGTATGGCCCTTATTTGAAGATATGACTTCAGGGGGGAAACATAAGACTGTGAAGGCAAAATACCATTTAGAATTGAAAAATAAGTTCTCAATAAATCAGTAAGTATGGTATCACATTTCAAATGTTGAAAATTTGTTATTGGAATTCCCCAAAGTATTTCAAAACAAAGCAAAAAACACCACATTTTACAAAACTAATATCTGATTGGATGCTTATAAAATTAGTTTCACACCAAAAGAGATATAGAAAACTTGAAAAGAACTTGTATAAAGAGCGTAAAGAAGCTTTGAGGGGTTTTAAAAATGGAAAGATCAGATTTGGAGGAGGAAAGTCTAATTGTCAATAAAATAAATACCTTTAAACATTTGAAGGAATATTATGAGGGAATAGTATGCCATAGTCTTTGTTTCTTTGGTCATCATTATCGAATGTTCTTATAGAAAAGTGATGACTTCTTTACATTGAGAATATATAAGAGCTAACTCTCAGTAGAGGCTGGAGAGTTTGAAAATAAATGGTCAGTGTGAGAGGGACATCCTCATTCTGATGGCTTGGTGCCGGCTTGTGGAAGTCCTGGATGAAAGAGATTGCTTGCCTTCCATTCTATCCTCTAATTCTGTTAAGAATGTTACTGGCTGCTAAATGCCCAGTGGGCTGGAAGAAGGGGGTAAAAAGGCAGCCTAAGTGCCCCCAGCAAATTTTATTTTGTTTTCTTATAATAACAACCCTAATTGCTATGACTATGTTCTTTACACCTGGGGGTTTTCAGGAATCTTGCCTGTAATCCACATAAGCCTCAATTTTATTTTCTGTATTGAACTCTGCCCTCTCTCTGAGATAGATTCTTGGTGGGGTCAAGAGCCATGGCTCCAAGGAGGAAGGAGTGTGACCCCACATTACTGCTGTAAGTCCAATGTATATAAAAAGTGTTAGTGCAAATGGGCCATACACATTGGTACCAATCAGGTTTGCATGCTTCACATTCAGTACTACAAGCTGTGTCCTCAGATCTCACTGCAATAAAGTGCAAAAAGCAAAGTTCATATGGTTGGAAAAGACATACTTTGTTTCTATACAAATTAGCTTATTTTATTTTTTGAAGAACCACAATGCCTACTAAAATTAGTGACGACCATAGCCCATAGTCTTGTGTGTAGGAATTCCTCTTCTGCATCTCTATCCAGGAAAAGAATCCATATGTTTATACTACAGGGTTCATTGAAGTATTGTCTGTCACTCTAATGCATTGATAGCAAATTTAACACCATGGAATGCTTAAATTTTCTATGGTATAGTCATACCATGAAGTTGTACACAATAATTATAAAGAAAGAGCTATACATTTAGACATAAAAGATATCTTAGATATATTGCTAAATGAAAAGGCAAGTTTCACAAAGATACAAAGAATGTGATTCCATTTGTTTAAATAACAGAAAATAAAACCAAACCCTATAGAGAGATATAGATTTAAGAATGTTTGAAAACTTCCAATGTGCCAGTCATTGTAACAATGGTTTGATGCATGCTGTCTCATTGCAAACTCAAAATAGCTCCATAAGATGTGTGCAATTATTATCAACATTAGAGATGAGAAAACCGAGGGACAGAGAGGTTAAGTAACATGCCCAAGGGCCATTATATAAGTATATGAAAATTCATAGAAAAAGTACAAGACAGGTATACAGAAAACTGATAATAGGATATTCTTCTGGAAGGGAAATGAGATTGGATAAGATTCAGTGGTAGCTATATTATATATGTAATGGGTGGCTTAAACAATAAGCATTTCTAGAGGCTGGAGAATCCAAGATCAAGGTGCCAGAAGATTTGGTGTCTGGCGGGGCCTTGTCCTCGCTTGTAGACAGCTGCCTTTTTGCTGTTTACTCACATGTGGCCTTTCCTAAGTGTATGCGTGGAGAGAGAGAGGGCTGTGGTCTCTCCCTCTTCTAATAAGGGTACAAATCCCATCACGGAGGATCCACCCTCATGGCCGCACCTAACCCTAATTACCTTCCAAAGGCCCCACTTCCAAACACCATCATATTCAGGATTAGGCTTTCAAGGTATGAATTTTTGGAGAAGATAAACATTCATTACATATATATTCAGTCCATACATAGACATGTGCACACACACATACACACCCCTTACTTTCTCTTAAAATAAGAAAAAATAAATAAAAAGTAAAAAGAAAAGTGACTATTCTTTTTTTCTTTTAAAGACTTAATGGGGTAAACAAGAAATTTCCCAATGGCGTAAAATCTGCACTTTGATTTTAAGGAGCTCAGAAAATCTCACCCCAAAATATTACTCCTTGGTATAAAGATATTTTGAATTAAAGGCTCTTAGAGATCAACAGGCACTATCTGCATAAATCCAGACTACCCATCGATAAGGACAATTGTCTTTCCTTCCCCTCCCTGTTATCTCAATATATTGCAGTAAAGAAGATCAAGAATGCAAGAAGACCTGGCCCAAACTACCTTAAAGATAATACTTGTCTCTCTGTTAAATTAATTTCCAAAGAGAATCGTTTACAGGTCAATCTGTTCCCCCCACCCCCACCTCCTTGTCATCCTCACAAGTATCTATTCACCTGGCCAAGTTGTCCCTAAACAGAATTACCCAAATTCCTCACCTCCCTCTCTCCTCTAGAATTAGGGTATATAAATTTCTGGCCCCACTGGGATGTTGGGCAATGGTTCTGTGACTCTCCTTGTGCGCACTTGCACACGGTACATAAATTTGTAATCTCTTTCTCTTATCAATCTGCCCTATTGTTACAGCAAGTGTTACAGCCGGTGGTCCCGAGGACAAACTGAGCAGCACATGGAGAGTCGGAGAATCAAGTTTATTTCGCTGGTGGGCTCAGAGGGGCCGCACCACTAAATTCTGAGCACCATCTACCTGATTTTTCCCACTTTTATTAAATTGGGGTGGTCCGAGGGGTGGGGTACCAGGTGTAGGTTAGTTGATGTGTCACACAATAGGTTCATATTATGTTGATGCTCCAGGCAATAGATTTAGTGTTGTGCTGATGCCAGGCAATGGACTAGTTGATGGGCCAGGAAACATGTTAGTATTATACTGATGTGGGTCTTCCGTGAGAAGTGGGGGTCTCTGGTGCCTGATGTGCCAAGTAATAGATGGGGGTTTCCCTTATCATTATTGTGAGTTGATCTTTCAGCAAACCTGAGGAGGCAAAAGGGAAGTTTTCCTTTCTCCCCCACAGATTCGTATCTATAATGTTACCTTGATTTTCTGCTACAATCCTTTGTCCATGTCTTTGTAATTCCTGCTTCCTTGGGCCACAATGACCTCAGTGAAGGTGAGAAGTTAACAATCAGATCAACTAACAGTCATTGGGGTGATGCAAAGGTCACTCCT
>VBSM01002217.1:11773135-11788120 GCA_008086735.1 Cheirogaleus medius
GTGCGGGGGGTGGGGGGGAGGGCGGGCTAAGGAACTTGAGCGACAGGCAGAGAGGGTGACAGCATAGCAGTGTGTGACTTCAGCAGGGGACCCATGTGCCATCCCAGCAGCCGGGTGGAGGACTGAGTGGAGGACAGCCTGGAGAAGGGGAACTTAGGTAGTTCTCACAGTGGGTCGGGCCAGGAACGTTGAAGGCCTGAGTCAAGGCAGGGGTAACGGGGCTGCAGAGGAGAAGCAGAGCCCAGACATTAGCGCAGTAAAACTGACGGTCACTGAGACTTCAGTGCTATCGATCAAGGTGGAGAGTGAAAACATGAGTGAAAATGGGAGGTAGGGAAAGAGGAGGAATTTAGCCTCAGACATACTAAGTTTGAGGTCTCCATGGACACCAAGAGAGATGTCTAGGCTGGAACCAGCCTGAGGAACACTTCAGGTGATGACCTGGCCAGTCTTTCCTGAGAGCTTCCTCTGTGCCAGGCGCTGTACTCACCGGTTTGCATTCGCTAGGTCATTGATTCTTGCCCTGCTTTTGTCTGCATAGCTCCTGTCACTGTTGTGTATTAAATGATTCATTTGCTTATTTGTTCAGTGTCTGCTTCACACCATAATAGACGTGCTAGAAGGCTGAAGATTTTTAATATATCTTGTTGACCCCTGCATAGCACATAGGGGGCCCTCAAAACTCCTGGTGAATAAATGAGAGAAGCTTTGTGGAAACTGTAGGAGGTAGGGATGATTATTGTTCCCATTTTATGGGTGTGGAAACTGAGGTTATATTATATATACTACCCCAGGTCACATGACTAGTTGCAAGAAGTGCCAGGATTCAAACCTGGACCTCCATGATTCCAGAAGCTAAATGCTTAATCCCTCTCCAGACCAATATTAGCAAAAATGGCTGTTGAAACCACAGGAGGGTGTTGATCTCATGTCTCAGGAAGAAGGTACAGAGTGAACAAGAAGATCAAAGAGGAAATCTGAGGGTCACCTCAACCACTGTGGAGGAAGAAGACTCCCCAGAGGAGAACAAGAGCCATACCAGAGACGTAAGAGGAAACCAGGAAAGGAATCGTGTTCTAGAAAATGAAGAGGGAGAGCCTGCCCCAAATGAGGGGGTGGTTGGCAATGCCACACTCAACTTGGGTTCCAAGTAAGGTGTGCTCTGGAAAGTGCCTGTAAGTAGGGCGTCTCTGGCAGGACTGTGGCCGTGAGATGTTAGAGGTCAGTGTTCTTTAGAGCAGCAATGAGTAGTAGAGACCATGGTGAGGGCCTGGTCAGTGGGATGGCAGTGACAGCACCAGCCCCTGGGGTGGGGACTCACGGGGAAGGCGTGGTGAGCCTAAGGGGATGCCAGGTGAGGAAAGATTTCCTTATTCAGATGGGAGAAGTTCCAGCTCTTTGGCTTGGGCTAGATGCAGAATAAAAATGTGTGCATTTGTGCGTGTGGGAGTGTACGTGGGGTGCATGTATGCATGCATTTGTGTGTTTAATACGTGAATGAATCAATGAAATTGAATAATGGCTGCAAACCTGCTTTGCACAATGTAGAATGCAAAACAAATGTGAAGAGGTATTACTCAGCTTAGGCTAGCCTTGTTGGATCGTACCTTCCAACTCCCCACCTTATGCCTCCTGAGCCAAAGGTTCTGGCTGTGACAAATATCACCATCACTCCTCCCATCACAGGAAACTGTGTTCTGCCTGATGCCATTGTTTATGTGGAGGGAGAAAAGTTCTCTTCCTCCTAAGGAGAGAAAGGGCATTGTGCACTATTCCTGGGTCTCGAGTGTGCATGTGCCTGGGGCAACCTGAGAGGGACCACAGCCCATGCCTCCCCAGCCATGTGGTCAGCAGGCTCCTCCACACTGAGGCCCCAGCAGAGATCTCCTCCACTCCATTCCAGGCATGGGCTCGCTTGTAGTCATCACTGGCTGATCACTGGCTGCATACTGTGTGGGGTCCAATGCAATATGAAAATGTGGGGGGTCCTTGTTCAACTCTGATCATGAACTTCAAGCCAGTGACTGCAGAGCATTAACCCAAGTGTGAGTCCTGAGCACAGGGTCTTGTCCAAGGGCCTATGCTGTGAGCCTGTGCAGCCAGCCCTGCTGCAGACAGGGCTACCAAGGTCACTAGTTTGGATGGATGTTTCAGTTCTCAGCACACGTGATGCCTTTGCAAACCTGGCCATTACTGAATTTCTTCTATTATGAAAAAAGATTATTTCCTGAGACTGGCATGTACTCAGGTGCTTTATCCCTCGTTTCTCTGGCAGGTTCTTCTCTCTTTCCTTTGTGGACTCTCATCCCTGCTTCCACAGGCCGATCCTCAACCCTCTTTTCTCCTTACTTGCAACCCTATCTAGGCAGGATTGGGAATTGATTTACTTTCAATCTTGGGAACCAAGGCAAAGAAATTCCCTGGCTTACATATTTGGTGAGTTACCAAAAATGCAAGCCTACAGATATTATTTATGTTTGATATTATATCCTCCCATGGGTATCCATTAAATTGCAAAGACTTCCCCACAGGTGACTACAGAGCATCCCAAGTACTTGATTGAATGCAGGTCCGTAATCATCCACAATCCTGTGGGTGGTGGTGGGGACGCAACTCTGCAAACTTATTTTAAAAATTATTTGAATGGAAGTGAAAAGATTTGACAGTGTTTATCCCACTTGGTGTGAATATTTTTGTGTTTTAATGTAGAAAATTCAACATGTTCGAGTGCTTCCCCACCCCCCAATGAGGGTGTTACACAATGCACAGTTGGTGCTCATGTTACTGTTCTAAAAATACAACAAATCCTGAAGTATGGCACACATGGGTTATGGTTCAGGAATCATGACCTTATATTAATATTCGCTTTGGGAAGCAATTTGCACCAGTCAATGTATAATCTATAATCATTTGATTCAGACACAAACTCTCTGGGAATGTAATTAAATGGACATTTAAGCCACCTATTTCTTTTATGTTCAAATAAAGGCCAAAAAACATGGTTATATACTTTCCAGGTATTTCCATTTCTTTGGGACTATTTGTTGACTGCATGGAATTTTACTATTTAAGTCTTAAATCTTTATCTAGCAATTCTTCATGAATGTGTTAGAATTTTACAAACTTAATAACCCTGTATGTATAAATACTGTGATAAAGAGGTCACTGTTTTTAAAAATATGACATTACAGCAATCAACAAACATTTCCAACTTCATTGGGAACAAACAAACAACAAAATATAACCCTCAAATAGATTCAATGTATCAGCTGAATCATTCAAGAACCAATGAAGATATTCTATTCTCTATGGAAAGCTATGTGTATGTGCCTAATGGACACTTACAATTTTGTAGTTAGTGAGTGAATCCTAACTGTAGTTATAAATTGTGTAAAGACAGAAATCTCTACTAAAGGAGATTGATTTGAGCTATTATCCCTATTTATAAGATAAGCAAATTGAGGAGATTCAAATATCCAGATGCAAGAAGGTCATCGAACACCAGGAAGATTCACAGCAAATAGGACATCTACAAGACACAGAGCCATCAATTTGGCCAAAGTCAAAATGAAGGAGAAAATTCTACAAGCAGCAAGATGAAAGCAACAACTGACCTACAAAGAAAAACCCATCAGGCTAACAGCAGACTTCTCAGTGGAGGCCTTCTAGGCCTGAAGGGATCGGGGCCCCATTTTTAGTCTTCTTGAACAGAACAACTGCCAGCCAAGAATTCTGTATCCTGCAAAACTAAGTTTCATAAATGATGGAGAAATAAGGTCTTTACCAGAGAAGCAAACGCTAAGGGAATTTGTCAATACTAGGCCTGCTCTGCAGGAAATAGTCAGAACTACATTATATATGGAACAGCACAATAGATATACACCAGTGTGAAAACACCCAAAAGTTAAAGCTGACAGCTCTCATAAAACAGTAGCACAAGAGGGAAAACAAACAATAAGGTATCCCCCAACATGATGAACAGAATAGCATCCCACATATCAATACTAACACTCAATGCGAACAGTCTGAATGCTCCACAGGAAGAAAGAAAATTTCTTGTATTCAAGCTCTGAGTTTACTGTTGGCCCAAAGAGTAGCTGCTTAGTTCCTGTGTCCTCGTCTACTCCTCCTCCTCCTGTTTCTCCTCCTCCTCCTCCTTCTCTTTTCTCCTGTCCCATAGTTCAACACCATTAGCCCACTGTTCATTCTTTTTTTGACTTAGATTTTCTATTCTCTTCATTGGCACTAAGCATTTTTCAGTCTCCATGTGAAACATACACTTTATATCTTCCATATCAATGATTATCTTCTCAAAGACAGAATTAAGGACAGTGAGGACTGTATGAGGCATAGAGTGGGTTTTACTGGCTAATCTAAGAAATCCATTACTTGGTTTAGTACAATGAACTCTAAGAAAGACCTAGTGGTCAAATTACTAATACTACTGAAATTGAGTAATATTTTAAAACATTCCTACAATTATGTTTTGGTAAATCTCAATTTACAGAGAGTGACTATTCACAAAACATCAGAGGGGCTGATGCTGGGCAGGTTGAAGAATCACACACATCTTGACTGAACGTCACAGAGGACTTCACGATTATTTGGTGCTCTTTATAATTTGGTGAGGTGAGTCTCCTTCAAGGAGACCGAGGCATGGAGACATTTAATAGTATCCCTATTACAGAAATGAAGTCAGTGGTAGAGCCAGAATTAAAACTTAGGGCATCTGAGGATCTCATATCTGATATCATCCATTTAGCCACATAGAGGATGAATTGAGTCACCAGTGAAAATTCTGGGGGAGGGGGCCCTAAAATAATTTCCTCTGACTATGCTACATCTTATCTTGCCACACTGTGGGTGACAGAGCCTGTCCTCATTATCTTATGCCCAACCATGAGCCCTTGTGTAGGAGAAGTGAGAAAAGTGAAGTCTGTGGTGTGATTTTGATTGTCATGTGGGAAGAGGATGTAAACGGCTCCCTCCTCATGGACCAGGGATCTGAGTGTGCAGGCCTTTAAACATGGATCCAGGGCACGGCACTCTCTTCTCTGCCTGACAGCTGAGAGCGCACCTCCTACTTCCTTGGCCACGAGCACACATTTTTAATAAGACATCAGTTGAGCAGCAGAATATTGGATATGAGCTTTAATTGCATTCTGCTTCCCATAAGCTCTACCCCCTCACTGGTAAGGAAAGTATCACCACCTTTGGGTTCACAAGGTAGCTTTCTTGATAAGCAGTCTCCAACGTTTACACAGAAATTCTGATGAAGATGGGACCCACTTCACCAAAACAAGGTCTCATTTCTTCTGGTGTTCAAATTGTATTGACTCCAAGCCTTTGTCCTCTCAATCAGGAGAAGGCTCTCTGTCTGGAGGTACTTAACAAATGCTTTCTCATTGGAAGGAGATGAGTGGTCATTAATAACACTTTGCAGAGGAGGAAACCATAAAGTTTGGCCATTTCCCCTGGCAGAGACTCTTTCTCTAGTGCTGTTGCCCTTGCATGGTGTTGCCTCCAAGACAGGAAGGGGCGTGTTCCCGTGCAAAGCCAGAAACCCCAAGGTACTAATGCGCACCTGGCCCTACCTCCAAATCCAGGTGTGGAGGAAACTGCTTCCATTCTGAGGCTTATTCTCATCTATGGTTGCTTTGCACTAAGCCAGGCCCAAATTCCAAGATATAGTCCTATCACTTTACTCTCAAGCACAGACATTTTCTCTAGGGTGTGTCATGCTACCTGGACCCTGGGGCAGGAGGGACCACAGAACTTGCTTTGACAGAAGCAGCTCCCCCCATCAGCAGCATAGCCCTGAGGCTGAGCCCAACTCTAACTCTCCCGGGGGGACCCTTGCCTTGTCTGCTGGCCTCATTCAGGACAAAACCAGGCCATCAGATATCCTCTCATAGCTCAGAACCTCAAAGCTTTCATTTCTTTCCTTCTAGATGGCCGTTTGGCCCTTAATAGGAATCTGTTGATACAAATAGATGCAAAAGAGAGGGACATTGCCCAATTTTGTCCACTTATGGAAACCGAATGTCAGTAACTTGCCATGTCAACAAGAAGACTATGATGTGCTTGCCTCATATCACATATTTTAAATGACTATTTTTTCCCTGAACAACAATAAAAAGAGGGTCTGCTGTACTGCTAAAAGTGGAAATAAGTAGAGTTGTTCGATGTCAGTTTTTCAAAAATAAAAATAAGGCAAAGTAATCCAACAAATAAATAAAAAGATTCACCCCACCGACAGTACTGTCTTGAGCTATGTACCGTATTTCCCCGAAAATAAGACAGGGTCTTATATTTATTTTCCCTCAAGAAGACACCCTAGGGCTTATTTTCAGGGAATGTGTTTTTTTTTAAGTACGGTACAACAATCTACATTTATTCAAATATAGTTAAGTCGTCTTCTTCTGGAACATCATCATAACTCTCCAAACTGCAAATTCCATCCTGAATTTCTTGTGACTCTATTTTATTTAGAACCATTGGCTCCAATCTCTCATGTCGAGCAATAGAGCTCTCATGGGGCAGTTGAGAAGGGCTGCTCCTCTTTACCACTCTGCGACGAAATGCATGGGTTGTGCAGATATGCTGCATAGCCACGCCCATCACTAGGTCTTATTTTTGGGGTAGGGCTTATAGTGTGCAAATGCTTAGAACTCCTGCTAGAGCTTATTTTATGGGTAGGTCTTATTTTTGGGTAGTTATCTCAACAGAAGCATTGTTGCTGAGGAAGAAGATAGAGATATTTTTGGTAAAAGTGGTTTTGTGTATGAAAAAGTAACCACCAACATAGATATTCTGACTGTGTTAGGGATGAAGAGAAAGTTCACGGAATCGCATATAGCCAATAAATTAAGTGTCGGATAAAGAAAATTCTGCCTCAGTCATACAGAGCCCAAAGATACCCAACTGCTGAATGAAGAAAAGGGCACACAGGTGAGCTACCAGAACCCAAGTGGACTGCAGCCTAGAACATTCCACACTTCCTTTCTGTGAACAACGTTCAGGCTGGGCAGCTTGCACCCCAATCCAGTTTATATGGGGTGGAATAGCAACTAACACAAGGCTAGATTCAAAGATCAGCATATAAGGCAAATATTATATATAATTAAATTATCTAGAAAAAAATCCCACAATCCATCCATGGGTTCAGAATGTATAGCTTTGTGGGTATAACCCCAAAAGAACATCAGATTCACATCTGTTTCCCCTATCCTTGGACATATACATTGAGTAGGGTAGCAGGTGGAATCACCCCTCAAGTGCACATAATTCTAATCACATGAGTTATGTGTGTATAGAATATGAATACATTAAAAATGGGAAGGAGAGACATGTATATGTGACCTCTTGAAAAAACTCGTATCACACAAGGGAAAGGCAATATTCACCAGAAAATGCAAAAGAAAAGCATAATTCTAAAAATAATTTTGGTATTGAAGCAAAAAAAAAGTTTTTTGGTATTGTCAATAAGCTGCCCATTTGAGATAAAGCCAGAAAATTAAGGAAGCTAAAGAAGAGATAGATGCAACACTGGAAACACCTTTTATAGTATTTCTAAATTTTCTAAATACTTTCTAAAGTATTCCTAATTCTGGCTTCTAGGGTACCACACTAGTTCTATTGTACAGTCATCCCTTGTCAGGCTCCTTTGCTCCTTCCACCTCATCTTCCCAACATTTAAACGTTGCAATTCCATCGGGCTTAGTCTTGGGATCCCTTCTTTTCTATGAGTACACCCACTTGGTGATCACTTCTATTAATAGTCTCGTAGCTTTATACACTACATGTACCCCATGTGTTTACCCTGATGGCTCTGCCTTTGTATCTACAGCCCAGAGCTCCAGATCCATGTATCAGACTACCTTCTTAACATTTCCACTTTGATGCAATAGGAATCTTAGGCAAACATGTTTAGAATTGAAGCCTTGAGTCCTCATTTCCATCCTATTTGCTCTTCTTCCTCTAGCACATCCCATCTCTGTCAATGGCACCACCGTTCAGTTCACCCAATCACTCAGGTCAAAACTCTGAAGTTATTCTTCACCGTCTCTTTCCCTCCCACATCATGTCTAATCCATCAGCAAATCGTGTTGTCTGGATATTCAAATGCCCTCTCATTATCTCTCTTGACACCACCCAGGTCCAGGCCACTGGGATCCCTTGCCTGGGCCTCTGCCATCCTTCCCCAGCTGTTCTTCTTGCATCTACTCTTGCCTTGCACAGACCATTCTTCTCACAATGGCCAGAGATGCATTTCAAGATATAAATCAGATATGTGACTCCTTGTTCAAAAGTTTCAAATTGTTTCCCACTGTGGTTAGTATAAAATCTCAAGTCTCTTTAAGGCTTTCAAAACCCTCTATGACTTGGCCCATGCCTATCATCTCATGGCTTTGAACACTTTTTTGACTAATCTCAAGTTACTTTGGCCTTTAATGGTTCCTGGAACCTCACCAAAGTCTTCACCTCATCAGAACATTTTTGTTTGCTAGTCCCTTAAACCTAGAACCACCTTCTGCCGTTTTAGTATAGCTGGATCCAAGCCTAAAAAGCTATACATAGAGCAGAAAGAAGAGTGGAATTAAAAGAGCTAACCAGGTCTTACTTTACACTCCGGATTCTTAGCACCCATGGATCAAACCTGCGTTGCAAAGAGAAAAGCCACTTAAATCAAGTTTCTGATTGAATCTTTAATCTAAATACATTTTAATAAAGAAAATATTGTGGAATTTGCTCAAGTTGTTATCTAAATATACAGGTGGGAAATTCACTATAACATGGTTTAAAGCAAAGTTTGGGGGAACATTAAGAAAAAAGAATAAAAAATATTTCATGTTTATAATGCTTCCAGTTGACACTTCTCAACGAACCAGTTCCTGTGGGTTAGGAAAGCCACGGATGCACACTTACGTCTGAACAAACCACATTGCAAAACTTCCATATTGGTTCTAATACTATTCCAGTTGATGCTTTTAAGTTTCCTAGGTAATGTATCTGGGGTGTATTATGCGAGTCTTATACGCCAATTGGGTAGTATTATGTATTAGGAACACAATAGAAGCAGTCATAAAAATGGACTCTTGCATGCCTTTACTAAAACAAAACAAAACAAAACGAAATAAAGACATACTTCAACTGATGAAAGTGGAAATTTAAAACAAAAACAACTCAAAAATGAAAAAGTCTTATAAAAACACTTAAGGTAAATATTAAAATCAATAAAGCATATAGAGTTATATACAATATTTGTAAATATGGATTAGAAATAAACTGCATAAGTCAATACAGTTCTTTAAAAAATAATGGAGTATTATGACATTAATCATGTAATAACAAAATTGATCTAGTATCTCAGGTCAATTAGTAGCAATTAAGAAGCTGAACAAGTAGAGAGTAGAAGAAGTAAAAATGTTACAAATTCCTCACTAAAAATATTGTTGGATTCAAAAATTATTGAGAATTAGAGACATGTAGTTTTAAATGTGTAGCTGGATAGACTGAAAGATACCGAAGTGGAATTAAAAAAATTATGACTTGCAAATCATTATAGAATAGAAAGGAAAAACCTTAATGTTGATACAATTGCCAAGAGTCTTCGTGAACTGTAAAAATAAAACATATCACTTTCACTTTACACAAAAATTGTTTGCAAATATAGAGAAAAAATTAGGAAAGTGTAAGCGTTATGGCCATTAATACTGTCTGTTAAAGAAAATTACTTTTCAAAAAAGCTTACACACATAAAATGTATAATAATATTCATAAGGAAAAGTTAGTGTTTCTTTACTTACTTTTAAATAAAAAATAAGTGTATTTCTTCTCTTTATATGTTCACAAAAGATTTGGAAAACAGCATATATTAGGGTATAAAACTTCAATAATTTTCAAACAACAGATATTGCACAAAATATCAGATCAAACTTCCATAAAATTATACAGAAATATAGATACATTTTATTGCATTTTTAAACTTCAATCTCCTTAGTTTCTTTGTGCCTTCGGTTAGCATTTAGTACACAGAATTTAAAATGCCCAAATATCAGTTTTCTCTGTCTTCCTTAGTAATGGGATCTCCAGTTTTTAGCAAGACAGATGGCCAACCAGAATAAAGACTTTCACTTCCCATTTTCCTGCACAGCTAGGTTTAGACACGAGACTGCATTCCAGCAGTTGAGACGCAGGTTGAACTGGTGTGCACAACTTCTAGTAAGCATCCTTCAAGGGAAGGGATGCTTCTTTCTTCGTCATTTCCTTCTTCCTACTGGCTCAGCAGTGGATCGGAGTGTGAGCAGCTGTCTTGGGCTCTGGAGCATCAGCTAAGAAGGGCTGAGCAACAGGGCAGATAGTCCTGGGAACCCAATGGCCTTTGGGTACCTTTGTGAGAACAGTTCCTGGTTAGTGATAGAAAAATGGAACCAAAGTGGGTTGTGCGGAGGATGTAAGTGGTTGACAAGAAGCAGAAGCAAGGAATGCAGGCTACTCTTCCAGGAAGCTTCACAGTAAAGCAGAAGAGATATGGGGCAGTAGTTTGTGGGAGCTCAAGATTGGGAGAGGGCTGCGCCTTTTCAGGGGGCGGGGTGCACAGAACAGCGGAGAATCTGGAACCTTTATAATCTGAGTCCAAGAGAGGTTTACCTGTGGAGAGAAAAGTTGAACAAATTGTTGGAACAAAATCTAAGAAGAGTTGGGAGGGAATGGGATCAAAAGCAATGGGGAAGAGGCTAATGTCCCGCCATGGCAGAAGAGAACAAATAGAGATAAAGACAAAGTTGAAAGTTTGGCATAAGGAAATTAAGGATCCAGTAGCTTCGGTTTTCTTTTGAAACTTAAGAAACAAAGCAAGTCTTAAGAATGAGGGAAGTAGTCAAGGTTTGAATAATCCTTGAGGGATTTCGAAAAATAAGCCAACAGCAGAAAAGAGCACCGTCGAGCATTCCTGAGGTCTCACCTGAAATTATCCTTAAGAATTTGTCATTAGCCAGTAAGCAAAGCAATGTGACTTTCTTCAGCGGTGCTTCCCAGCCTAGAAATTAGAGCCGGTCAGAATGAATCACTAGGCTGCTGTAGGATAGACTGCTTGCAGGGCTCATGCAGCAGATCAAAGGGTTGGTGGAAATGAGTGTGTTGATGACAGGGCGGTGGAAATAATAAACCATGAAGTCCAGACAAGTTAGGAAATAAGTTGAAATAAGGAGGGGCTGAAGAGTCTGATCAAATAGAGACAAGGGAGGGAGTTTAGGCTTGGGCACGTTGGCAGTGAGCAGAGCAGGCATGAGGCACGGTGGCAGGCAGTGGTAGCAAAAGGGAACCTGGCAGTCCACACAGGGAACCGCAGAACACAGAAGGTCAGCGGTGGAGCAGAGAGGCCAAGGGGTGGCTGCAGATGAGCTTAAAGCAGAGAGGGGGGAAGTGGTAAGAGCAGACGGGATCGGATGCCTGTGAAGCTGAGACACAAACTGCCCCATGCAAATGAGAGTCAAGATCAACCACAGTTCTGGAAGGAAAAGGCTTGAAAGAGAAAATCGATCCAGAGTCCAACTTTGTTCCAGGGGCCTGGCTATAAACCCAGACCTAATAGTGCAGAGACATGCAGTCACTGGAAACAAGAGAGCCGGCCAACCAGCTAGAGAGATGCTTCTTGTTAGTAGCATTCAGGATTTTTCATAAATGTGAAACCCACAAAATGTGCACCCTTAGGTCTGCTTTAAAGTCATTTTAAAAAAAATTTTGTATTGCTATCAGTTCACTGTGAGTGAGATATGTAGAGTTCTTACTGTTATTGCTTTCCTAACAGTAATAACATTTTGGTAGTTAGGACAGAACCATACAAGACCTGTGCTATTGATTTTTCACTTTTTTTCTTGTTCCAGTAGAGGGCACTCAAAGCTCAAATAAATATGCGCCATCATTTTTACAGCAATTGTTGTTTTATATAATTAAAACTCATATTTAAATGAAAAAGAGAAAGTCTGATTTAATAAAACTTAATTACTAGTCATGCATGTAAATTTCACTAAAACGAGATGAGATCTTATAAGTGTCTAAATGAGGACATGCCTCCCCAGACACGCTTTTTTCATTTTCACTCAGCACACACTAAAAGTAGAAAGGAAATTCTCTTGTCTAAGAAACAAGATGGGCTTTCTGAACGCCAAGTCTGCAAAAGACACCTGATCCTCAAGTTCCATTTTCGTTCCCATCTGGACTTTTTTTTGAGAAGGATTTTCAGTAAACTGGAAATAATCCTGTGGGCTACTGGACAAATATCCTTCAATGGGAAAAAATCTGAGAAGAAGCTAGCAAGACAGAAGTGACTTGGGCACCACAGAAGCCACCCTCTGGCAAACGGGTACAACAAATGAATGAGATGGCTGATATTGAGGCTGTAGCCACCGTGAACACCCATAGGAAGTTCCTAGGAAAGTTTCAAGAAGACTGTGTTTTAGAGCGTTGCGAAAATGCAAGCGTTGTTAGTACTTGAGGGAAGACTATCTTCCAAGCGCAAGACTAACCTTGTGAGGCTTTGGTTGCCAATTTGGCACAATGACAGTGGAAGATGTGAACAGTGGTAGCATTCCTGTCAGCATTTCATCAAAGGTTCTCCTAGAGGAGTTGGGCCCTGGGGTCAAATGATTCTACAGCTAATGTCTTTGCCACGATGAGGCTGCTATGATCCAAACAAGGCAGCTTTTCCAAACACAGAGGACATCTTGGTTTGGCTTTACTTCTCTTGCCGGAGTGAAGATTATTTGCAGGGAGCAGACAGGCATCACGCGCAGTAGCCGTCAGTGACGGTGACCTATCAAGACGAATTAGCTTCTCAGGTTGAGTTCGGCTGCTGAGGGGAGGAAGGCAGGGCTCTCTCTCAAAAGAGTCTCTTTGGTGGGGATGGTGGCCCTGGCATGATAAAGAGTATGTTATGATTTCTTTATAACAGATTATTTTTTTTAAGCACCAGTTGCAAGACTCTGAAATATTACCATTTTCCAAATTCCCTTTATCTGCCCTCTGCCCCTACCAGACACAGTCCTCCCAACATTCAGAAACCGAGTCCTGTCTCCTCAGGAATACTTCAGCCCTGGGATTCTTCAGTCCCGTCGCAGATGCATCAACTCCCTTATCTTCAGGATGCAAATAGCAGGGGGGCAAAAGTCTGAGAAACTATATAAAACGGAATTTTTTTAAAAAGCACTTCCCCTTTTTCCTAATGACATGGCAGTACAAGATAAAGGATTTAAAATTTAAGACCCCGAGGGTGTCCACACATTGATAATGAAAATCAAACAACTTTTTAAGATTGTAGGTTAAATATAGCATGTATATTTATGGCTTGGTGTAATTGTTGAGCATGTCTAGCCTTGCCATATATCGTTGAAAGACCAGGCGGCAGCTGTCTCACTGTTTATTCTTTTTCTCAGCTCTCTGACAGTGGCTTGATTTATAGTTGTAGGCAATAAATTACAAGGTTGAGTCTAGTTTCTAACCCTCTGGCTAAAGATTTCCCATTACTTGGTTAGGCAAGCTAAATATTTTATTTAAAATGACATCGATAATCATAATAAGAAAGTCATTCAAGTGAAAGTGAACGCCAATGGCCTTAAAATTAACAAGCAATTCCCTATAAGACAGTAACATAGAGTGGGAAACACAGTAGTGTGGTCAGGAAGTCTGACTTCTGTAATTTAGGCAAGCCATTTCTTCTCCCTGGCTCTCAATTACCCCTTCTCTTCCCTCACCAAATAACCTCTAGAGTCCTTGCCTCTAGGGATGATTTTTGTTATCGCCGAGGATGCATTCTGCTGCAAGCAACAAAAGACCTAGCTAAGTGTGCCTTAATAAATGAAGGCGTGTATGAGCTTACCTAGCAGGAAGCGTAGGCACAGGGTAATTCCAGGGGCATTCAGTCAGTAGCTCAATGATGTCAGCTGTCCTGCAACAGTCTTGGCTTTTTCTTCTTCAAGATCACAAGATGGTTGTTCCTAGTATCACATCCTCACCAGTGACATTCAGAGATAGGAAAATAGGTGTTTTTCTTATTTCCATTTTCTTAAGGGCGTAACATTTTCCATAAGTTCCAGACTTCACTTCACTGGCCAGAATTGTGCAATGAGTCTATCCCTGGGTGAATCACTGGTCCAGGAAAGAGAATTACCATAGTCAGCCTGGATCAATCAACACTCGCCCCCTGTGGCGGGAGAGAGTCCCAACCTGCCCTGGAACATGAGGTGAGCATGAACAGAAATCAGGGTTCAGTGAGGAAAGGCCAGAGGCCTTCAGGTAGGTCACCAACCGTGTCTGCTGTTCCTCTGAATGTAAAGTCCATATTTGCATGTAAACATATACACAAAGACTTACACCCAAAACGACAAATCTTTCTATCTAACTAACAAAATTCCACGAGGTAGACACTGTCCTCTCCACCACAGTTTGAAAATTAGCCTCTTTGGAACATACTCAGTTTGGTCAAAGTACTTAGGAGCACACACAAGGCCCCGCATGTTAAATTCCTCAAGCAGGATCTCCTAAACCTACTTTAACTTAATTGAATCCTGATCCCTGTAACTAATGACATCCCGTGATACAGATTATGCAGAAATCTGGTCCTTCGTGACTGCTGGAGCCTAAGTGGTGACAACATGGGAGGGGAGAAGAATATAGGGTCCCTTCTAAAACTCATCATGATCTAATTGTAAACTTCATATACTCAGATTTTTCTGTCCCTGTGGTTTTCTTTCTGTAAAGGCCCAGGAGCCTCCCTTTACCATCTATTTCCCCATCTTCACAGTTCAGGGAGCCTCTTCAATTCAAGATGGCCTTGCCTATGTCCAACACGATGCTCTTTGGTCTCCTCCTTTCATGTGGATGGTTACACAGATGAAAACAGAGGTAATTTATGACCAGGAGCAGTGTCGTGTGGCTCCCATTCTTTAGCTCTTAACCTCTGGCTTCACTGTGTGTGTCTCACAT
>VBSM01002217.1:11788220-11814216 GCA_008086735.1 Cheirogaleus medius
TCTGGCTTCACCAGGGGCAGTTGGGATCAAAATAGTCTTCCAAGTTGTTTACATTATCAATCTCTTGGGGTTTGAGAATGGTGGTGATGAAAATAAGAATGTATTTCTATTTCTTTTTAATTGAGAGTGATTGCTTTGTCCAAAGCTATCAATATTCAGAGTAATCTGAGGTCCTGTCAACTACCTTAGTCTCATATTTTAACTTCAGCTTACTCAAGATTATTTCTAGATTGAGGGATCATTATTCACATGCACTTAAATTGTATCTTCAGGAAAAATGAGTTGATGTGGAATTTATTATGTCTGTCTCTCTATTTTTGCTGTAGATTTAGATGTACTATTTTGCAGAGTATCTCAGAGAAATAACCTGGAGACACTATATGTGTAGGTTTGGGTTCAGATGACAATTTAGTCTACAGAATCATCATGTACAGAGATTATGTTGTATTTTCTTATATGTGCTAGTACTGAAGAGAGTCAGAATGATTTTCTAGGGTTATATCTATGTCTATGTCTTGTCTACATCTATATTTATATCCATATCTAATCTATGTCTATATCTATATCTATATATATCTCAGTTGAGAAAGCTTTTGGCTTCAAGTAATAGAAAACTTGACTAACAGTACCTTAACTAAATAGAGGCTTGTATTTCTCAGTTAACAATATGTTTGGAGACAGAGTCCAAAACCTGGTCTTTTTGTCTTTTTGTTCTGCCATTCTCAGCATGATGGCTTATTGGCTCAGCATCAAAAGATGGCTGCTCCAGCTCTAGCCGTCTTATCTGTGTTCAAAGGAGGAGAAACACTAAATTGCTGGAACCATCTCTACTTTTATCAGGAAAGACTCAGCTTCATTGCCCAGAACTAAGTTACATGGGCTAGCTAGCTAGAAAGAAAGCTGGGAAAATGTGTATTTAATTTTTTTAGCCTGTATAGAGGAGGTCGCCAAGGAAAAATGGGGTTGGGAATGAGCTTGGAGTACACCAGCTAACAATGATGGCTACACCTTACTACGATGAAGGTCCAACACAGGGAAGCTATTAAAATCTAACGACAAGATATTGTTTATTTGTTTTAATTTGGGAACTCTTATAGGATTTTCTTATTTAAATGACATTTTGTGTGGCATGTCATATTAGCTCTGAAAAACAGTAGAAGCTTAGAGCTTTAGAGACTGAATTTAGAAACAGCCTAGGACTGGCAAGTAGGAATGTTAAAAATAACTTTTAAAATCTAATATATTTACTTATTGGCCTTCTTATTTTTCTTTACTTATACTTACCTTTCCATAAAAGGATTTCAGGAGTCTTATAAAGGTACATAAAGTAGCCTGAGTTAAAATTGGAGCACCAGAAGTATAAGGATGAGAACATATTGGAAGCAGGAATTTGACAAGAAAGATACTCGGTGCGGAGGTAAACGTGTACTATGGGTGGGCCTCAAACCTGCCTTTCATCTGTCAGTCAAAGACGAAAAGCATGGCAGTTATGTACATCGTTCATAGGGCATATAAGGTAAAAATGGGACACGTGTTTGCAGGAAGAACACAGGTGAGGGTCCTCAATCTGTCTATTTCATTTATTAATACTTGCTAGTTTCTCCTCCTTATCTTCTTCCTCATATTTCCTCCAAAGGAGACCCTACTTAGGTCTCCGCCAGTTGTAGTGGGAATGAACTCTTCCTGGGTCCTGGGTAGAATCCGTGGGGAGAAGGAGCCCACCCATGGGTGCCCTTCTCTTGCCCAATCTTACTTCTGCCACCTCTTGGTACTGAGATCTCCACAACTAATTGGCCATTTGGAATTTTTTTTTTCAGTGCTTCTCCTGTGAAAGGACATTTTGTTATTATTATGTAACAAATAATTTTGCTTTACTTCCTTTCTCCGGGTAAAGGAGAAAGAAGACGTGTATTTACTGAGAACTTACAACGTGTCGGATACTGGAACTGTGTCGTGTCGGATACTGGAACTGTGTATTCTAGTAGCTCACTTAATCTTCCTGCTGGCTTAGAAGGAGTCACATATTATAGTTGGGTGAAATTATTTGCCCAAGGTTAGTGCCAATCAGTGGCAGAACTGGGATTTGAACTAGTATCTGGCTCCGAAGCCCGGGTCTCTCTCATTTGAAAAACTGCATTTGTTCATAAAACGGAGGCCAACTGTCAGAGCTGGACATCTGAGATTAGGTCATTCTCTCCTGCTCCCTCTGCTCCCCAGCCAAGTTCTCTGAAGGCTGCACTAGGAAGATTCCTGCACCTGGAATCAGAAGGCTCGCTTATAATTTCTCTTTCTTTTATTCAACAGCGGTGTGACCACGGTAACTCCTGAAGCCTTCTCAAAGCCTGGCTCCCTCATCTGTGGAGTGGAGACAGTGACCACCACCCCGCTTGCTTCATGGCACTGACAGTGGGAGGCAGGGACTAGGGTCGTATTCAAACTAGATCCTAGTTGTTGTAAGTGCTTTGAAATAATTATAAGCTTTAATCACATTCGATACATTATTTTTTATTATTATTGTGACCTCAAGCTCTGGTTATAGAGAAAATTCCTACTTTTCCTTTGGTTTTCAGCCCTTGGGTCATTTTTTAAGGAAAATCTGGCTGTCCCGTCTCAGTGAGCACTGACTCCATGAACTCCCTGGGACTTACAGTTGTCACCAAAGAATTAGCTGTTAATGTCTGCCTTCTCCCTCCATGGAAGGGTAGGTTGCCTGTTTTATTCAGAGCTGTATTCCCAGCATCCACCACAGGAATTAGTGTAGAATGATCAGTAGGAATTTAGTGAATTTTAATGTCAGGGATATTGTCATGTTGAGAGGTCACTTAGGTGATCCCTCAAACCTAAAGAGTGAATTTCTCTTAGCAGATACTACTTGCCTTGAGGTTGTTACCTTGGGAAGTGAGGACTAGATTCTAGGGTCGTGTCAAAAGTAAATGATTTTTGATTCAGACACCTCATAAGGCTGATCCTCCTCACAGCTGTAAGAGGAAGAACTATTGCTAGAGAAGTAAGCACAAGAGCTGCTGGATAAAATAGAACCTAATTGGCATTTTAATGCCTCCCTAAAATACAGATTGCCCGTATACTGTTTTGTACACACTCATGGACATACACACTCACACCCATCTCCATGGGCTCATGTGCACAGACACATGGCACTTCAGTTGGAATCTCTAAAGAGCATTCCCTGGGAAGAAGGGGCTTTGGAAAGTCAGCTAATTATTCCTGCAGATCCCTTAGTTGTCAACTGGGACAGTGTCTATCATTCAGCCACAGAGGCAGGCAGTCCCTATTCCTGACCACTCCACACAACTCTTTGGTTCCCCAGTCCCCTGTCAGCATAGCTTCCAAAATTTAAAAGTAAAGAAATAAGTAGAAAATATTTTCTTCTAATAATAAATGGATGCAAACCAAACTCAGCTTATACCTAGATCCAGGAACATATTCTTGGACGTGGCTACCTGGAAACAAGAAATTGGAGGCCCTGTCCTCCCAGCATGACTTCCTAACCACCAACATAGTTTGGGATGGGATACATGCACAAGACAAGGAAGAATGGGCTGAGACACAAAAAGAAAATGGAAACATTGAAGGGAGACAGTAGGAAAATTTTTTCGACTGTGCAACCAATCAGGCAATGGAATAAATGACTTGGGGAAATATTTGTGGCTCCCTAAATAGAGGTGCTCAGGAGAAAAGTGAGATGGAACACATATTCTCATTGTCCTTATTAAGCAGCATTTATTGAGTGTGGACAGAGCACAAAGCAGCTTTCCAAAGGCTGAGGCACCCCCAGTTCCTGTGGAAAAGTGTGGGGAAGAGCTCACTTTGGCAGCTCCAGGCTGTGGTGGAACTCCTGACTCATGGTCAGAATCTGTGACTCCAGGGCAGGTTTACACGCTCTGAGACACCTCCTGCTCAGAAAACCGAGTCTCAGGCTGCATATGAACACGAAAACATTAATAATTGTGATCGTTAAAGGTAATTCAAATACTTATTACTGTTAGAATTCTATGTGTTATTTTATTTATCATGTTTTAAAACATAACAAATCAGACACGTCTTTTCTTCTTGGTTATTCGATAGAGAAGGCTGTGATTGGGAATAGCAGCTAAACAATGATGTAGACTGCCTCATTTGGAGTAGAAACAGCGTGGTTAACAGAGAACAGTAAAATAAAGTAGAACAGGCTGCAAAGGTGTATGTGAGACAGGGAAAAAGGTAAGAAAAGTCTAGGGAGGCCTTTGTTCCTGTCCAGAATCTTATTACAAGGGGGAAAACTGGTCAGTGAAATATTTCATAAAAACCTTGCATAGAGACCTGTTTTTCCTTAGAACCACTTTACGGATAGAAAATAGGAACATATTAATATTAGAATTGTCTCATTGTTTCACAGAAAAGCCATCCTCCTGATTGCCGTTTTGGTTAACTTCCATATGGACATATAACCAAACTAAGAATTTAGGGGATAATTTTATTAACTCTGATTTCCTTGGACCTGATTGGCCAATCCATGCATTGACTCATGAAATAAAACAGAAAGAAGAAAGCACTTTTTCTCACTTCTCCCAGTTGTTTGACTGCTAGGTAAAACTGACCATCCTCTCCCCTGATTCACTGCATAGGTAGGACTTTCTAAAGGGGCTCAAATATTGCCCTTTTTCCTCTCTCACCTTGTTTCTAGCCCTGTCACCTTTCTGCATCAACCTTGGGACTGTCACTTCCAGAAAACAAGGGGACAGATACTGACACACTGGATCTTAGAAACACCATCAATCTCCTTGGTATGCCTCCTGCAGGGTTAGAACTGCAAGTGCCTCTATAAAAGAGTGTCTGGGGAATTGTAGGTTTTCATGTATACCATTGATGCCAAGTACCACAAGATCAGTGATCCTAAGAACACTTGCCAGATTCTAGGCATTATTCATTACCTTCCTTCCAGAATATTTTACCAGGCTACAGAAGTCAGAGAACAGAACCAAAGAATCCATATATTCTGTCTAATTGCAAACATCAAATATGAATAACTCTCTTTGCAGTGGAAAAGGATGAAAAGGAAAAAAAGAGAAAAAACCAACATACGAACTATGTGGTTGAAAAAGAAAAGCACCCTGATATTTAGCATTGAATGGAAAAACATTCTTCCTAAAGTTATTTACTAATAGAAGAACATATTAGATATATGGTACCCTGAAACAGTCTAAGAAAAAGTGGCCCGCAAAGAGAAGGTGATATGATAAAAGCAATAGCATGATTTAGAAAGAAAAAAAAGAATGAAAAAAGAGTAAAGTGAGATTTAAAAAAAAAAAAAGGATTGTAAAGAAACTAAAATTTCAATTGCAGAATTAAAACCTGTGCTAAAGGTTATAAAGAACAAGGCAGATTTTGAATAAAATTTGACACTGGTAAGATTGACACACTTCAGTAGCTCTTCCAGTAAAAAGAAGAAACATACCAAGAAATGAATTAATACTGAGAGAAGAAAGATATGGGGCTCATATCTTTCCCTAAAATGGAAAGCTAACCTAGGAATTGGAGAGGAAACCAGACTAATAATAAGAAAACTTTCTTGAGCTAAAAGAAACAACAGAGTGTAAAGTTTGAAAAGGGCTAAACATGTTTAAGGAAATGTAAATAAAAAATATCACACATCATTCTATTATGATAGGTTTTTGAATTATGAAGATAAAGAAAAACAAAATAAAACAGATCTTATAAGCACCCAGGAAGGAAATAAAACGATAATAACAAGCTAACTTTGAGAGCAACAAAAAACTCAGGCTGGCTTCAGACTTCTCCAGAGGCAAACAGAAGGCCAGGGAGAGATAACAACAGTAGAGTGTTAAGATGAGAAGATTCCTACCTGAGAATTTCATTCAATCAAGTTTTTATTCATGTGTGACAATCCAGAAACACATTCTCTGATATGTGCAAGTTAACAAAATGTGCTATCACACACTGTTTTTAAATAATTGCTTGTAGACATATGCTATGGTACCATTATGAGTTTAAGAATGAAGGCTAGTATTTGTAAAATGTATTGTTTCCAAGGTGATTAAAGTATCTTATAAGGTATTTACTTAAATTCCCACAAAACCCTGGGAAACAAGCAGCTGATAAGATTTATAGTCTCTATATTTAGAGAAACTAGGATTTAGAGAGTTAAGTGATGTGTCTCAATAATACAAATGGAATCAGGGCTCGTATCTTCTAAGTCTTCATACAGAGGGCATGAGTTATCAGATCAGCACTGCCTCTTTCTGTTTTGATTTAATTTTAGAAAGTTTCTATAATAAAAATAAGAGAGAAAAAAAGGAAAAGTGACTCAAAGCGTTGACCATACTTAAACTAAATTCCTTTCTTTCCCAGGACTAGGTTGCTGCCTATGTTTCATTAGAAGCTTTCTTTACATTCTACAAACAATGTCAACTACAACAGGGAAAGGCTTTCAGTAACAATGGGTTCTTATTATATGCCAGACACTCTCCTAGGCACTAGGGTTTAAGATACAGAGAACTGAACCAAACAAAATCACATGCTCATGTTTCCTACCATCAAGAGTTAGAGGAAACAGACCTATTTAGACAATAGCAAAGGGCACCTACTCCAGCTCTGGTAATTAACATGCCCCATCTTAATATGAAGGGACAACCTGGGATCACCAGGCATGAGGAAAACCAAAGATATGAAAGATGAATAAACAGAAAAAAATGATGATGTGGAAAACAGAAATTATTCAGGGCACAGAAATGTATTTTAGAAGAAATTAAATCCAAAAAACAGAGAGAAAGGAAACAGAGAACAATATGAATGCTTTTACAAATTAAAAATATAAGTTAAAGCAAAGGTAAAAGAAGGTATGGAGGGTAAAGTTGAAGTCTCTCAGAACACAGAGCAAAGATATGAAAAATATGAAAGAAAAAAGAAAGAGGACACATCAGGAGTATTATTCCAAAAGATCTACCATCTGATTAACAGCTGTGGTCTGCAGTGGCAAAGTTTGCCTCTATGGTGGTGGTGGTGGTTATTGCTTATATATTAGTAAAAATAATAGCCAACATTGTTGAGGGTTTTCATTGTACTAGAGCCTCAGCTAAGGTTCTAACCCACAATGTCTATTTTATTATCCCATCACTTTTTTAATGGAACTGAGAGGCTAGAGCAGGGAAATATTTAGAAGGTAAATAGTTATGATGTGGTTATTGATTACGTTTAGATGTGGGGAAGAGAAAATAGTCAAGAGGTAACTCTTGGATGACTGGACGTCAATAGCTGAGATAAAAATTCAAAAGAAAAGTTAGTTAGGGGAGAAGCAAATTGTTTCAATTTTAACATATTGAGTTGAAGGTGCCTAGAAGATACCTGAATGGATAAAATTAATAGATGCTTGTTTATGTGAGTCTGAAGCTCGGAGAAAAGGTGGGACAAGGGAGAGATTTAGGAATCACCAGCATTGTCAGTTAAAACCAGAGAGTGGATGCAACCACTCCAAGAGAGTCTGAGCCTAGGGCCAAGGGGAAGGGAGCCCACAGGAGAGATGGGGAAGGCGTGCTCAGCAAGCAGGGACCTGCAACAAGAGTGCGGAGACCATCAAGGGACAAGAAAGGTTTGGGGAGGGAATGGCCAAACATGGAAATAGACACACTGAAATTTTCTATATAGGGGTTATTGGTAATATTTGTCAGAACAATTTTAATGGCATTCTGGGAACAAGCCAGATGACATTTAAGAATGAATAAAGAATGAATTCATCTCGTTCTTCATTGGCCCCGTTTAAAATAAATTAACAACACTTCTGTAAGCGGATATGGTAAGATTGACAGAGATAATGTTTGAAGAGTATTTAGAAAAGTGCCTGGCACATAGTACATGCTCAACACACATACCAGTGTATTACAGGGATTGAGTGCATGAATTTTAGAACTGGATAGACTGGGATTTATAGTCTAGCTCTGCTGTGTAGTTGTGTAAACCTGGACCAGTCACTTTGTTTATGCATCTTTTCTTTCACCTATAAAATAGAGAGTGGAGAAATAACTACCTTATGAAACAATTTCTAGGCATTGTATATTATTTTTTTCTATAATGGTGGTATATTAATCTTTGAATATTTGTGTTCTGACATCAGGCTGAATTCCTGTATCAGATTATAAATTGATATAGTTAGGGTTTATTCTGGTCATACGATGGTGAATACAATTTGTTTTAATATTAGTTTTTGTTTGCTTTCCCAATAGATCTCTTTTCCCTGGATGAAAGGTAGAAAGCTACGCTTTGCATATCTTAGCCTTGGGTACTTCCACAGAGCAGACTCTTCCCAAAATTGGAAAAGGCAATGGTGGGCATCTGGCCTAGCAGGGGAGAGAGGACAATGGATTGGGTATGGCCAAGGGAAGGGGAGAGGTGGGTGGGAGGCTGGCACCCCCCTCACAGGAACAGTGGAGATCTATCTGCAGGGGGCTAGACAGTGGCAGAGGAGGGCAGAAGCAAGGTCTCAGTCCTTGTGGGATCTTACAGGTGACACTGGTGTCCCAGCATTAGCCAGTGGGGACCTATGAATAGAGGGGCTTTCTTTTGCTAACATGTAGGAAACTTTGGAACAGGGGAGGACAAAAAATCTTAATAGAGGTTTGACTTCTCACTGATTTGCCTTGATTTGAGAACTAAAGAAATGCAATGTGTCTTGCACATGAATTTGTGCACTGGAAAATCATTCCTGTAGCACATTCATATCATCTACCGAGAAATAAAGCGATTTTTGTCTTCACTTTGTTGAGTTTTGCTCATTATTTTTATTTCTTGCCTCACTATACTAGCTAGAACTTGAAAAACAATAAAAGGCATCACAGTTAAGAGTGAGGAACAATTTAGCTCTGACTGGCACAGACCAGACAGGAAGAAAGATTCTTGGTGGATATGGATGAGACAGATGATGAGCCACACTTTGTGCTCTCCAGCCCAAGACTGTGACTAGCTAGACAAGCTCTACCATCCCTCAGCACTACCCAGTCCCCTCCCCCATCCCAGATATTTGGTGTTGAAAAAAAGGTGGAGACTTCAAATTGAGTGATGCTCATGTTCTAGCATATGGCAAATTGAAGGCTCATGGTAGAAATTTAATGCAATCACAGAAAAATAAAGTAAATTATCTAACCTGATCACCTATGTATGTAAAGTAAGATTCATCCCTACTCTTGTCTCAATGTTTCTGGAGGTTTTTATCTTGTGCAATACCCTCATGGGAGCAGGTGTGATGAGAACCAGTCGAATGCTACCATGCTAACCCGGCACTCCTAAGTTTAAAAATTTTTCATCTTTAATGCCCTTTGTTAGAATGTATCTGCGCATACATGTAAAAAGTACACGTAAAAGTTTTCTCATGGTATGAGCAATGAGTATAGTCCATGCCATACATATTGTATCTGAAGTACAAAAGTTCAAGGTAAATTAATGTTTTGCTTGGCAATTTTTAGCACCATCCCAAATCAAGACCTGCCAAGGATCTGTCCTTTCCAGGAATCCTATACAATGGGCTCTGTGCCCCCACCTTCTTCCTCCCACTGCACCTCTTCCCAATAGCTCATTTATTCCACTGCAAATAAGCTGCCAGCCACTCTCAGTTTCTGCCCTAAGTGCTTGCCCTGCCATCTAATCTTCTCTGACGCTGAGTCCTCCATGGACAATCTCCCTCCAATCAAGCATGCATATTTTCCCGCAGCTCCCAGACCCGGGAGACGTGGGTGAGTATGGGGGTGGGTAAGAGCCACTAAGGACTCTTAACTGTCTTAACTGTCACCCACCATTGCTCCAAGCAAGAAGGCAACAGAGCTTGGTGCTAGACTGCATGGGCTTCCCCGTCACGCTGCCTGGATTGAAATCCTAGCACCGTCACACCTTTAGTGTACATCCTTGGACAGTTATTTGGTCTTTCTAAGCTTCAGTAGCTTCATCTGCAAATGGCAATAGAACACCTATTTCACAAGGTGGCTCAAAGCGAGTATTACATACATCACAAGCACGTTGCACCTTGCCAGGCAGAGGTGAGTGTGTGATCATCACCTAACGGAGCATCACCTTTACCACATTTCCTCCCTCAAATTAAAACTGCCTAAGGCTTTGGCTGGCCCATTGCACATCTTCTGTGCCTGACACCACATCCCAGATTTTGTATTCTTTCAAACCTCTCTTACAGGCCTTTGAATTATTCCTTAACACCAAGGACTTTCACAACCACTCCACCTGAGAAACACGGTTCGTGGCCACGCCCTGTACTGTTTCACTATTCACAATGGTTTGTCCTTTGAAATCTTAATCTTCAATATTCCACTCTCATCTGAGAACCACTTCCTGTCTGCTCTCCCCATCTCGCTCCAAACATGCGACATTTCACGTCATCAATACCTCCAATTCCTGGATGAGGAACTACCAGTTGCTTTCTGGCTTCACCAAGTTCAGATTCCTGACTGCAGCTATCAGTGTCTTTATTGACATTTTCTCTTACTCTTTGCTGTGCTTTTGTGCCTCCTGCTCTGCCAGACCCTGACTCCGGGTCACTCGCCATGCGCCGTCCAACGTGCAACCAGTCGCAATCCAGTGTTCAATCAGCACACGTGGCCAGTGGCCACTCTATTGCATAGCACCGGTTACAAAACATTCTCATTATTGCCAAAAGTTCTACTGGACAGTAATGCTTTATCTGAACAATGGATTTTCTTTCTTCTACAGCTCGGGATGAAGACTACTTCTGGGTAAGGCAGAACAACTATGAGGTTGGGTCCCCTTGAAACCTCAGTGCATTCACTCTCACTGTCTTTAAGGATGCCTGGAGGTGTTCTGAATTACCTTGGTCTCCTGTCCTTTTCTGCCACCATGATGAAATTTCAAATGTCTCCTCCTACTTTCCAGGCCACCACCCTTGTGATCTCTCTCAGCAGTTGAACTTACCTTCTTTTTCTCTGCAAATTCAATTCGATGAAAAATCTCTTAATTCCCTTTTCTGTCAGTTATAATCATGACTCTATAGACCTCTTTTGTATTTTCTTCTTGTTTAAGGCTAATCCTTCCACCTAGGTTTAGGATTAATTCATCAGCCAACAAATATTTATGGAGCAGCAACTACATGCTAGGCACAGTTTTAGGTGCTGAGATTTAGCTGTTAACAGAACAATGTTTCTACCTTCATTCTAATGTTGTCAGTTAGACAATAAGCAAATATTCCAGATGATGGTAAGTATAATGGAGAAAAATAAAACAGGCTGGGTGTTAGGGTGTACCAGGGTGGTGTCAGTTGCTATTTTATATTGAGTAGTCAAAAAAGGCTTCATTGATCTGGATGGAGACAACTGACAAGTGAGTCAGGGAGTGTGCTGTGGGGCTGTCTGGTAGACCCTGGTGACACTCCTGGTGGGGGAATGTCAAGAGCGAAGGCTCTGGGGCATGCAGGGGCTCGTCTGTTGAAGGGCTGGCAGGGAGATCATGTGAGAGGGATGCAGACAGTGAGGAGTAGCAGAGAAACAGGTATGAGGGTGCCATGGCCAGATCTCATGGCTCCTTTCTGGACACAGTAAGGGGCGAGTGAGTAGGGATGCCATGGGAGGGTGTGAGCAGAAGAGTGACCTCATCGGACATAATTTCAAAAGGTCATTTTCAGTGTTTGATTCCGAATGGTTTACAGCGGCAAGGATGGAAGTTGACCTGCTGGGAGGCTGGTGCAACAATTCAGATGCGCTGAGAACTCAGGGCAATTGAGATGGCGGGTTGGCCCGATGGGCAAGGATGGAAGCAGGAAGAGGTATTCTAACCATGAGTCTATTTTGAAGTCAGTCCATCAATTCTTACTACTGCAGGAAACTTGCTTCTCTGCCTTCTCTTGTACCATTAAATTATCCTTTTTTACTGGCTCATTTCTCTCAGAAGAGAAACATGCTTAAATCTCTTCTGTCACAAAACTTAAAGGGCTTCCTCTCCATCCTCAATGCCTAGAGCTCTACTCATTATTCCATTTCTTCTTCACCACTGTTTGACAATGTGGTCTAGAATAGCTGCATCTCCTAAGTCCCCTCATCCCCTTCTCTTCCTACTGAAATGTGTCCCTGAGTGACGAGGCTGATCTGGTCAGCCTGGAGCCGGCACTGATTCCAGTCCTGTTGGACTGGAGCTATTGGACTTTTCTGTCTGTGTCTCACTTGACCATCCTGCGTCATCCGACACTTCCAAGCTCTCACTTTGCTTGGCTTCCTTGACAACGCTCCCTACTTGTTTTTCTCCTACACATCCGACTCCTTCTCAAAGTTCCTCACAGCTTTCTCTTCCTCCACTCACCTCTTAACTGTGAGGGTTCCCAAGACTCTGCCTTTAAGTTTCTAATTCTCTGCTCTCTCCTGGAAGGTAAGAGCTACTGTAAGGAATAGATCTCAAAATGACGATGCTTCACAATCAATAGCAGTCTAGTTTTCACTCAAGCAACAATAAGAAATAAATGTTCCTAGTCTATGGGGTTTTAGATTTGAAATTCTAACTCAGGGGCCAATACACCAACTATCAGATACTGGAGTGAGGGTGATGTAGACCACTGAGAAGGAATCTTTTAAGTAGATACCTGAGAACAGGCTCCACGATTCTTAAAAGTCTGGCAGTCCTTGAAAGAGTGGAGAGAAAGGGACGGATTTTGTGGGAGGCCTGCAGAAAAAGCACCTGCCAGGTGGGAGCCCCACCTCCCCCAAGGGGACAGGGTTAGCCTTCCTCCACGTTTTGGGGTAATGTAGGCTTCAATAGCAGCCCCTGCAGTCGGGGGACCCTGCATGCTGATGCAGGACTCCTGTCCAAAAGAACATAAATCGGTCTATGGTGAGGTAGAGGATAAAAGGAGGGAGGGACTATGTTTGCGAAGAAACCATATTCCCATAGTAGTGGGCCAGAAATGCATGAGTTTCCTGTGGACTTAATATGGGCTGCGTGGGAGGGAGGGAGGGCCCGGGGCTGGCTTAGGTCCTGCCCAAGAGGATAGCCTGGGAGGAGGATATGCCCACAGAGAGAGTCTGTGTGTAGGAGACAGCAGAGAAGCACTGCTGGAGTGGAGAGCCGCTGTCCCCAGCACAGCTGCTGCCGGTGGAAGGTCCCAGAAACAAAAGCATGAGCCGGAGGAAGCATCTGCCAAGCCTGGAGTGCATGAGGGCATTTTAGTTTCCTCTCACTAGGTTTTGTTAGCGGTAGCACAAGCTAACCTCTAAGGATGGAGGACTGGAGGGTTTGTCACAGGCGAGAAAAGAAAACGACGAACAAGAGCAGTAAATATGAGGGATGATGAAGAACAAAATACATGTAGCAGCACAAAAGAAAAAGGCTGTGAATTGCAGCATCTTTGTAACCTAGTTAGTTTCAAAGCCAGGGATGAAGCTGAGACTTAAAGGGTATTCCTCCAACAGAAAGGGACATGTCCCCAAAGTGGCAGAACAGGCCCTGGCTGTAGCATCAGCTCTTGTCCTAGGCCTCAGAGGTTATCAGCACCCAGCCTCCCAAGTGAAGATCTAAGACGAAGTATAAGTGATGCTCAGGGAAGCAGAGAGGAGGAGAGATAGATGAGCATGCATCTATACTATTTTGGGGCAAACAAGTAGACCTGTTGTCTTATCCCATTCAAAAATGAGTTCCCAGAAAATAATAAAACAGCAACATAGGGCTTATGAATAAATTCTGCAACTAATGAGAAGGAACTAAACAAAAGAGCAAAGAAAGCTAAAGAGCACACTCAAAAACTAAAGAATATTTAAATCAACAATTTTACTTACACATTCAAGAAAATTTGAGAAACAAACAAAAACACTTGTCAAAAGTGCAATAGAGGAAACTGTTCTTGAGATTAGAAAAGGACATAAACCATAATTTTGTTTCTGGCTTTCTTTGGATGATTAAATTTTAGGGGCCCTCCCTCCCTAATCCCTCCCTGTTTTCTTTCCTTCCTTCCCTCCTTCCCTCCCTCCTCTTTCTCTTTCTTCCATCCTTTCTTTTTTCCCTCATGGTGTTTACATTTTAAAAATGAACATCTATTATTTTTATAATTAGAAAAAGTTATGTAATTAAAATACTGTTTAATGATATGCTATCATTAAATGATAAACTTTGAATAACTACAGGTAGAGAAAGCTAGAATTATCTATGGTTGTGATAAAGCCCTGGTCCTAGGAAATGATATTTTAATCAAAATTACTATTGGGTGTGGACTTGAGTCCCATACATAAATACCAGGGATAAGAAAGGACTGGAGTTAAAAGAACAATATTAATACCGGAGAAAGATATGAATGAAAAGCAATAGAAAACAATAGATAATACATCAATGGAATGAAATATGGTGCTTATATGTGTACACATTCAGTAGGTGATAAAAATGGCATTCCAAAGGGGAAAATCCATAAACAGTGCTGATTCAATCTTTGAAAAAAAATTTTTAAAGGTATAGCTGTTCCTTATTCTCTAGGCCAAAATATATTCCAGATATGTTGGAATAAAGAATAAAAGGCCAAAAAATATTGAGAGGAAAATATATATGTATATCGATGTGATTTTCCAATGGAGAAGCCTCAGTGTAAAGAAAAAGATTCCTCGATTATTCTACATAAAAATTTCAAGATCTCTTTTGGTCTGAAACACTACAAACAAAATTAAAGGGTCAAGACCAAACAGGGAAAAAATTACAATAATATATACAGAAAGTGAGTTAGGGTCCTTAATATAAAAAGAGTTCTCATTAATAATAACGCATATTTTAATATATAATATCAATTTTTATGCAATATAATTTTATTTAAAATATACTAGTATATGAATGGAGTTCTTATTAATAAGAGATAAACAAGGGACATAGAATATGAACAGCAACTCAAAAGAAAGTTGTGCAAATGGACAATGTTTTATCTTAATTAATAATTTTAAAATCCAAATTAAAACAAAGCATATACTACATTTGGCAGGGGGCAGGGAACTATGATGGTATCTAGGCCAAAACACAGAGAACACTATTGGTTGGAATGTAAATAGGTAAAAACTTTCAGGAAGGCAACTGGTAATATAAATGAAGATCTTAAATATGTCCATATTCTTAGATCCAATAATTCAACTTGTAGGAATGTATCTTAAGGAAATAATCAGAGATGTAGTAAAAAATATAAAAAGATCTTTGCAACTTATAATTGCAAAGGTTTGGAAATGATTTCAATGTACAATAATAGTGGACTGGTTTAAAAACAAAGACACATATATTTGATAGATTACTCCCCAGTCATTAATGTTTTCAAGGAATAATTTGACCATTGAAAATACTCAACATACAATGATAGGTGAAAAATACCAATATACAAAATTATATTACAGTTTTGCCATATTGTTTTATACACACACAAAATTTTAATAGTGATTATTTCTGGGAGAGATGGTCATGTGTGATTTGCATTTTTTATGCTTACCTATATTTTCCACATTTTATATAAAGAATGTGTATCACTTTTTAAATCCGAATGGATGTCATTTAAAAAGCAATGATTTTTGGTATTGGGAGTGGGCGGGTCAGAGGGCAGGTGCCCCTGGTGGCTACTTCACAGCGTCGCGTTCTATACAGATGCACCAGGAGAGGGCGCCTCAGCCTATTCCCACCGGCGCAATGGCTGGATCTCCTCCTAAGTCTGGGATGCTCCACAAGTCAGCAGGATTCACTTTTTCTGTCGGTAACATTCCTTTTCTGAGTTTCTCAGAAATTTTCATAGAAGAAGGATATGTAGTTTTTAATTCCCCCCCTCCCTGCACCGTGACAGTTTCCTTTAGTCACACAATTAACAAACACTCTGTTGATGATTTGTGTTTGGTCATCCTAGGGGGTTGACTTGAAGACCAACAAATTGTACCTGAATCCTACTTTGCTTCTTAAAAACTATGTGATATTCTTCATGGTACCAGTTAGGGGGCAGCAGATATCCTGGCATCCTTTGTTGTCTAACGGAAGCTTCCAATTTGGAAATCCTAAAGCTGCCACAGATTATTATTTTATTTACCATGTGACATGGGCTGGCAGTTCCATCCTGTACCAGCTGATCACTTTGGAAGCCAACCTTCTCACCTAGTAGAGTGCTTGTAATTCACTATTGAGCAAAGGCGAACCCAAGTAATAAATCATCCTATGTAATTACTGTACTCTGTACCAGCCGAGTCAGTTTCATCATTATCTAAATATTACAAAGCCCCAGCCTTTTCTTTTGGACTATCATTCTGTCTCTCACACACACCTAAGTAAGCTTTATTTTGACTCCTTAAAATACCCTCAGGACAGGAATGCAAGCAAGGGATGAGTGAAGACATCTATAAAATGGCTTCTCCTACGGCCTCAAGATGCTAGTTTAAGACGATGAAGTATAGCTCAGTCTGCGGTAAAAACGTTTGTTTTTTTCTTGATGCATACAACATTGTGGAGATGCTCCTTTTTCAAATACACACACACACGCACACACATACATACACACACATATAGATACTGAACAGCCTGAGAATTTTGTCTATTCAAAAAGAAACAGAAACATGATGCTGAGCTCTTGAGAATCTTTGAACTGATGTCTTCTTTTGGTTTTGGTCACTTGCCTTTTTTAATTTCAGAAGTTTCTCATGGGATAAATAGCAGTAGGTGTAGAAACTGAACCACAGAGAGGTGGACTGACTTGTAACTTTCCAGCCAGTGACAGAGCCAAATGTGTAGTTTGGTCAGCTCATCTTTCCAATGTTGTACAGAAGGTTCGGTTTAGCCAGCAAAGCTTTTTGAGAAAAGGAAGAGAAATAATACCAGTAAGCAACATTTACTACATATCAGGCACATTTTATGTGCCTCACAGGCTTTGATACCTCTATCCCTCATGACAATCCTATCTCTGAAGGAAGTGCTAATGGTACCAGCATTTATTAATCAGAGGAACTAAGTCATTGGCATCCTCCAGTTCGAAGGTGGCAAATCCTGAATTTGAATCCAGTCTGCAAACTGCAGGATCCACACATCCAATCATGACCTTCCACCCTGTCTTCAAATAGTGTTTCTCACATATCAGCACCCTGGGGTGCATGGCCTGTGCCCTCGGTCACCAGGAAGCCACGTGTGGCTGTGCTCATCTGAATCATCAAGGTCCTCTTCAGTCGGAACTCACCACTGGGGCCAGAGTGAGCAGAGAGTTATTTGGGATGCTATGGTTCTAAAGACCACCTCCATTTAAAGCCCAAGAAGAAGCTGTTCTGAGAAGGACATTCCTTCTTGGGACAAGGACCCTTAGTGAGATTTGGCCTTTATGTACCTCCATCTGAAAAGCTAAGCTTTTCTCTGGGAGTTTGAATTGAAGGTTAGGGATGATTGCTCAGAGGGGGAAAGTGTGAAATGGTAATCACTTTCATATGACACTTGAGAAATGTTATAATAAAGCTGAGTAAATTGGAGCATGAGTTAGCCGGTCCTTTGCCTAATGATGTCACCCACTTTGTGCTTCCTCCAGCCTGTGATTAATAAAAGAGGGGTTATGACAGTAACTCACTCCTAGTGGGCAGCAGTGACGTCAGCAGCAGCTGAGCAAACTGACTACATTTAGTCGTGCGTGTATATGTGGGCATTTTTTTTTCCTGTGACTAACATGAAGCTAACAGCATCTAATAAAACAAAAGCTCCTTGAAATTTGGGGAACTTATTGGGTGAAGTCTTTTCTACAGGGAGTACCATTTTAATTATTCTCATTTCATAGTTAAATAATGTTGGAGTTGGCCAAAATTACATTACTGGCTTTCTGCCCCTGTTTCATTAAGCGATCTCAAATTAACCTCTGGCCTTTGGGAGAGAGGTTTATTGGAGTTCCCCCCCCACTTCTAATATAATGGTTCTTCCTTCATTCATCATGCTATTCCATGTTTCAAGAGGAATTCAATGAGTCTTAAGAAAATGGACTGTAGTCACAAGTTATTTTTTGCAAGTTTAAGACACGTGGTAGAATTCAGTGATTGCAGTTAAACTCCACAAGAATATTGGCTTAATTAGAGTTTGCTTTGCTAACCCGATAAAGAGTGGCAGAAGTTCTGCCTGCTCTTTCACCTATGTAAACCTGACCTTCCTAAAATTAGAATGGGGCACCTGGAAATATTTACTAACCCAGCTGAGCCACTGCCAGTGTACGTGGGAGTGCGCAGTGCCCGTGAACAGCGGCACTCAGGTCCTGCCCATCTGGACGTGCCTTGGAGCTGCTCCCGGAGGGCAGAACCTTTGGACTCTTTCTATCAGGACATGAGGGAGGCAGCAATTCACTGATAAAAATACACGTAGGACTGTCCCCAGGCATTTCCCCTCTGATTTGGGAACAGGCCGTAGGGGTATCCTTGTAGATAGGCAAAATTGGATTAGAATCAAGATTTCTGCTCTCTTATCAGTCCAATGGAATCTATATGCTAAAACTCTGTGTCTTCAAGTCAGCACAATGGAACTTATTACCCGAGCAGATCCAGGTGAGAAAAATTATTAAGATAATCTGTTATATGTTCTATGGGGAGCATTTTCCAATAATCTTCTGGGACCATAAGAGGATCAATTGTCGTAGCAGATGTTTCCTGATTGGGTTAGAACTGAGTTACGATAAACCATTTAGAAATATATATTGGTCAAGAAGAACTTTGAGGGCATGTTTATTCAGTTTTAGTTAGTGTGACTTCTTTTTTCAATATATGTTTTTCTATAGAGGTTATAAATGAGTATTTCTCTCAATATTGAATTTTTTACATGCACTATGTTGTTACTTCTTGGGAAAATATCCAGGCATTTCTGAGTCATTTGGAAGTTGATTGAGGCCTTTGGTTCCAAAATGACGATTTACCTGAGGAGACTGTGATTCACATCTTGGAGGAGATGACATGGTGTCAGAGTGTCTAAGGCATTCCCCTCATGGCTCTCTTCATCTTAACATGATCTCTGACATGGTCTCCTTTTGGGATGACCCAAGCCACTCAGGAGCTAATTGATGAACTAGGGAAGTTGGCCCTCGTTGTTTGTTGTTTGCAAGACACCATTTCACATCTACGCTAATTTGATCCAGGCAACTTCCCTTTTGCGGGTTTCACCAACACTTGTTGTTTATTATTATTATTTTTCATGATGTGGGCTCCCTCACAATAGTTTCTCCAGTCCTCACAGGACAATGACACCTGTAGAGGTATGGCCTTCCTTTAACAGCCTTACCACCTCCTTTTAAAAAGGAAATTTGGAAAATACAATGTTGCTTGCAACAAGCATTGGGATTTAACAAAGCACTCTGTTTTATCTCTTCGGATAGTGATCGTAAGTCATTCCCGTAAGGTATTAAACAAATAAAATCATGCTGCATCATATTTGTTTGCTCTAGGAGAAAGGCATGGTAATCTCACTTTTGTGAATTTTACACCAGGGAATTCTCTAGTGCGTGGATTTATCTAATACTGAATTGCTAAAATGAACAATTCAGTTCTTCATTTCTTGACCCTTTTGCATGTCTGTTGCCTCCTAAAGACTTGGGCATAGGCCAGTTCATCTCATTTTGTTGCTGGTCACCAAGATTCTGCTTTTGGTTAGAACAAAAAGCCAGCAGGAAAATGTATTGAGGCCATATGGGAAAGTTGGTTGGAACAACAATATTGCCAGAAAGAAACTCTTACTGTTTCAGGTATCTGTAGTTTCCAGTAACTGGGCACCACAAGATGCATGAGGAAGCGGAATCACTTGAATCATTAATAGTTTGCATAGTTGCAATATTTTTCTTGTTTTCCAAGGCCTCTTGGAGCATAGATCAGAAGGGAGCGAGTTAGGTGAAACTTTAAAATTTTAACTCTAAATCAAGGTATGCAAATGCAGAACAATTAATTAACAATTGGGCCAGATAATTTCTTGTTGTGGGGACTGTCTTGTACATTGCAGGATGTGTAGCAGAATCCCTGGCCTCTACCCAACAGAGGCTGGTAGCATCTGCCTCCCAGCTATGACAACGAAAAATGCCTTCAAACAGTGCCAGATGTCCCCTGCGGAGCAAAATCACACCAGGTGAGAACCACTGCTCTAGAATGAAGAATAAGAGTTTACTTACTGGAGTTTTTTCCTTCATCTTCTTTCCCTAATTGTTTTAGTTCTAGCATCTGGGTTCCCTGGGTTCAGACAACAGCATTTCCACATACTCTGGAAACAGAGCGCTCTTACATAGCAGAAGGCCTTGCAGGATATGCCAGTGGTTCTGAAAGAAATGTGAGGTTTAGGAATTGAGTCTTGGATTAACTATTTCTGACCCTGTTGTTTTCCATAAATTCCAGGGGAATTTTCATGTTTCCTTCTCCCTCACTGTTTAGAACTAGTCATTGATTTAACTTAAAAGCAAAACAGCTCCCCGGTTCGATTTTGAATGTGAAATGCTGATCTTTCTTTGTCCCAAATCTTTCCATCTAACATTCAGCCCAAGCTACGTGCAGGCTGCGGCTGTCCAGCAAACAGGGAGGGCTTGCCAACCCCGTATACCATTCGATGAGAGACCCTTAATCACAGACTCCCGCAATTTCACTGCGGCAAATATCACTCTGGATCCTGCCCACGTTTTCTGGATTCATAGCTGCCTCTTGAGGGAGTCACCACTCACCAACAGGGCCAGGCTTTCCTGCCTGAGCCCCAGAATAACACTTCAGCTGCTGAGAACACCTTGAGTCCTTTTGATTCCTCCCCATAGTCACGTTTTATGCTCAGTTTCCCAGACGGGATGAACCAGAGATCATGCTTTTTGGAAAACAGATTTTTCATAGGAAGGAACTAAAACACCCTGACTTGTCAGCAGCCTCGTCTAAGCCTCTGAACCCCCTGGCCTTGTGTCATTTCAGCTGAATCAGAGGGCAGCGTCCCAGTCACCTGCGTGGGGCGTTCCTATCTCCTGGCTTGTATTTTTGACCAAATAACAGTAATCCCTGAGCAGCAGCTAAAATAACAGAGCCATGAAAAATGACCCCTTTTTTTCTGGGCCTGTCTCCTTGTTCCAGGAGTAGTGAGGAAAGAGACCAATTAATAGCCTAGATGGAAGCTCAAGGACATACGGTTTGCTTGAGAAGAAAAGTGAACATTCTTGCTTCTTCCTCTATGCCAACTTTGAACGGGGACAGCTGCTGCCACGGGTAAACACCACTATAGTGTTAGCAGTGCCCCTAAGGTATGTGTCACCACAAGCCACAGGCGGGCACACACGAACGCTGCCCTCTCCCCCGTTCGCACAATTGAGCTCTTATCCTTAAACGAACTTTGTTTTTTGACCGGCTCACTAATTGTGATTGAAAACACCAGCTCCCCAGCAATGCACAAGCATTGGAGTTAGCAGCAGCAAGACAGGCCCTAATTGCTCCATTTACATAAAAGTAGAAACATACAACTTCTAAATATAAATCTCTGGCACATCGTTCCTTTTGCAATTACAGTAAAATAAGGTACCACAATTTCCCTCCCGGCTCCTTCTCGCAGCAAGCTGCTCCACCGGGTTCGCTAGTGGCTGCTCCTCGAGGCGAGAACAGAGCCGTGCAAACGCTCCAGCGTGGAGTTGGGAGGGTTGTGAAGTAGCCAGTAAATCAGGCCGCCTCCGCTAGGTGAATAACGCGGTGGCAGCGGGCCACTCTGCCAGTGCGGTAGCTGCGGGGACCGAACCCCACAACCAGAAAGGGGGCGGCCGGCGGGTGCGTGAGCGCTCCCGGCTCGCTCTGAGCGCTGGGAGCCCGCCGGCCCCGCCGCCCGTCCCGGCCCCTGACGTTTGCTGTGGTTTCAGTCCCTGGCACCGAGGGCTGGGTTCAGAGACTCCCAGCTGCACTCACTGAACAGTGAATTTTTTTTTTTTCCCTCCCTGAATTCTTTAGCTGCCAAAAGGGGGGAAAAATCAAGAGCTGCTCTTAAAAGAAGTTGCCCTTGCTGGTGCTCAGGGTAAAAATAGAGGCGGCCGCTCAGAACGGCTTGGCCCTGACTCCAGGCGTCCCGCGAGCTGGGCTCGAGCAGCGGCCGCGTTCCGGCGTGATCCCAGGAAGCCGCCAGCAGGTGTTGCTCAAGGTACAGTAGCAGGGCCGAGAAGCCGGGACCGCGGGCCTGGGGTGTGGGGCCGCTCTGGGGGAGGGGGCAGGAAGTGAAAGAGAAACCAAACCGAGGCAGGAGAAGGAGACTCTTGTCAAGACTGGGCTGACCAGCTTCTGCCCTGGGCCCTTGAGTTGGGAAGGGAAAAGCTCATTCCCAGTCCAGAATATTCCAAAGGAGCTATTTTAACCTGCCTGCTTCCTCTACCACCCCCACCTTGATTTCCACTGAGTGAGGAGGTATTTCCACTGTGGCTCAGCTCCAAGGTGGGGGTCCGGGTGGAGAGTTCCATCTCCATGGTGGGCTGGCCTGGCAGGTGGGCACTTCGGTGGCATCAGATGGCCAGTGCGGTTGCAGAGTCAGAGTCACTCTTGTAGGGTGGCTCCTCTAGTCAGAGTGCTGCAGATTCCTGTGACACAAATGTTTAGAAAGAGCCACCAGGCTTCTCAGAAATAATATCACCTATTCTTTTCAGACCACTGCACTTGACCCTGCAGGCTAATATTATAGATCCCATTTTGTAGATGGGAACACTGAGGCCTGAGTTTACAAGGTCAGTGAGCAGGGGAATCGGGTCTGATGTGGGGGGTACGTAGTGGTCATGTGTGGGACAAGGGGCCAGTTTAGATGCCCTGAAGCCCATTGCTCTCTGCTGATTCTCAGCAAAAAGGGTTTGAGTTCAGCCCATGCTAAACTGAGGGGGCAGGTTTGGAGTTCACCATCACTGATCCTATTTCTGTCTTTACCACTTAGATTCCCTCTCTTCCTCTACAACCTAATGATTTTATTTCCTACTTCATTTCTGCATATGCAGTTCTTGGAATACTCCTCTCCCTCCCCCATATGCAACTCAGCACCCACACTTTCTCTGTGTCTAGCCAAGAGAGACCCTCTTACACAGAAAACTTCTGGTGTCCTAGTGGAACCTGCTTAAACCACACATCAGGAGGCCAGAGCCTCTATATTTTGCTTGTGGGCACAGTGAAAAGTTTATTTTATGCATGTTCAATCCTGCATACAAAACAACATATCTGGTCATATGGCTCTCATTAGCTCCCAATTTTGCACATTTTATCCAACTTGTCATGAGAACACGGCTTATGCTTCAACTATACTCCTTCGAACAACCCCTCACCATTCTTGTCTGAGGATTCCTTCCCTCTGTCTCCTTTACCAGACTTGTCAGTACTCCCCCCATTCCCCCCCAAAAATCCACCTGATCAACTTTATTCCTATTTCAAGGAGTGTTCACTTCTTTTCCTTTATCTCATGTTATATTTGTAACAATTTAGAAATCATAGGACTTGAAACTCTTGTAAAGAAGAATGTGCATGAGTTTTTTGTTGTTGTTGTTGTCATGTTGTTTGTTTGTCTCTTTTTGCTCGTTATGATGGGATTCTAAAGACCTGGGAAGGATACTTATGAAGTTCCCTTGCAGAGAATGACTATTTTCAAAGTTCTTGGTGATAAATGATTTATGAAGCAGGCATTCAATTTCAAGATGTAAAATAATATTGTAAGTCAGGGGAGAGCAGACCATCATCCTATGGTTATACGGATTTTTCCTATTTTTTTCTCAATGAAATAGCTTATTTTTTAAAAAAAATAAAATTAGAATCCCTGTGAAAAAACGCTACAACTTTCTTCCCTGTAAGAAACAATAAAATACTTTGTAAATAGAGGCAACTTCATGAAGTAACAGATGTTTTATGTAAAGACATAAAACTGAACCTGAATATAACGAGACGTGTGTGTGCGTGAGTAGTAAAAGAAAAGTTGAAAGTTGGACACACTCATTGAGACATATCTGTTTGATTCCAGTATTTTTCTCAAAGGTAGACTAGTCACAGCCAGAGGTTTCACTGGCTCAGTGCATCACCCAGTAGTGTCTCAGAAGCCAGGAAGGGCTTTCCATTAGATAATGAATTATGAAATGTCTCACCCTGGAAAAACCAGTCATCCGCTGATGTCATGCTGATTCTAACCAATCCCAAACAAAGCCCCAGCCCTCCTCTGTTGAGTAGTACCAATGTGTGAGTGTACAAATAAGTAGTACAGTATAAAACTTCACAGTGCCAATATCATGAAGAGGAACTCAGACAGCTCTTACCACATGATACAAGAGCCAGCTGGTGAAATAGAGGGGACCAGAAAGGTAATGCTTTTTAACTCTTACTTCTGAGCTCTTTACACATTCAAAGTAAGGATAGCTAGAAGGAATTTTACAACTAATTGGCACTTCCATGTGCATTGTGATTTGTACCTTTTTATATTATTCAGGCAGGTTAATACAGCTTTTAATAGTCCTAGAGAGCATGCAAATAGATTATGTGTTTATACAATCCACTCAGCACATATATACAAGTACATATGCCAAAGAGAAAGCTATTTTTAAGAGTTACATTCGCAAACAGTAAATTCAGGGAACACACACATACTCACATGCAGAGAGAATCCAAATATTGATAAGTTGCAGTTATCTAAATGCTACCATTAGGACTGTTGAGTTGTTTGGAGTCATTAAACTTTTACTTCTATTTCAGACTCTCTTGTAAAACTTAATTGGACTACAAAATGCTTTGGGTACTGTATATGTGACTCCAAATAGGTGGATGATGTTAAGTATTATAGTACAAAGATGTTTTATTAAACCATTATAACACAAATGCCCCCGCCTCCCCCATTCTCTTTTACCACCCCCCACTAAAAATAGGAGGCTTTTTGGGCAATGTTGACAAAGTTTTAACAATAATAGCAGAGTAATTGATGTTTCTGGATCTGAAACCCCAAAGGTGTTAGGTGACTGACTTATAACAGAGAAAGTCTTGCAAATCGTTGTTTTGGAAAAGGAGACAGTGTATACAACTCAGGAAAGCATTGTTACCTGTGCAAACTGTAATTTTAACTTAGTGTCATAATTTTCTTGCCCTCTTCCTCTTGCACTCAGATCTTCTGCTTGTAGTAATGATACTTATTAACTCTTTCCACCCAAACTGCATTGCTTGACTGTAATGCTCTGAACACACTAGGTGTCAGATATAAGCTGACTCTATCTTCAGAAACCAAGAGGGCTTGCTTATGTGTGGGAAAGAAACCGAGAGGGAAGGCAAGCTTTAACAGATGGACCCCTTAAAGATACTTCTGCAAGATAAAAGCAATAAGACAGAAAATGAAAAAAAGGGGAGGAGGGAAGAATTTAAAAAAAAAAAGCCTCAGAAGGCATTGTTTAAAAATTCACATTTTTCTTTTTCTGTGAACACTAAAATCCATGATGATTTCATCTGTGCTGTTCCTTTGAGGGAAACAGAAGCAGGCAGGGAGGCTGTCCATGACTGCGCTGGTCTGGACAGGATGGGGGGCAAGCTGCAAAAACTACCACATGACAGCGAAAAATAATTTGCCAATATATATTAGAGATTCTTTCCCCCTAGGACCCATTATTCAAGGCATAAGAGTGCACTCTTTTTTACAAAAGAATGTGGGAAAGGCCAAGCGAATTTTGCATTTTTATCTGTGAAGTCGGGGCAAGCAGTGGTAGGCTGAAATGTGTGAGAGCGTGTGTCCCGGGCAGAAGAGGGAAGCTGAAGAGGACAAGGGGAGAACACTTTGTAGGACTCGCGCATGTGACACGTTGCCTGCGCTTAGGGTCTTTCACTGCCCGGCTGCATTTCGAAGTTGGGAAAAGTAGAGTGTGTTATCTGACCCCAAACAAAAGTTCCATTGAGCTCTCTCAGATCTCCCGCCAGTTTTGACGACCCCGAACATTTAAATATGAATGAATGAGGAAAAGGAGCATCTCCTCTGGACCCCAACGGGCCAGAACAATCACCTCCCAGCAGAGCAGCTCCGGTGCCCCGGGGCCCCTCTGCCTGACCTCGATACCTGC
>VBSM01002217.1:11814316-11826206 GCA_008086735.1 Cheirogaleus medius
CGGGGGGAGTAAAATATATTTCTTTGACAGTCCCAGGAGGAACTTCTTTTTCTTCCAGCTGGAAACTGCCTGGGGAGGTTATTAGTTATTAGGCGATGGTAGCGGACCAACGGAGGGGAGGCAGGGGAGGGGGAGAGGACTTCACAGAAATGGAATTCTCAGCTGAGCTCTGCCTGGAGATGACTGGCTTACACTTGCTAAACTCAGCCGGTCACACGGGGAGGAAGCTCTTGGGCCAATCTCAAACTGGAAGCCAGTATGTGAGGGGCTCCCTTGCCCTGCCTGTGAAAACAGATCTGAAAGCCCGGGCATTTTGCGGGGGTTGGGCAGCAGAGGAGGCTTCCAGACCCCATTCAAAGTTTTTACTGGGGATAGGGGAAATTGGGAGTGCAAGGATCCGGGTGGAATGACACAGATGAAGTCATTGTCTTAAAACAAACCTTCCCCTTTAAAAGTCCAATCTGGGGCCACATCAGAGAAGGGCATATTTATTAGGGACAGTCATTTTTACCTTTAGAAACTGTCCATAAGTGCACAGGCACCACATTCTAGGCAGTAAAGAGCTACTTTGGAGGACAGTTGACATTGAACCAGCAGTCACTTTTGGAACACTGACTTTTGCTCTCTGAACTTAAAAAAAAAAAAAAACCCACACAGTTTTGTTCTATGTAAAGTTACTAAGAGCTCTCTGCCAAGGAACGCAACCTTGACAAACTGCTCTCAGATACCACGCTAAACTCTCACTCAATCCTTAAGGGAAAGAACTTTAATAAATAGATTCTAATCGCTGGTCCAGGACCACACTAACCTGTTGCTGAATAGAAATACCTGTCAGAAGTATGGGGCCACAGACTTGGAGCCAGACTGTTTTTATAGTTAAGTGACACAGATCCATTTGCTTGCCTGCAAGCCCATGCAGGCTGGGCACACAGATGTGTTAATGCCGTGTTACTTTCATGGTAATGCCAGGCTAAAGAATCGCATCCCTTGCCAACTCCATTTGAAAGGAATGCCATTGTTTTGTTTGGTAGAGCATATGGCCAGTAAAGTATGTGCAGGGACTCCCAGCATTTTTGTTTAAAAGTTTGCCGCAGCAGTATAAACAATTAAGGCAACACTCAGAATTTCCAATCCTGAAAACCTGTTGACTCAGATGTTCTGTTTTCAAGAAAACCATGAAAGACCTAAGCATCCTTTCGGGGGTGCAGATAGTCTGCCGGTTTCGTGGCTCCCCCCCGTAGGAAAAGCCCTGGTCTCACACAAGCTTCCCGGGCAGTTTGGCTCTCTTACTAGAAACTTCTGTCCTTTAGGGAAGGTGCTACTTTCTTTCTCTAAATCTCTTTCTTGATGTGGTCCCAAAGGTCATGATCATTAGGACTTTATCTATTGAGGAAAAAAAATGTCAGTTTGAAGTTTTCAAGTTGCCACCCAATTTACTCAACCTTTCATGGTGGTTAGGTAAGAAAGAAAACATTTATGGCATTTGGTCATGTGTATGGAATGGATTCTAGTGGTCTAGAGGGCGGCTCCATGTCCGGACACAAAGGGACCCTGTATATGTCTTTATATACCGACTTCCACACCGGATGGCCTCAATGGCGGCTCCTACTCAGTTGGCTTTAACTGCATCATATGACCAAGGATACCAATGCCTTTGACCACTTTTAACTGCACACTGGTGCTAGCAATATGCCCCTCTTTCTGACTTACTAGACTCGTATAGCAAATCACTCTCTTGGCATGCAGAGATCTGACAGTGAAAGAATGTGACCATTTACATTCTGCCCTTTACCTCGATGCCAATCTTCTCCCAGTTCTATGGGATTTTGTCTTTTTACTTCTCTGTTAGGTGTTTAGTTTAAAAGAAAAATGAGCTACTTTTAAAAAAGCGATTCACTGGACTTACCCGCTGAGTAAACTTTGTAATGGCAAACTATTCCTGCTTGAGTTTACAGCTTGACTTTGGATTCTTAGAAGAGGTTTATCACAATTGCTTATTTTTCTCATCTAAGGAGTTCACATATCAACTTCAAGTTGATGCAATATAATTTCACAGATTTCATGATTGCTGTTTGGACAATCTGCTCTTCAGGTAGAGTACCGTGGGAGCATTTTCTGCCTATTTTGCTAACCCAGGAAAAGATATTTATCATCTGAATGATTGTAGTGAATATATGAAAATGAATAGCAAAGATCTAGGTCTTGTTGCTTTTGGAATAATTCAACTTTAATAACATTCCAACTATGTAAAGTGTCAAGATTTTTTGGATAATAGGGAAAGGCATGCATTTTTCTTTCCTCTATTATAGCACAGAATCTAGTCCCTAAGTGTCCATTGCCACGAGTGTGCCAGAGACGCACCTTTCAACCAGAAGACTCCTCAGTTTGGGGGATACGTGCTTAATTTTTGCCTTTTCTCTCCTTGCTTGTCGAATAAAGCCAAGGCATGACCCCAGAAGCAGAGGGGCTACAAAAGTGCCTGAAACTCTTTTAACTGAGTCTGTCCCATTCTGCTTATGTGGAAAGTGCCCCATCTTTATAAAGCCGATGTGAGGTGTCACTGACTAAACAGCGAGAACTTGCTCTAAGGCTCTCTGAAATTTATTCCAACAAATAAAAATGATTTTCTTTTCATGCATGTCACCCAAGTATGCTCACCAAGGTTAGTGTGTTCTTTGCATAGCTGGCACAAAATCTTTAATGTTTACCTTAGGCCTTAAAGAGACATCCTGTCTTCAAAGGAAAGGTAGATGGGATGGGGAAAGCCAAGCCAACTCTCTATGATTGGCAGTGAAGCTAACATCTGTGGCCTTCTTGGCCAATGCAGCTTATCTCATCTCATTTTGATTCACAATGTACAATAACAATATACCTTTGAGTCTCCACACCAAACCTAGATGCAAACCTAGATGCGGATTCTGGTAATTAGCTTAGCAATTGATAGCACTTGTAGAAAGGAAAGGGGGAGAAAGACAAATGGAACACCAAGAAATGGATAATGCTCACATAGCCTAGGTGGTGTTGAAAGCAGCTTATAAATCTCCCCTCTTGGAGGTACTATTTGCAGGAGATTTGAATTAGATATTTACACTGCCCAAACAGCGATCTAAGAAGGCTTGCTCGGATGACTAATCTCCCCCACCCAGAGAAAGCCATCTCAAAGTGGAGTTGACTCCCACCCTTCCACCCTTATCTTTGAACTTTTCCGTGGATCACCCCTTACTGAAGGATGCCTTAGGGGCTACATGCTTGCTTCTCTGAGTAACGGGAACAGATCGGCCACAAGAGGGCGCGTTCCAAAGACTTTTGCTTCTTGTCTGCTAATCTTGCAGGGAAAGGCAATTGTGCCTACCCCAAGCCCCTGTCTACAGCGCCTAATCTTGGTGATTATCAGATCCTGCTCCCTCTCATCCTCCAGAAAAAGTTAGGATTTTGTGGGATGGGAGAAACACGATTACCTGTAACACACTCAGTGAGACAGAAGGAAAGGAAATGGAAATGCTGGTGATACGTGTGCACATTCTGGAGCTCTATGGAAGGCAGACGAGTGATAAATTTCAAAAACAAACAAAGCGGAGCAGGGAGAAATGTGACCATGAATCATCAGCGATGCTGATTTGCTCACAAGTCTCTCCCTAATACGGTCGCCCGGGTGGTACAAAAACATCTTCCGCCTCCCTTGATTTTGTTGCCTGCTTTGCTTCCCTTATCAACACTGTTCACCAGCGACAAATGACAAGTGACTTCCAATAGGGAGGAAAGAGGCTATTTCTTTAACGCCTTGTGGAACATGGTGTTCAGCCTCAGAGAATGCGTTTGTTTCCAAACCGAGGGTGTGGAAAGAAATGGTGGGAAAAGATGTGAAAAGAGATTAAGAGTGGTTTGGGGCCTGTGAGGGGCAGCAGGGGGTGGCAGAGACGTCAGGGTGGAAAGTCAGATTTAACATTTAGAGAATTGGGGCAATACCTTCCCAGGCACTTGCAACTTGCAAACACATACTGTCTTGGCCCCTCTGCTGCTAAAAAATACTTGAGCATGCTCTCTTAGCTATAGTTAAAAATCTTTCATACTCGACTGGTTCCTAGGTCCAAAATCAAAAGTGTTAAAGTTCTCAGGAACTTTGGAAGAAGTCTCTGAAATTTTGTGGCTTGAACCTTAAAAACGTTTTCTACTTCTTTTAGGGACCTAAAACTCCTTTCTCCCTAAATATTTAACTTTCTTTTTCATCACCAATTAGAGGAAAGAGGCATGGATGATGAATGTTTGTGGGTGAGCATTTGCAATTCAATAATGGATCCTAAGGAGAGTTAGTAAGGCTGAAAACATCATCAAGATAATTTATGGCCAAACCTATAGTTCTACTACAGGAAAGATCCTCTACTGTAGGTCAAAGGAGGAATAACCTGAAAGACCTCACTTGCTGCTTTCTGCAGAAACCCCTGGAAGCAGTCCAAACACAAAGTTAGTGCTTCAGAGAACACATGTGCTGTGAATGGTGGCTGTGCATGCCCCTACCGTTGACTATACCATATCTAAGCACAGTGAAACCTTGATGAAAAATGGAAAATTACAGTAACAGACGCTTTTTACAACAAGCTTTCTCCTCCCACCCACCATGGTGAGTTTAAATACATTCTATAAACAACAAGGCTTTCCACATTCACATTAGAGACATAATTATTACCCGTATGTAAAAAGCAGCATACTTTAAGCAGGACCCTGGTAAGGAAAACAAAACAAAACTGAAACACTGCATGTGTGTGTTGCTTATTTCATTGGACATGTTCATACACCCAGAAATCTGAGATGCTGGACTTTTGGATAAGTAGCATTTTGCATTTTAGAGTAGGGGAAGGGATCGACAAGGGGGTTGGGTGCTTAACCCTTGGCATGCCTTCATGATTGAGTTACTAAAAACATTTTTAAAATTCTGAAAGCAAAGGAAAATGTGCTGCAAATACCCATTCAGGCATCTTTCCTTCCATTTTACACAGTCTTTCCTCTGACCAATCCCTCCCACCCGGCAACATTTCAAAGGTATTCCCTTTAAGGTACAAAATGTATCCCTACCCATTTTTCTGCACCTTTTTTCTCTCTCTTTGGTATGTGTCCACCAAGCTCATAGAGGTTTAAGTGATGAAATATTATCACCCACATGGGTTTGCGTGGGACTTTCTTAGTGAATTACTCAGGCAGAGCAGGCTGTGATACAGCCTTGCTCACAAGCCTCGGGAGGGAAAAAATAGCACAGAGGATGAAAAGAATATTATCAGAGAGTAGGTAATGAAAGGTTAGTAAAGCAACCAGCTATATCTGGTTAGCTAGGTAATAGTGTAGGAACCCAGGTGGCACCTGTACCTGCTCATGAAGCATTATGGGAAGGCTTCCATTTCAAGATTTTACAGCACGAGATATTTAAGTCAAACCTGAAACTGATTAGAAATTGATCCTATACCTCTCAGCCTTAGGCAGCCTTCTTCCATTTTTCAAATTGTTATGCATAGGGATTTGAAGATTGGGGTATTCTCAGAATGTCACTGCAATATAGCAATCTCTCTCAGGTAATACAGAGATAAAGGGAGTATAATCAATTGACTAGTTATTTATTATATTTTTCATACCTAGGACATTCGAGGGTATATTTCTGAAACCTACAGCCCTGACAAACATCAATCCCATGTCAGCTTCCAGCAGTCTCATCTCCCCACCCCCTTCTGCAATGAAAGCTAATGTAAAAGAAAGAAATATGCACTGCTTAATAAGTCAGAATACAATAGAACGTGTAAAATGTACCTGCATATAGGGTAGACATTAGGAAGACTTGAATCTCTCTCTTCCCCCTGTTCTCCTGAGCATTATGGCAACAGCATTTTCATGAAATTGGATCTCAGTTTTATTTTTTTTCTGATAAAATATCATGCAGTATACAAATAGCAGTTCCAGAAATGGACACCAGGAGAAGGAGGCGACAGGCATGTCAATTAGTAGGGGAAAATCCAAATGTCAGAAATATGGGGGAGAGATAAAGCAGGCAGGCAGAGGATGCAAATACAGGGAGCAAAGTCTTTCCGTTCAGATAATTAAACCGATGCATAAATCAGCGCCCGTGCCTCTCCACACTGTGCAGGCGATGCCTTGCAGTTCATTATCAGCCAAGACCAGCATGAAAGTCATTTTGTGATGACTCTCTGATCCTAATATAACAGCACCTGACAGATTGAGCCCCTCTGATGAGTACTCTCTTTGTACAATCCTCTCCCAGGAACACTAAATCATTTGCTTCCAAGTACAGCTGCTTGTGAAGAAGGGGTGGGGCTAGATTATGCATTAGAAACCTGCTCTTATGAAATGAGGGTTGTCCTGCAGGCTGTGTGGCTGGGAACAAGCAGCCTGAGCTTCACCGGCCCTGCAAAAACGATTTGCGTGAGGCTGCCACTTGTTCCAGTCCACCGATTAACCCTCCCCCCACCCCAACATCTGCAGACATTTCTGGACTTTTTTTGTGGACAGTCCACTGCATGCAGGTCAGCACTGCTGTCCATCTCCCTTCACCCTCGACCTCTCCTGTCAAGCGTGGGTGGGAGCAGAGCAGAGCCAGTGGGGTTGAGTTCCTGAAACCCAGTGAGCCTCCCCATCCCGGGCACCAGTCAGACACTCCTGTTTCACACTCTTTCCTAGAAAAACAAAACACAGCCTTGTGCCCTCTGGCTTCTCTAATTTAGCAACTACTTTCTCTCTGTCTTCAGAGTGAGCCCCATGCAGTTTAGGATTCAGAGGCTGCCCTGCATAGAGGCAGAAGGGGAAACAGCAGGTAGCTTGTTAACACTCTCCACAGGGCAAGGCGGATGTGCCCACATTGGGGATAACCTGCACACTCCTCCAGACCAGGTATCAGAGGCTTCGAAGGTCCCCGCCAGCCTTTCCCTCTGGTCTTGACAGCACCCGACCACCTCAAAATCTGCTGCTGATTGCCCTTTTAGATTAAATGACTAAGCTCTGCTTCCTGGAATCTTCTCTTTCACTTTCTTAAAAAACAAACATCAAAAAGCCCCCACCAGTTTTCTGCAAAAGGAAATATAGGAGTCATATTTTGGAAAAAAAATCATTGTGCTTCTTAAAGTAAGACAGCTTTCCCCTCTAACTGCTCCCTGCTCTGGTGCTCTATCTCATCATAAGCCCAGGTTTATTATTCATTACAACTCCTGCCAGAGACATGAGGTCGGAGTCAAAGGAACTCTCCTTACCACCACCACCATCATCATCAGGGCCAGCATCCTAGCAAATCTGTACAGAGATGCCAGAGAACCTTTCATATCCATCTGCAGCTCTGCTTGGCCCTGGCCTCAGTGAATTTACCACTATCATAATCACAGTGTGCAGAGTGTGTTAAATTAAGAACAGAATCTACAGTACGCAATGCACAGAAAAGCCTGCCTTCTGCTGCAGAGAACTTGAAACTGTGCCTAAAATTTATAGTACCGTAAACATCTCAGGGCCTCGAGTGATAAGTATGGCTGGATTTCCGTTAGCTATAGAAATCCAGGCAGGGAGATCCTCCTAGGGAGTTGCGAGTTCTAAGATGAACTTCTTGAAGATTGGTCCCAGATTTGTACATGGGTTACACGTACAGCGGACAGTTTTAAGTAGGCACATGGACGTGAAAAAGGGGACGTGTTTCTACAGACCACCAAGTGATAACAATGGAAAGGAGGGAAAATATTTGATATAATCAAGAAATGCTATTCTGGACACCCGCTTTTTACAGTAAATGTTGCTGAGTGAATAAACGTACAGGTGCGTATGAGAGGAATGGAAATAGATGACTTTCTAATTTTAGAGTTAGGCTAGAACTGAGTAGCTGCTGAATCCAAGTACTCTGATAAGGCAGGGATTTCCTCTCTATTAGCAGCAGTTGCTTTTTGAAATATGTTTTTAGCGTTCATTAAGCTGCATACCAAAGGGACAGAGGCAAAAATGGGGGTTCAGGGGTACAATGTGGCTCTCTTAATTTAATAGAAGCCAATGCTCAGGGTGCCTCCATTTGTTAAAAAGTAATCAAGTAGTTGCCTGCTTTCTGCTACACACTAGGCTATGGCAGTGGCCTCGGGCCTCCTAAGCCAGACTGGCAGGAGGGTGGTGGCGGGGAAGATGGGGAAGATGTGAGGGAAGACTTCTAAAGGAAGTGTCGTTCAGTCTGAAAACTTGCTGAAGCCAGCCACTTCAGGGTGCCACGTCGGGAGTGGGCAGGACTATTCCAGGCAGAAGGAACAGCAGGTGTCACTGCCTGCAGGTAAGAGAGAGGGTGGGATTCTTAAGACCTTAAGGAAACACGGTGTAACTGGACCGCAGAGAACAAGAGGACAGGGCGAGAGCCAGCGTTGATGGCAGGAGCACCACATGCAGAGCCCAAAGTCCTGGGGTTTCTCTTGGGGATTGAGAGCAATAGGAAGTCAGTAAGGACTTTCACGAAGGAGTGGCATGATCAGATCTGCCTTTGGGAACGATTCCTTTAGCTGCTTAATGGAGAAATGATTGGAGAGGGGCCTGATTCAGTGCCACAGAGGCAAATTAAAGAAAAGGCTGCTCCAGTGGCCCAGAGCAGAGGTGATGGGGAGGAAGCCGGCTGTGACAAGGAAAGAGGAGGCTGGCTCAGTGAGTCCCACCCACACAGACCTACACAGCAGGGCAGGGCTGTGGGCTGCCTTTTTGTGTGAGGGTAATATTTCCATAGCTTGCCAGAGCTTGAAGTGAGTTTTCAGGAATGTTATCCCATTTGATTCTTCCAAACCTGTGAGATAATAGGTCAAATGTCATTATACCATTCCCATTTTATAGAAGGTAAGACTCAGATCAAGCAATTAGTCAACAGACATAGACCCCCACAGGCCCTCTTTATCGTTGTGCAAGGGTCTACAAAGTTTTTTTTCTGCACAGGGCCAGAGAGTAAATATTTTAGGTCAGACAATCTCTGTTACAGCTACTCAACTCTGTTACAGAGCAAAAGCAGCTGTAAGCAATATACAAAAAAATAAGCATAGCTGTGTTCCAAAAGAACTTTATTTACAGGCACTAATGTTTAAATATCAGATAATTTTCACATGTCACAAAATACCACTTTTCTTCAAAATGTTAAAAACCGCTTTTAGTTTGCAGGGTGTACAGAAACAGGTTTGGCCCATGGGCTATAATTTACTGACCCCTGTTTGAGACGGTCTATCACAGAAGACTTTGCCTGAAATCTGGAGTAGATGCAAATGACAGAATTAACAAGTATTCCCGTTTTCTCTTGTGCTGTGTTTCACCTTCAGGCACAGCCAGGAAGACGCTGCACTTCGAGATTTCCAAGGAAGGCAGTGACCTGTCGGTGGTGGAGCGTGCAGAAATCTGGCTCTTCCTAAAAGTCCCAAAGGCCAACAGGACCAGGACCAAAGTCACCATCCGCCTCTTCCAGCAGCAGAAGCACCCACAGGGCAGCTTGGATGCAGGGGAGGAGGCCGAGGAAGTGGGTTTAAAGGGGGAGAGGAGTGAACTGTTGCTATCTGAAAAAGTGGTGGATGCTCGGAAGAGCACCTGGCACGTCTTCCCTGTCTCCAGCAGCATCCAGCGCTTGCTGGACCAGGGCAAGAGCTCCCTGGACGTTCGGATTGCCTGCGAGCAGTGCCAGGAGAGTGGCGCCAGCCTGGTGCTCTTGGGCAAGAAGAAGAAGAAAGAGGAGGAGGGGGAAGGGAAGAAGAAGGACGGAGGTGAAGGAGGGGCGGGAGCAGAGGAGGAGAAGGAGCAGTCGCACAGACCTTTCCTCATGCTGCAGGCCCGGCAGTCCGAAGACCACCCTCATCGCCGGCGCCGGCGAGGCTTGGAGTGTGATGGCAAGGTCAACATCTGCTGTAAGAAACAGTTCTTTGTTAGTTTCAAGGACATCGGCTGGAATGACTGGATCATCGCTCCCTCTGGCTATCACGCCAACTACTGCGAGGGTGAGTGCCCGAGCCACATAGCAGGCACGTCTGGGTCCTCGCTGTCCTTCCACTCGACGGTCATCAACCACTACCGCATGCGGGGTCACAGCCCCTTTGCCAACCTCAAATCGTGCTGTGTGCCCACCAAGCTGAGACCCATGTCCATGTTGTACTATGACGATGGTCAAAACATCATCAAAAAGGACATTCAGAACATGATTGTGGAGGAGTGCGGGTGCTCATAGAGCCGCCCAGCCCAGGGGGAAAGGGAACTAGAGTTGTCCAGAGAAGACAGTGGCAAGATGAAGAAATTTTTAAGGTTTCTGAGTTAAACAACCAGAAAAAATAGAAATTTAAAACAAACAAAAACAAAAACAAAAAACTAAAAACAAAACCTGATGAAACAGATGAAGGAAGATGTGGAAAAAATTCCTTAGCCAGGGCTCAGACATGAAGCAGGGAAGGAGACAGGAATTTGGGGGGGAAAGGGAGAGTGTACCCTTCATTTCTTCCGAGATCAAACTGATGACATCAGTTGTTTAAACGGGGTATTGTCCCCTCCCGCCTCACAGTTCCCTTGTGAGCCTTGAATCAATCTGTCTAGTCTGCAGGAGTGTGGACTAGCGCAACCCAAATAGCATCTAGAAAGCCATGAGTTTGAAAGGGCCCATACAGGCACTTCCCCACCCAGTTACCCAGGTCATAAGGTATGTCTGCGTGACACTATCTCTGTGTATATCAACACACACACATACACACACAGGCGTTTCCACATACCACATACATACACATACTGGTAAAAGAACAATAATGTGCAGGTGGTCACACTTTCTTTTTCTGCACCACTTTTGCAACAAGACAACAAAACAAAACAAAACAGAAAATCCAACATAAAAAATTGAGAACAAGAATGGGAAGAGTGAAAGATCAAGGAAAAAAGAATACCAAGTTACATTTCGTTAAGGTGCTTATGATCTTAGAACTATGCAACCTAATAGGTTTGAAACTGTTTACCTGAGAGAGAACAAAAAGAGAGACTTTTTTGTATCGGAAGTAATCTGATTAATTTTTATTTTCTTCAAGGAGAGATACTTGAAAGGAATATGTTTGTCCATCTGTTGGATCCAAACATTTCTATATTTTGTAAATGTTGTTGTTGTTTTTGTTTTTTTTTATCGTTTACTATTTGCACTACAATGGTGTTTGACCTGTCTAATCCTTATTTAACAAGTATTTTCTTTGGGTGGGGGTGGGGGTGGGGTTTAAGAGCTGCACTTAATGTGAGCTATAAAAGAACTGCTACAGCACACAAAATAGCTATTTTTATTATTATAATTATAATTATTATTATTATTTTGTACCTTAAAAAATAGACACATACACCAAAGACATTTGTGTGAGCCTTTAAACAGTCTGTCTGTGGTTGGTATCATTCACCATCATTGAGTCAGGGGTTGAGATTAAGGTTGAGGAGGGTGGATTGTGTTCAGGCTTAAAAGACCTGAGAAGTTTGGTTTTTGACTCCCTTTACATCCATGAAACAGGACATTTCATACTGGATGTACAGTAGTTGTACACTGTTCGATATCAAGTTCAATCAAATTCATGAAACTACATGCTTGTATGTGTATATATACATTGCTTGTGCATATGCATATCTGTGTGTATATATACATGTATTGTACCATGTCCATACACATTTTAAGCACTTCAGGCTGTCATTTTTTAATGTTCTTAAAGCAATGAATGTTTGTGTGCAAAACACAGTATTTTTAAGAAGGATAGGCTATAGTTTTTGCTTTTACTCTGAACTCGGTGGGCACATTTCAAAAATCTGGATGGGATAAAGCCTGGAAATTCCAGTGAATATTCAGCAAGGCCCTCGCTAAATGTACAGGGATCAAATTCCCTCCTCTTTCTTGCCCTCCCACCCC
>VBSM01002217.1:11826306-11836978 GCA_008086735.1 Cheirogaleus medius
AAAAAAACCAAACCTTTGTTTTATAAATATCAAAGTACATGTTTAAAGCTAAGTTTCTATCTAATTTATTCTAGTATATAGCTTGCCTAGAATAGCTAATAAGTTATTCATTTATGTGTTTTTAAAAATACAGAGCCTTACTTTCACTAACTTGTTTGAAGTTTGCAAAACTTTTTGAAAATTGAAAAAAAAATTCTAATAATTGGGAAAAATCACATTCATTCATATCTTGTAAACTGTGGAAGCTGTTAGCTCTTGAATTCACAGATTTTTAAGAAATCAATTACAGGAAAATAAAATATCAGTGAGAAACCAAACATTATAAAAGGTGGTTTCGCTTTTCTTGAAAAATATGTTAAGTCAGTAGACTATAACACTGGGCTGTATGTAGGCAAATTACTTTAATGTCGTTACTGGGCAGATGCACTTGGTATGTTCTAGAGGCCCTCCCTTTTTTATGCAGGAAATACCACATGTACTGGGTGAGAAGCTTGAAAGTGGATTCTCAGGAAGGTCCTGGATAACCTTGGATAACATGCATGGGAAGGCGGGGGTGGGGAGGGAAGTTTCAGGGGAAAGTAGATGGCCATGTTCAACTTAACAAATGTTCATGGAAAATTCTGAGGGCCTTTTGAACTGCATCTTCTTTGGTACTGGAACTAATCCTGGAATAACCTATAGAAATAGTGTGAGGAAATAAGTCCTAGTTCACTGTGCAGTAGAAATAGCAGAGCTGATTGAGGCCATGGAAAAAAATTTACAAAGACAGATGATACCCATGTGTAGTCTCATTCATCTCAAATAAATCTGCCATCTTTTTAAGCTCTTTACATCCTAGACATATTGGGGGTAATATGGGTTTTGACTAGTGGCCAGAGTAATTTAAAAGCAGAGAAATGAAATTCTATATGATAATGTTTTAATTGGATATTAGATGATTGGGGTTATCATACACCCACAAACTTTAATTTTGTTTCATTAAATTTATGTGGCCTTGAAATAGAATTATAAATTGCTACCGTCTATAGTAATATTGAAAGATATTATTTTACCATCTTTAATACTTTTGGAAAATATGAGCCCTGTGAGCAACCACTCTTTGATGTAGCAGGACAAGACCAAAAGAAAAAACTTTTAAATTCTACCGCATAGGGTTCTTCCTAATATGATTTTTCCTGAAATGGGGGTGACTCTGATCTTACTATCTCTCCCCTCTTTCTCTAAGGCTAATCTCTAGGCTCTTAAAAATATGCCCACACCAATTATAGAAGCTCTGAAAGGCATGTGTCTTCGAATATATTTTAAGAGTAATACTTTATAGACCGAATTGACATTTTCTATTTTTTTTCCAAAAAATTAAGGTGAATTCCAGCACACTGAGTTGGTATTTTCTTGTCCTGGAAGACCAGCCAACTTCATATTTATTTAAGATTGATTCCACACTCCATTTTCAAGGAGAGTTTCTGCATTCTCCTCAAAGGTAGAACAAGTACATTGTTATTTTACCCTCGTGGGATTGGACTTTAAGAGGTGACTCTAAAAAACAGAGAACAAATATGCCTCAATTGTATTAAGCATAGATTCAAATAATCATGTTCACTTAAAAAATGATTTCCTGTGGGCCTTTTGGCAACTTCCCTTTTCAATGTAGAGAAAAACTTAGTCACCCTGAAAACCTACAGAATAAATGAAACTTGTAGATGTGGGCAGAAAGTTTGGGGGTGGACATTGTATGTGTTTAAATTAAACCCTGTATCACTGAGAAGCTGTTGTATGGGTCAGAGAAAATGAATGCTTAGAAGCTGTTCACATCTTCAAGAGCAAAAGCAAACCACATGTCTCAGCTATATTATTATTTATTTTTTATGCATAAAGTGAATCATTTCTTCTGTATTAATTCCCAATGGGTTTTACCCTCTATTTAAATGCTTTGAAAAACAGTGCATTGACAATGGGTTGATATTTTTCTTTAAAAGAAAAATATAATTATGAAAGCCAAGATAATCTGAAGCCTGTTTTGTTTTAAAACTTTTTATGTTCTGTGGTTGATGTTGTTTGTTTGTTTGTTTTTATTTTTATTTTGTTTTGGTTTTTTTGCATACTACATGCAGTTCTTTAACCAATGTCTTTTTGGCTAATGTAATTAAAGTTGTTAATTTATATGAGTGCATTTCAACTATGTCAATGGTTTCTTAATATTTATTGTGTAGAAGTACTGGTAATTTTTTTTATTTACAATATGTTTAAAGAGATAACAGTTTGATATGTTTTCATGTGTTTATAGCAGAAGTTATTTATTTCTATGGCATTCCAGCGGATATTTTGGTGTTTGCGAGGCATGCAGTCAATATTTTGTACAGTTAGTGGACAGTATTCAGCAACGCCTGATAGCTTCTTTGGCCTTATGTTAAATAAAAAGACCTGTTTGGGATGTATTTTTTATTTTTATTTCATTTCTTACTTATTGATTTTCTAAGGTCAACTTTGCACACATACTGCCACATCCTTTGCTGGGTGATACTTTTGTTTCTACTGTAATTATCCAGAAGAGGATGAGAAACAGACTGAATGTGGGAGAGAGAACAAAAGCTGGAGTGAGAGAGCTCAAGTAGAAAAAGAATAGATGTTGCCATGGCAGAGGCTGGTGATGGGCTGTAGATGCTTGCACCAGCAATATTTATATTTTATTCATTTTGTTAATTTCCCATTTCTCCAACTGTAGTGGCGAGTACTTACAAGAAATAAAGAGATATTCCTTCCTTACTTCCCTCCCTCCTTCTTCCTTCCTTCTTTCTTCCTCCTTTCCTTTCTGGCTAGAAAACGGGAAACGCATGGAGTAACTAAAGCTAGTGAACCATATACACGGGGAAAAAAATGTGCTTGATCCTGTTACTAGGACCAACAGAACCAATTTGGAATCACAGAAGTCAAGTTAAGAATCAACTGAACGTTCAACGTTCAACTTTTTCTTCTATGGTTTTTCTTTAGTATCTGTGCCCATCCCAGATGTTATATGGAGAATGTATTAATAACTTCCTTAAATACATGGACCAAGAATGTCCCCATGTATCACTTCATTCAATATTCACGTATTGTTATTTTAACCATCCTGCACAGTAGGTGTTATCTCTGCTTTTACAGGTGAAACAGGCACGGTTAAGTAACATTAATTGGAACTAAAATTACAACCGAGGTCTGTATTCAATTCCAAACTTAATTTTCTTTTTGTTCTTCTGTGATTCCATTTCTGTGTTAATTTCCTTATGTAGTGAGTAAAAAAGGGGGCAGGAGTGGATTGAGAGTTGAACTCACTTCTAACTTTTTAACACAGACACTTTACACTCACCAGATAATTCACTTGTAGTAGTTATCTCCAAGTGAAATGCCAAGTTCACGTAAATTCATCCTAAACCATTTTTATTTTGGTAGGAAAGTTCCAATTCTTTAAAAGTAGAAAATGGGAATTAGTATAGTCTTGCTTTATATTTTCTACTCTATTTTATTTTTCTATTCTTATATTTTGCTAGGAGAAACTTTTTGTCCAAAGTACTTTACTTTATGGGCCCAGCAATATTTGTGTGTGTGTCCGTGCATGTGTGCACATTTGAGCACTTGCATTAGCCTTTATTTCCTGCCAAGTTAAACAATGAATGCATATTAGAAACTAAGTAAAAATCCCACTGAATTATAAATGAGTAATATTGTTATGAAATTTATATGGATATTATCATAATCAAGGCAAAAATAACTTAAAAAAACAAAGTTGGAGTCAAGTATAGAAAAACATATTGAATATGCATATATATAATATACACACATGTATACATATAAATATATATAAAATGTGTATAAATATGTATAGGATATATAGTCATATATGGGGATGAGAGAGAATGTGTTATTATTTAATAGCTAAATCCATTTCATATAGAAATGAAAAACAATTGTCTGACAAGGTGCCCAAACTGACAAAAGGAAAGAGAGCAGTGCAATAATTCCTTTTTTGCATCAAATCAAGTGCTAGCTTCTTTAAAAGAATTCTGGTGTTTCTACATTGATCCAATTTAGAGTCTTCTCTTAGGGCCATGAAAAGGCCGGATTCATTAGAATTCTCCATTACACTCTCTTAGGCTTTCTTTAATTGTCATGTAATTACTGTAAGAAAAATAGGAAAGGCAACTTACTTATCCACAAAGAACTACAGAGCTGTTTCAGACTTCTTAGAAATGGACAATTGCCCCAAATGACGATATCCAATTTCAAGAAGAGCCTGTGATCCTAGAAGTTCAACCATGACTTCACATTCACTCCATGGACATCAGAAAAGCATTTTTCTTGCAGAAAACATGGCAGTTAAAATCTGGAGGTGGTTTTGGCTAATTGCTTCAAGAAAAATGATGAAGAAATTTTTTTTTAGCTGATTTTTCCTAAGTAAGACAGAGTAAGTGTTGAGAGGAGGTTCCATCATTGTCAGAAAAGAACATTGAAAAAGCCACCCAAGGCCAGAGTTAATTTGCTGCTGTGATTTTTACTGCCATGGTGGTGGTAGTGCCTGCATCACTGTTATGTGGGGGACACAGTGTTCCAACACAAACACTGTAATGTGGCAACAAAAGATCCCATGGAATATGCCTCTCATTAATGAAGTTGTCTCAACACAGTTGAGTACCATGGCCTAAGCCATTTGAAAAGCTTGGTACTCACATGGGATAAAGGCAGTCATTAAGGGGAAACTCTTGCATTGTGAAAGAAAGAAAGAGAGAAAGAAAGAAAGAGAGAAAAGAAAAAAAAAAAAAAGACAAACACTCTTAATCTATGCCAGAAACAGGCAGGCCTAAGGCAGGAGGATGACAAAGCATTGTGCTTCAAAGTGTTTATTGTGCTAGAGCTTCCAAGCACTTTGAAGACCATCATCAAATCCTTCTAAATGGAACCAGGGAGGCTTCTTGCCATTGATCTCAACAACAAATGTTTGTGTTTCATGGCCAGTTTCTTTATGCTTCAAAGACTCTAAGTAAAGTTGTTATTAAATAGGGTGTTTTTAAAGATAAAACTAATTTTCCATCGAGTAATTGTATCCTACACATAATCAAATTGCCAACTAGATGAAATGATTTAGATTATCCCAATAGCATACATTTAGTGGCTATTATTATGCTAAGTATCATGGGGTTCATAATTCTGAAATTGAGTAACTCCTATGTTCTCAAAATAGTGAATTTGAACCAGTCTCTAATAGATCATTAGTCCATACTGCCATGAAGTCATTAATGGCCTCAGATTGAAAACATGGAACAAAAAAAATAGAGCCCTTTCCTTATGGGCTTCGGATAATAGGATATGAGTTACGCTTAAAAATCTAGCTAATTGGGTTGACTTAATTATTCATTTAGCAACCATATGAAAACAGTCTAGGTAGAGGACTCAAGAGTGATCTCCAAGCTAAACACTGTTAAGCTTTGCAGATAGGATGGCTCTGAGCTTCCTTGAAAGAGGAATAGACAGCAAGTGTTGGCTGGCCAGATTGACCTCCCCAGCAAGCCAATGTCAACAGGCACAGAGAAACAAGACAAGTATGCCTTCCTTGTCCCGAGACAGCCAGTTCTTACCCCAGCACCGGCCCACTGTGGCTCATTCCCACAACCAGGCATCACAGGTGGGTGAGAAGGTAATAGAGGAATAGCTTTTATCTTTGGGATTTAAACATTTCACAAACAGGGTATGTAATCTTAACCCATTGTATACTGAGCAAGTATGCAATTATGATTCCAACTAGATCCATCCATCACCTGGAAGACTGATTTTCAAAGTAAGCCCAGAATTGGCAGTTCATAGATTGAGCACTGGAAGTAAATTCTATGGAAAAGAAAGAAATCACTGTAATAAACATCATTCAGATTACGAAAAATGAGAGGAAAGTAGACGAAATCCACAGGCGATGAGGGCAAGCTCAGGTGCCTCCCTCTAGCCTCAGCTGTGGCTTTGACTTGTCAGGGAGTAATCTGATGAAGGTGTGGGCTGGCCTTTAGGAATCAAATTGCTTAAAGTTTCTTGTTGGTGTCTTTCTGAAGGAGGAGTACGTTCCAGGGGAAATTAGGGTGGGGAAAGGCTGCACCCTCCACCAGTCAGGCTTCTAGGATTTAGGCCTAGACCAGTGGAGAGCAGGGGCTGCAGGCAGAAATGGGAGAACCTTTTGACAGCAAGGATCTGGGTAAAGGAGGCACTCTTTGGTTCCCAGGTAGCAAATTGTGATACTATATGGGAGAGGGGAATATTTTCCCTGATTTTGCATTGAAAACATCACCGTGGATGTTGCATGCAATATTGGCTGACAGCTTTGGGAGCCTTGGGAGATGGGACCCTCACCAGAATTTGGCATTCAGAAGGTGGCCTTTGGATGTGGTGGCAGTGCGATGGCTCACATGAGATACCTGAGAGTCCCCAGACATGACTGGATAAAACTTAGGGAAGGGGAATGGAGTTGACTAAGGTCTGTCTTTGAGAAAGTGAGACAAGAGCTCATGAAATTGGGTCTATTTCAGTTAGTATAATCTTGTCTGCTTTGACAGATTTGTAAGGGTGCAAGGAACTCAATTTACATTAGAATTGCCTATAGTAGCACAGAAAAGTGTGGTAGGTCCGCATGGAATTTTAGGTGAACCCCAATTCAAACATATTGCAAACGTATTCACCTTTAAGAGTAACTTATTTTTTGACAATTTGAAATAGGGCCGGGCGTGGTGGCTCACGCCTGTAATCCCAGCACTCTGGGAGGCTGAGGCAGTCGGATCGCTCAAGGTCAGGAGTTCGAAACCAGCCTGAGCGAGACCCCGTCTCTACTAAAAATAGAAAGAAATTAATTGACCAACTAAAAATATATACAGAAAAAATTAGCCGGGCATGGTGGCGCATGCCTGTAGTCCCAGCTACTTGGGAGGCTGAGGCAGGAGGATCACTTGAGCCCAGGAGATTGAGGTTGCTGTGAGGTAGGCTGACGCCACGGCACTCACTGTAGCCTGGGCAACAAAGTGAGACTCTGTCTCAAAAAAAAAAAAAAAAAGAAATAGATTTTGTATAAGAAGTGAGGCCCAGGAAATAATATCTATGTATTATTAGAAGGAAGGACTTGGAAAAAGTTGAGAGCCAGACATGGAAACAGTGCCTCCTGAGCAAGAGTAGCTGAGAGAAACTACCTTCAGCATGTAAGGATGTATGCCACATGTTTAATTTAAAAACTCCCATCACAATGTTATGTGCTGGGCACTGTTCTGAATGCTTTAAGCCTTGTAAAAACTCTTCTCCCCCCACTTTTTCAAAGATGGACCTTAGCCACCATCTCATAGGAAAGAAAACTGTGGCAGAGAGTAGTTGAGTAACTTGTCCAAGGTCAAACACCTAGGATGCTACAGAGCTGGAGTTCTTCGAACTCAGGGAAGTTCTGCATCAGCCATTGCACCTCCAGCCATATGTTCTGCCACAGCTGCTGTGACCCCATAACTCTGCTAACACGAAGCTACCTTCTTCTACTTCTACATAGAGTTTGCATATTTATAGCTGATACAACCAACTACTTACTTGGCTGGTCATTTACAGAGAGGAGGCACTAATGAGGAAGGAATGCTGGATCATGACTAAGGAGATCCAAGCTTTATCCTGCCTCAGTCACTAAATAAGTCCATCATATTAAGTCACATATATATATTTGGGTTTCAGTGTCCAAATCTATGAAAAGGGCTGAGTTAGAATCTCTCAAATGTATTTCAACCTTAACATGCTAAAATCCAAAGTCGGTAGACACGGGTAAGACACAAATCTTTTAGCCAAAGTATTTGCATCTCCCATTTTAACAGATCTTACCCACAAGGACCTAGCTAATCATCAGATATATTTTTTAATTGATTGTTATTGTGTTTTTGCTGTCCCAATAGGTACTTTTTGTTATAACAGCAACAACAGTGAAATATTTGACAAAGTGACTTGCAGAAAAAACAATTGTCAAAACCACTCAACCAAGTTGACTGGAAAACTTACTTCATCATTACTCATGTTGCTTTTAAAAAAGAGGCCAAAGCAAAGAGCAAGGTCTGGATCCATGAAATGCATTTCACGCTTAGCCGTGATCAGACAGATGTGTTTATATACTTCTTTCTTGCTTGCTGTTGGCCTGTCAGCTTTTTCATGCATTTCTGTATTTCTGGATCTGTGTTTCACTTCGCACATCAATGGATTTCGACCTCTTTTTTCTTCACTATCAACAGATTGTATGTTTTTGCTTCTTTTTCTTTTCTATCATTCTTCATATTTCCATAGAGTATTCTTTTTCTGGTTTCTTCTGAAAGCCAGAAGGGAGGGTCACTAAGAATACAACGTTTGTTTAGACAGAGAAAGTTTTAAATGGGGCTTCATGCTCTAGGCCAGAAACTCTCCAACTTTAGTGCGCAGAATCACCTGGGAATCTTATTAAAAATAATTATTCCCATGCTTCCCCCACCAGACATTTTGAGATAATGGGTCAGGAATAAGACTGAGAATCTATACTTTGTGAAAGTTCTAGAGCACAGGCTTGGGGACTTCCATTTAAAATATCATTCAACAAGTCATCATAAGGGAAAGACTTTGTGAAAATGAGGCTTTTGATTTGTTTTGTTTTTACAAAAAGATAGAGATAAACCAATTAGAAAAACTGGAAACAGCCATACCATATTGGTGACCCTGAATTTGTCTGTAGAAGCAAGTAGATGGTATATTAGCACAAACTGCCAAAAGTCGTACTCACCCACATCTGAGTATTTCCTCTTGTCAGAGTCTTATCCAGGTTCATGGATGGGAAGTGTGAGCACATGGTGTAATAACTGCAGAAGTAGATACATTCATCAAAAGATTATTACCCAGGGTCTAATTAGAGATGGATGTGGTTTTAAATTTTATGTATAGGGCTTAGTGATTTAGTACCACTTTTTTTGTTTTCTCTTTAGATTTAATATGATGACAATTTCAGTAATTATATAACCTCATCTCTGAGGAAAGTCAACTTGGTTTTATACACATGGCTCATTTGTAGCATTAACCCTTCTGGTTACAAATTGTGTATGTATGAAGAAACTGAAGATGAGTTGAGTTCTGGAGTGAGTACTAAGTATGTGTGGTCCAGGCTGTCCTTTTATTCACTGATGTGACCTTGAACTAGGTGCTTTGATCCTTGATTTATTCTTCTGTAGGGTGGATCCAACGATACGTATTTTGCTTATATCCCTGGGGTGCTGTTAGGGTAAGCTCATGTCAAACTGCTTTCGTGATTTAAGAATCAAAATAATGATGAGGATGCCCCTTCCGTTTCTTTAGTCCATAAACACAATTTCCCAGGCCATTCGTTTCTAATTTTTATTTTTCGATCCGATAATTTAACATTGTACTCCAAATCACTGCAATGAACCACTGAGAGATAAATTTATAGTAAAGAAGCACAATCTGTTTGAATACAGTTTTTTTTCATGTATATCAATCATCTGGCATGAATACAGTTTTTAAAGAATGTAAGTGACCATGCAACATAACCTTGATTGAGCTATATTTCTGATAGTACATTTTTAAATTTTGAAAGTTGTTTTTTCCATAATGTTTTCAAGTAGTGCCAATCTCAAAATCTTTTTGGATTGATATACTACACATTTACTGTCGCTCTACTGTAAAGTCATTAAAAATGCATTTACCGTAGAACTGTCACCTTCCAGAGACCTACCACAGAAAACTTTTGTATTTGAAAAGGCCCACTGAGTGGGTACATGCTATAGAACAAGGGGAGCTGAGTTAACTGTCAGTGGAGGAAAGTGTTGGAAGATGTTTCTAATCATTACAGTTATGTGTGCCCTGTAATGCTTGGCTTCCAAGTATTTCTTTTCTTAGCCAGTGAATTTAAAAATAAGTAAATAAAATAAAATGTATAACACAATGAGGGGAATAGCTTCCTGTTTAAATATACAAAGTTTCGGTTAGCCACTTAGCAACTCTGTGGCGTTGGACAAATTGTTTAAATTCAATAACCATTTTCCCTTCTCTTAAAATATGGGATAAAAATGTACATAATTGGTAGGGCTATTTGGGAAAATTCAAGTGGAAAGACATCTAAATAGCAGAGCTTAGTGCCTGACATGGTGAGTCCACCATCAGCCCCTGCTAGAAATATTCTGTTATATTTTTATGGCCCCACCCCTAAAGATTATCAGAAGCACCTCCCTCAGTCACGCCCTGGGCTCATACATTCCAGGACTCCAGTTCTGACAGTGTCCCCATGGGAGGTTTTGGGATGTGGTTGTTGTTTTCTCTCCCGAAAACATCTTTCTTTAATAGTCCTGCTATAACTATCCATTTTAGCTTAGTAACAAATTCTATATAAATTAAAGCAGCACCTAATTTCTTTGAATTGATAGAAACTAAAGTGTCTCATGTAAAGAATTTTTTTTTGTATGTAATTGAAAAAGAGTCTTTTAAATACTGAAAAACAGTATAGTGTATGTGTGGCTATATGAAATAGAAATCTGACCGAACAGGTTTAAATAATAAGGACATTTGAAGACGGGCGAGGTCGCTCACGCCTGTAATCCTAGCACTCTGGAAGGTTGAGGCGGGAGGATGGCTCAAGGTCAGGAGTTCAAAACCAGCCTGAGCAAGAGCA
>VBSM01002217.1:11837078-11864089 GCA_008086735.1 Cheirogaleus medius
CTTGGGAGGCTGAGGCAGGAGGCTCACTTGAGCCCAGGAGTTTGAGGTTGCTGTAAGCTAGTCTGATGCCATGGCACTCACTCTAGCGTGGGCAACAGAGTGAGACTCTGTCTCAAAAAATAAAATAAGGACATTTGTTGCTCATGTAATTTTCAGGTATGGTGTGGTCAGGGCACCAGCTCTATTTCTTTATAATTCTCTGATCACTCCAGGGACATCAGTGTTTCAACTTTGTCATCAGCTTCATGATCACAACAAGGCCCTTAGCAAAAACTGGCTGTTATTCATCTCTGCATGCATCCGGCATAGATGGCTAACCACGGCTTCTTTTAAAAGTAAGGACAAAATTTCACAGAACTCACTGGTAAATCTGTCCTGATGACCTTCTGGCCCAGGTTGGCACAGATCGATCACAAGGATAGGAGGCTGTGATTGACAAAGACAAGTCAGAACCAACTTCCAGAAATGAGGGCAGTTCCCTGCATTGCTTTGCTGCTAGATATAGTGGGATTGGAGAGGGTGAGTGGAGGAGGGGAGTCAGGCATCACAAGTGCCAACATTTTATTTCAATATTTTTGATGGAACTCTTTATATGGTGTTCCTACTTTCTCCATCCTTAAATAGACAACCCTGAATATAATTTTGCCATATTTATTTTTTTGGATGATGATGCAGAGATTATTAGTCAGGGGTACTCTCAGTGGTTTCTATTTGTGTGGGTAGAACTGTTTGCCCTTAAACTAAACAGTTCCTGGCATGACCATACCCCATACGTTGCACATCTTACTCATTATGTTTGTATATACCCATCCCCTTCTCCCCCCGCTTGAGGCTCTGCCTCGAGGGGGAAGGGGGGCGTGGGCAATATACATAACCGTAATATTTGTACCCCCATAATATGCTGAAATAAAAAAAATAAAAAAAATAAAAAATAAACAGTTCCTGGCTCTTTTTTGAATTTTATGGCTGCTTTTCTGAATGCTTTGACTCTTCGGTCATTGTAAAGTCAAGTTCTTGTGGTAGACAGCAATCCCCTTCCCAAATTTACTTTGCTATGGGAGGAAACATTATAGGAAATTTCCTAATGGATCCCATTTTATTGATTATGATTGATGGACAGTCTCTATGTCCAGCATAAAGCACATTGCCTGACGCTCTCAGAAGATTGGACATATGTAACTAGCAGGTCACTCTGTGTGTTTTTGCTCTCACTGCTTGAATTGTATGCTCATTAAGGCTCAAGTGTGTTTGTTCCCAAGCCTGTTTATGCCAGTTGTATTTGTGACTAGATCACATATAAACTTGAAACCTGGGAAAAGCGAAAATGAAAATCAAGCTAACAAACAAGTGAATTGTTTCTATAAGAGTTAAAGGAAAATTACTAAAATCATTTCTGGCTCAATGAGCCCCTGGGAGAGACAACTGTAGGAGAGTGAATAAACAACACTAAATATAGAAAGGGTCCATATTCATAGATGCTTTTTTTGCAGGGATCTTTAAGTTCTTATTGTACTTTAAAGGATCCCAAGATGGAAATTGTAGAATATGTATTATAAATGTGATCTATGTAAGAAAGATGATGGCAACCTGCAATCAGCAGATCTACTCTCAAAGAAGAAAGACTCTGGCTCTGTATCAAAAGGTCAATGAATGAATGCACAGGGACACACTATAAGTTAAAACTTAATATTAGGTATATATATATATATATATATATATCATTTTGTATAATTACCCTCTTTACCTAGCTTCTATTAACCAACCAACTCCACATTAGACAAGAAGACTTTTATGGTATATTGGAAGGATGAGATAACAGAATTGTGTGTGTGTGTGTGTGTGTGTGTGTGTGGCTTGGGGGGTTGGTTTTTAGGATATAAGAGTCAGAATATTAAGTCCTTATCCAACATCTAAGTCATTTAGACTTTAGACAATGTCTAAAGTTAATGAATCAAAAATCATATAAATGTACAGTTGTTAGCACTTTAGAATAACTACTCAAAAAAAGCTAAAAGTGTGAAAAAAAGTGTGTTTGGAAAGTGGGACTGTTACAGTGGAGAGTGGGGGTACCTACAGGGGATTGTTGTTTTTATCATATGCTTATTGTTTCTGATTTTTTTTAATGATGTGTAAATTTTACTCCCATAAAAATATCAAACAGGAACATCTACTGGTCCTGATTTTGTTGGGTTGGCAACGAGCCCCCAGCATAGCCCCCACTGAACCTCGCTTGCTGGTGTGCACACCTGTGAGCGTCGTCACCTCGCACGACCCACGCTGTATCAGGTTGGGGTGTGACCAGGAGAATGCTGCAGAAGTGGAGGCAAGTCAGTTCTGAGTTTCGGTTATAAAAGACCCTGCGTGGCTTCTGCCTCACTCTCTCTCTCTCTCTTCTCTCCCTTGGATTGCCTGCTCTGGGGGAAGCCGGCTGCCATGTTATGAGAAACCCTATAGAGAGGCACACACAGTGAGGAGCTGAAGCCTCCTGTCAAATTCTTTAAGTCTCATTTCTTATTTATAAATCTTAGATAATAATGCCTTCCTTGTGAGTTCTTGTGGAGTTTAGATATAAAGTATATAAAGTTCAAGACAAGACGTAAACCCTCAGTCATAGCTGATCTTATCATTCTAAATATTATTAATAGTATCGATATATTTAACCTTGCCAAAGTCATTCAGCTTGTATGTGGCAGAGATAGGACTCTGGATCTATCTGCCTCCTAGACCCCTTATCTGCCCACTATACACTGGTGTAAACTGACACCCATAGGAAATTTGGGTAAAAATTTCTCTTTTTTGTCATACATTTGTGTGGATTTCAAGAATCCCCGTAATTCTTTGCCAGCGACCCCTGCATGGAAGGAACCCCCAACTGTGCCCGGGGGATGCATAGTGACATAAGAGAGAGTACTAAAGGACAGACAGAGCAGGCTCTATGGAATTGCATGCTTCCAGGCAGAAAGAGAGAGAATAAAATAAATACAGTGTATTTCAACTCAGAGTGAAGAGAATGGACAAAATGACATGCAAGAACACTTTTGAAGAAGAGAGAAGTGGGGTGGGGGTGTGGGGTGTGGCAGAGCAGAAGGATGGTTAAGAGGAGAGAGAAGCCAAATGTGTGGGCATGGATGAGTGGTTCTTATTAGTATCATGGAGAAAGATCCTGATGTACACCACCAGGGGAAAGATCAACCAGGGACTTCCTGTAGATTTGAACCCAGAGTCTGGAAGGCTGCTAGGTTTGTAGCAAGGCAAGTCAGGGCTGGGGAAAGTTGCTAAAATTGAGCCAAAACCAGATGCCACGGTCTGGTAGGATATTAGAAGAGCTCATCATGACTGGAAGGTAGAAATGAAGTGAGTCTAGAGAGATAGGTAATGAGCCCAGCAGTGAGAGATTAGAGGAGGGGACAAGAGAAGGGAGGAGGTGGGATGACACGGCAGGCCCAGGAGGAAACGCTGAATGCTTGTGCTTGGTCTTGTGAGCTGAGGATCAAGAGACTGGTCATCTTAAGGAGCACATCCCTAAAATATGGTAAAAATTAGTTGTGCACTTAAACTATTGAGTGAGTTAGAGCAGATGAATGCTCCTCAAGACTTGAGGCAGAGGTAGTGGATGTCAGTGGTACAGACTTTTGGAGAAGACCGCTCTCCTTCCTCTGCACTTGGCTACCAATAGTGGCTCACTCTGGTGTTCTGAGAGTGAGGGGAAAACCCTTAGTGGAGGGCAGCTGTACCTAGTGGGGACAGTACTCTGTGCAAGGGCCTGGCAGGATGGATAATAGGGAGGCACCTTGATGAGGTGTCAGGGAAGAAGAGGGAGAGAAAGTATTTTCCTGAATGCAAGTGAGAAGCAGAAATGGCATGTGATAAATGCTGTATTGGCTACAGAGTATGAGCTTCCTGGTTGGGGGTGGGGGATCTGTCCCCCTCCTTTAGAGCATTGGCTCTAACACTGAAGAATGTCTACTGTGAAAATCTCAATAAATATTTGAGTGAATGAATAATAAATGAACAGCACATCCTATTATGGAGTTGGATATGTGGGTCTGAACACAGCAGAAGGGTCTTGGGGTGATGTAGACATGGGAGTAATAAAGTCAAGAATTTGGTAGCAGTTCCAAGGAGAGACTGAGATAAGAGAGGGCAGAGGAATGTAGGGAAAATCAAAATTTGAGGAGTGAAAAGAAAAGAGAATGTGAGTGACCCAAGCATGTGGCCCTAGGGGTGGGAAGAATGCTAGGAAAGAATGTCAGAAAAACCATGCAATGAAAGTGTATGGAAGGGCAGGCTCAAAAGGCACAAATGTCATGAAAATAACAACGCCAAGGAAGATATTGAGTGAAAAATATCTGTTGGATTTAGCAACAAGGAAGTCATGTGTCACTTTTGGTGTAGCCATTTCATTGAAGTGGCGGAGGGAGGAGTCAGATTAGTCTTGTTGAAGCAGTTAGTGGAAAGCGAAGAGGTGAATACAGTGCGTGTGTTATTTCAATGAGTTTGGTGAGGGAGGAAAGCCATCAAATATTCATAAGAGAAGGACAGACAATGAGGGACAGCTTCTCAAATGAGACATTTTGGCATATTTTAACTTTTAACCCAATTTCAGCTTGGACTTCCTGCCTCATGAGATCAAAATAAGATTGACTTGAATATTATTCCAAGGTGGTTGTTAATACTGAGATATGGGGTTGTGGATAGATTGTACTCTTTCCGTCTTCTCTGGCTCTGAGCTCAGGCTTTCTCAGCGTCCTGTCCTCAGTTACCACTGAATTGACTGGACTTGAAGCTCAGCTCCTTCCTGTTCAGTAAAAATCTGTATTCATGCTGAATGCAAACTATTATTCATTTCATATTTCCAAAATAAGCTGAAGTCCCACTTTCTATGAGCCCCTCTCTTTCTTTGGCTATTTCCTGGCTTTACACATTAAAGAGAAGTCCTTGCTCGGTCCCCTTTGGGGATACTCTTCCTGCAGTATCTCTCAAAAATTGGTGTCTCTCAGGGGTCTGCCCAGGGTTGCCTTATCTTTTATATTCTTTACCAGAGACTTGCAAACCATCGCCCAGCTCCAGGTAACATGCGAGCTTTTTCTTATGCATAATATCTTTTAAATTAAAGCTTTGAATTTAAGACATTTTTGAGATTCATATGCAATTGTAAGATATAATACAGAGATTCTTATGTACTTTTTATCCCATTTCCTCCAATGGTAATACCTTATAAGACTGTAGTGCCATTTCACAATCAGAATATGGATATTGATGTAGTCAGAATACAGAACATTTTTCCCACAACAAGGATCCCTCCTGTTGCCCTTTTATAGTGACACTCACTTCCCTCCTACCCCTGCCCCTCTGTAATTAACTCTGGTAACCACTAGTCTGTTCTCCATTTCTATAGTTTTGTCATTTTTAACAATGTTACATGAATTAAATCACACAGGATATGACATTTTGGGATTGTCTTTTTTCAATTGGCATTATTCTCTGGAGATTCATTCAAGTGGTGTGTGTATCAATAGTTCATTCTTTTCTTACCGCCGAAAAGTATTCTATTGTATGGATGTACCACAGTTCGTTTAATCATTCACACATTGAAGCATGTCTGAATTGTTTCTAGTTTTTGGCAATTACAAATAAGTGCTCACTTGCAGGCTTTTGTTGGAGGATAAATCTTCATTTCTCTGGAGTAAATGCCCAAGATTGCAATTTCTGGGTCATATGTTAGGGGCATGCTTAGTTTTATAAGAAATTGCCAAACGGTTTTCCCAAAGTAGCTGTACCGTTTTACATTCCTACCAGCAACATATGAGTGGTCCAAGTTCTCTGCATCTTAGCTGGCATTTGGTATTGCCATTATTTTTATTTTGCCCATTCTGATGGGTTTGTAGTGGTATCTCGTGGTAGTTTTGATTTGCATTTCCCTAATGTCTAACAATGTGGAACATCTTTCCATGTCCTTATTTGCCATCTGTATATCCACTTCAGTAAAATGTCCCCTTGTGTTTCTTGCCCACATCCTAATTGTATTGTTACCTTTTTTACTTTTGAGTTATGAGCATCCTTTTCCAGATATGTGGTTTGCAATATTTTCTCCCACTCTGGAGCTTGTCTCTTCAGCCTCTAAAAGTGTTTCATTTTGATAAGCTCAATAAGTCAAATTTTCCTTTTACGGATGATCCTTTTAGTTTCAAGTTTAAAAACTCCTTACCTAGACATAGATACTGACGATTTTCTCCTATGATTTTTTTTTCTAAAATTTTTATAATGTTTAAATTCACAAGCCATGCTGAGTTAATTGTCATGTGAGCTGTGAGACTCAGGTTGAGTAGTGCCTGTGGATTTGTTGAAAAGGCTATCTTTCCTCCATCGAATTTCTTTTACACCTTTGTCTAAAATCAGTTGGGCCTATTTTTGTTAGTCTATTTTTGGGTTCTCTGTTATGGTCCATTGATCTATGCATCTTTCCCTCTGCCAATATCACAGTCTCATTTACTGTACCTATATGGTAAATCTTAACATTGGGTTCTCCCTACTTTATTCTTTTTTTAAAAAGCTACTTTAAACTATTCTAGTTCCCTTGTTTTCCATATACATTTTAGAATAATCTTGTTTATATCTACAAAAAAATCTTACTTGGATTTTGATAAAACTGGTATTAAACCTATATATTAATTTATAGGCAGTTGGCTACAAATTAGCCAACTGTTGACTGTTTCAATCCACAAACACAATATGTATCTCCATTTATTTAGATCTTCTTTGATGTTCTTTAGCTTACAAGTCTGTGCAGGTTTTGTCAGATTTATACCTAAGTATTTCATTTTTTGAGTGACTATAAATGGTATTGAATTTTTAATACAGTATCCATGTATTCATTGCTGCTATATAGAAATACAATTAATTTTTTAAATTTTTTTTTTTTCGGTATCCTGTGACCTTGCTGTACACGCTTACTAGTTTTGGGAATATTTTGGTAGATTCCTTGAGATTTTCTACATATACAATCATGTCATCCCCCAAAATGGAAAGTTTTATTTCTTCCTTTGTATCTGTATGCCTTTTACTTCTTTTTCAAGCCTTATTTCACCAGCTAGAACTTCCAGTTCTATTCGAATTAGAGACAGATAAGAGTGGTATAAGAGTGGATGAATAAGAGTGTTACTGATCTTAGGGGAGAAGTATTCAGTCTTTCATCGTTAAATATGATGGTAGGTGTAGGTTTTTAAGACAGTCTTTATCAGGTTAAGGAAATTCTCCTTTATTGCTGTTTTTTCCTGTGGATTTTAATCATGAATGGTATTCAATTATGTGAGGTGATTATCTGACATGGCTGCTTTAAAATCATTTTCGGATAATTCTAACACCTCTGTCATCTTTCTGTTGGCACCTATCAATTGCCTTTTTCCACTTAGCTTGAGATCTTCCTGAGTCTTGGTATGATGAGTGATTTTCAGTTGAAACCTGGACATTTTTATATTGTGTTATGAGACTCGGGATCTTACTTAACCCTTTCTCCTTTGCTGGTTTCCACTGACTCCCATTGCAAGGGAAGAGGGGCACCGTCTCATTCCCGCCAGGCTGAGGTCCGAGTTCAGGTTCTCCACTCAGCCTCTGTTGACAGGTAGGTGGAAGGTCTTTGTCACTCCTGGATGAGGGTGAAAGTCCTCAGTCTTCATCCGGCCTCCTTGCACATCACCCGCAGGGAGGGTGGAAGGCCAGGCTAGAAGTCCAGGCTCCCCGTGTGGTGGCCATTGACACTTCAAGGGTGGATGGGACTCAGCAGTGGCTGGTGGGGTGAAAGTTCTGGCTCCGTACGTGGCCTTCTGTGCCCCCACCTGTTGGGGGTGTTGAGGCACCTTGTTATAGCTTCATGAAGGTACAAACCTAGGCTCCCCAGCGTGGCCTTAGCTAGCATGGGTTGTGGCGGGGCTGCAGTTTTTTCTGTGTTGCTTTGCTGTATGGAGTAGAGCAGTCACTGTCTATGAGTTTCCTGGCTTGCGAGGCTTCCCTTTTCCTGGTCCTTTGGCTAGAAAGAGCAGGCTTTGTTGGGATTTTTGTCTGTGTATGTTGTTTCCAGGTTGCCAACTTCTGCAGCTCCAAGTCTGAGAGAGAGGCGAGAAAAGGAGAACCAGAGATCTCACCATCATGTTATTCTTCTCCTCCTAAGGTTTTAATAGGTTTGGATTCTTTTTTCTACCTTTCACAGTCTATTTATTTTATTTTATATTTTATATATAATGCCCAGGGTTTTTAGTTCTACTTAGTGGAAGGAATGGGGAAAAGTATGTCTACTTCATCTACCCAGAAGTGGAACTGCACTCCCCTGAACATCATTTTAAATTTCTTGTTACTATTCCCAAATCCGTACTGCTCAACGAGACCTGTCCACTGAGCTACAGGCGAGTGAGTTCACCTTTTTGAATGTTTCCACCTGCATAGCCCACAAGAAACTTAAATTAATCATGAATTTATGGGATCCCTTCCTTGTTCCCCAACACTACTCTTCCTTTTCCTCTATTCTGTTATTACCACCATGTGGCCATCCAGCCAGAAGCCAGGAGCTATTCCTATGTGCCTTTCTTTTCATCACCCGCCAGGGATTAGCAGGCCAGATACTAGCTATGCCTTCCGCTCCCACCATTACCTCTACGGATGGCGCCATACTCAGGCTCCAGTAGTACCTAACATTTACACTGTTCAAAAGTGAATACTTCATATCATCTTCTGTTCTAAACATTCTTATCTTGCATGTTCGAGGTTTACTGTGAACTTCATTTTCCTGTTCACAAGAGTTCAACATTTTTGCTGTACTGTGCTGTTTATTTACCTTTGCCCTGCATCCAGTAGTCCCAAATTCTACCAATACTACAGTTCTGACTTCTCTCCCCCTGGCACCTTCCTGTCTGTTTCCTCTGTCATGGTCCAGAGCCCACGTCCTGGTAGAACTCTATTTATGTCCAGGCCTTCACCCGCTCAAGTGTGTCACTGCAGTTGCCTCCTGACTGGCCTCTCCTCTTGGGGCCCACGGCTATCAGTCCTTCATGTATGTTGTCTGATTAATTTTCTTAAAGCTCTGCTTCTTAACATGGCTCTCCTGCTTCAAGACTTCTAAGGGCTCTCTCTCTACTGCCAGTAGAATTACGTCCAGGGAGTTTAGTTTGATGTCTAAGATCCTCCATGCTCACTTCTTTTTTGCTGAGTTTCTTCTATGAGTTTTGTTTGTCTCTCTCCCCTGGCCCCTTGCAGCAACCCCGGGCAGGTCACAAAGGATGGGCTCATCAGTACACTACTGTATCCAGCGGCAGCTCCCACCATGCCTGGCTCATTACGCTGCCTTCACTGCCTGAGATGTGAAGTGAAAGAGGGAAAAAATACATAACAAAGAAAAGCTGAGTGCTGTGAGAAGATGTAGATACAAAAAAAAAAAAACCAAAAAACACTCAGTGTCGAAACTATCCTTTTTATAGATGAGAGAACTAAAGCAGAGTGCTGGGTAGGTTATTCTCCACAGGCAGGGGAGGGAAGCGCAGGCTCATGGCGACCCGTGCCTATGACTTCAAAGACACGAACATGCCAGTTAACAATAAATATTTATAAAATGAGACTTAGGTATTTAGACCATTAGCCCGCCACGTACTCCTTCCACACAATGAAATGTGAAACTGAAATCGTGATAAAGACAGGCAGAACAAATATTAAATAATAGGGGTCCTGAGTTGACGCTTGGGTAAATGTTCAGATTTATTTCACAACATGGATCCGTGCAGACAAGCATTATAGACAACCTAGATTTTAAAATGGCCACAAATGTTCTGCATGCATATATCTGTTTGTTTCTTTTACATTTTTCATGAATGAAAAAATTTTTCTTTCAACTCATAGTGTCTTCTTTTGCCTGGTAACCCCTCATCATATCCAATATGACTCGAGATATCGCTGCTTTGTTTGATTCATTTGTTGAAACAAAGGAAAGAGGTGCTTGCCTCTGAGGAGGCCCATTCATTTCATCCAAACCAAATTTTCAAACTTTCTTCAAAGTCTTCGCCAAGCAATTCCCAGCTAAGTGTCTCATGTAGAATGTTCCTTCTCCACAGATCTTCCTATAAAGTTATCTATGACAATCATGAACTTGTACATTTTAGAGTGAACATAGATATTATTTTTTTCTTAATTTTTAAAATTTTTTTATTTCAGCATATTATGGGGGTACAAATATTACGGTTATGTATATTGCCCATGCCCCCCCCTCGAGGCAGAGCTTCAAGCGTGACCATCCCCTAAACGTTGCACATCTCACTCATTATGTTTGTATATAAACATAGATATTCTTAAGTTAAGAGAAGAGTTTAAGTGAAGTTTAGGCCTTATTCCAAATTCTGGCCCTTCTGAACTTGGTGATTATAAACTAAAAATCCAATTTTCTTTCCTTTGAGACAGTGGGAAACCACTAGATAATGGGGCAAACTCACTTAAGGACAGAGAGTTAATGTGCTATACCTTCCAGGTGCAAGGGACTGCCTTCCTGGGCACCCTCAGTGTCTCTCCCCTGAGGCATGGCTGCAGCAGTGGGGGTCTCCCAGTCTGGGACACTGCCAGAACTGTCTCATTTGAGCGAGGCCTTCTATGAGAAAAACAAGCATATTGTCTAGTTAGATGGTACACAATTGAGTCTCACCTAGATGAACTTGAACTAGTTGGGGATTTTTGGCCGTTAGTTCTCTCACCTATAAAATGGGAATACTATTGCGTTCTCAGTATTTTTGTGAGGATTCATTGAGAAGTTCTTATGCCCTTTTACTACCACCGTTATTGCAGGTAGGAACAGCTTACGCCGTGGGGGACTCACTGACGGTGGCACACATCTCACCCAAGAGAGACAAGTCCAAAACATGGATTTTTGTGTTCTGTTACATTTTACTATGGTATCATTCCATTATTTTTTAATCAGGTTTTTGAAAACATCTTCTCATCTTCTACCTCATTGTATTCTTTCAGCTGCCCAGTGGGGCCAAGTAAAAGAATTATGATCATTCTTCTTTCACTAAAGCAAAAGATGACATACACAGAAAAGAGATCCCCAAAGCCACATTGCTATTTTGTTTAGAAGCAAGTCAAGAACCTTCTCAATGCTGTATCTATAGAGGTTAAATTCAATAGAATTACGAATTCTTCTGGCAAAGCCCTTTACAATTGAACAAGAGGAATTTGGAAATTCCCAGGCAAGAAACCTTTGATGGTGGCACCCATCAATCAGCCTTTGTAGCCCTACTCTGAGGTTCACTGCTGAAGTTCACTGGATACCATTTCTACACATCGATAATGTGTAATTATAATATCTTGAAAATGCATATTTTAAATACGAATATGATTAAAATATCTTCCTTTTGTAATTCTCCCTCCTGCAGTACTCTAACCTTACTACAAATGCACAGACTAAAACAGAAGAGGGTTAAATGACTTGGGCTACAGCTTGTCTGCACTCATTGAAAAAAAGGACTGAGAGCCTGAGACACCTCATTCTGAATCCTGCCTAAGTGACTCCCAGCTCTGTGACCTTGGCCAAGTTACTTGATTTTATGAGCCTCAATTTCCTCATATACAGTACATCCTCACTTCACATCATCAATAGTTCCTTGGAAACTATGACTTTAAGCGAAATGACTATAAAGAAACCAATTTTACCCATAGGCAAATTGATATACTTGAGAGTTAAGTTCCTACGGCATATTTCTGGTCACACAAACATCACCAAACTTCTGAATAAAGACCCAAACACTTCTAATATTGAACACTGAAATAAATGTAAACTATGTGTACATTTAAGAAAGATTAATAAAAATAAATAAGGTCATTATCCACCCAGTTTTCCAGTTCAGGGTTGTGAGTGGCTGGAGCCTGTCCCGGCAGCTCAGGGCACAGGGTGGGAACTCACTCTGGACACCCTGGATGGACACCATCCCCTTGCAGGGCACACTCAGGCACACACACTCACTCAGACGGGGCCATGGGTCACGCCGAGTCAGGAGGAGGGTGATAATTAACTCATAGGAATATTATGAAAATTAAACAAAAAGTGTTTGAAAATCACTAGCACTCTGTCAGGAACATAATAAACAGTCAAAAAACATTTGTTTGCTTTCTTGCCATATATCATCTTCAGTGTATCTTTTCAGGGGCTGAAATCAATGCACCAAATTGATTTTGGTGCAATTGGTGGAAGCTTAGAAAGGTTGGACTTCTTCCTTAGGTCTTGCTTTCAATGAATGCATAAGCGACATTTAGCTGAGTGAAGAATTTGCTGTGATCATTTTTATAAGAATGTTTTTAAAAGTTTTTGAAGTTGCTAGAACATTCATGAACTTTTGGAGAGAAAATTTTGTTTGTGTGTTGCTTCCTTTTGAAAAAAATACTTAGTAAAGAGATTTGTAAAGACAGCTGGTTTGCCCTAGAGACAACCCAAGAACAGGAAAAAGAGATACACTAAAAGTTTGACCTGGAATCCAAGCAATTGAACTGAGGAGCCCTTCTGGTAAAAAAGAATAAAATGTATCAAAAAGTAGACTGGTTCTTTTCTCATGCTCTCTTAGGGGAGAAAATGGTCCTATCTCTAAAAGAGATAGATAGTTTTGTAAGCTTGGGTCAGCTGAAAATTAATAAGTTTCTTTATAAAAAACTTTCTGTGTCCCTAAATATCCGCTGAAGTTTGTCAAAAGCCTTTATGAAATTAGGCACTGTAGCCTTCTAGATCCCAAGATTTTTGAAGGTGTCAGGGTGGAGAAGAAAAGCAGTAATTTTTGTTTCCAATGGATGGAAACTTGAATTTACTTTGGGGGCTTAAAAAAACTATGTGTATATTTATTATTCAAATGTAATGTAAGAATTCACTTACTGTTTTGGTGATTGACTGGAGCCTTGAAGAAGACTGAGAATATGCAGTTAAGCATTCTACATAAAACGTAAGGTAACAGCAAATTTCATATGAACTACATCTTGAAGACTGTGGTGCATTTATGGGACAGCCATTGTTTTTCTCTACATAGATTTAGACTTCTCTATGTCCACGTAGCTATTACCTGTGCTGGTGAAGTTGTGAATTCATCTACTTAGCAGAAGTTCACTAAATGCTTACTGTGTCCTAGCCACTGTTGTAGACACAAGAGATATAGCAGTGAAAGAAAATATAAAAGTGTTTGCCTTTAAGGAACTTACATTCTAATATAGGAAGTTAGTCATATAGTAATATATAGTATATAGTGGTTCATATATTAATATAGAATATAATCATATAGTTATTGGCAGAACTTAATATGTCCAAGACTTGGTCCTGGGTAAAAGAGATCACTGGATGTCCTTTCAGTGGAATGCCTTGTCTGCTAGATCCTCAAGAGGTTGTCTGAATCTATAAGGTGTTCACCTTGGATGGTTTTTGATTGACGAGGCTATTTGTAAAGCGTTGGGATAGAATTTACGTTGTAGAAACTGCTAAGGATGATTTTCTATCCATAGCAAAGCAAATGCTTCCTGGGCGTGGCAATGAAAATTACCTTTGTCAAGTAGAGAATCTAAGTCTCAGAGAACCAGTTTTAACATCTTACTGGTTCATTCATTAGTTGATAAACGAAATAAAATCCTTGACTTTGTATTTTATGTTTGTGTGAGAGTTATGATTTTACGTTTTTGAAAACTATACATTTGCATTATGCTGTAGGTATATTTATATAAAACATTACACTGGTATCTACTATGGCATATTATAAGGTGATATGTGCTAGGAAGACAAATAATGCAGGGAAAGGAGATGGAGGGAGGAGAATTCCAGGTGGAGGGCCTGCTCCTATAGAAAGGCCTAGACATGTAAACCTAAGTGTCCCAGGAGGAGCAAGGAGGTGCAAGGGTCTGGAACAGACCATAAGGGAATGAGGGAAGATATTATACAGCCTTAGAGGATTTTAAAAGACTTTAGCTTTTCCCTAGGTGACATGGGAAGCACAGACCACCTCTACCAGTTCTGGGGCTAAGGCAAGAGGAAAAATAGAAATCCACAAGCACACCCTTGCCCCCACACCTTAGCTATCTTTCGAGCCTTGGGGTATATATAAGTCTTACGCAGTTTATCCCAGAGAGGATAGGCAGAGAAGAGGCCCTCGCAGAGGGAAAAGCGGTCTGAGGCCATTTGGTCAGAGAATTCCTGTTCAGGGGACTCAGACTGCAGCAGGAAGGGGAGAGGGAGGCGGGAGGGGCTCTGGTGATTACTTCTCTTCTCTCAGAGACAATTGTCAACCAGAGGAGCATCTGAGTGGGGCTTGAAAATGTGGGGCCCAGGCCAGGGGCTCTACAGCTGGTACTGGGGAAGGAGTGGAGGATTCGGAGCAGAGTTTGAAATAATTGGACCTAAAATAGTAAGAGAATTCCTTTAACTCCAGAATAGAAAACATAGTGTTAGGGGCAGGGAAAGCAAGGTATAAATAAGGTCGCAAATTAGGAGGCTTCTTCATTAATTCCAGGCAAAAGATGATGGGTGCTTGGAACTAGTGGTAGCAGGAGGTTCTAAGAAGAATTCACACATTTTGCATATATATTGAAAGTAGAAGTAACAAAGGGGGAATTCAGAGATGACTCTGGAAAAGCTCTGGCCTGATTACCCGGAAAGATGAAGCAGTTGCCACAGAATGAGATTAACTTTAACTAAACATTATGTTTTTCTTCCGACATGGTTCTCCTTTTGTTCAAGAGAGACTAGGCTGGGCTAGAGAGGACTGTATGGACTTGATTAGGGTTGTTCTCACTTTATTGTGGAGCCTGGTTTGGGAGGTTCATGAGAAATTCTCATTTGGGGGAGGCACCTGGCCTCCTCGGGATGAAGGAAATCAGGAAACGAGGCAGCGAAACCTCCTTTCTTGGTGGGGGAGCCCCAGGAACACAACCAGTCACAGTCAAAAGTTGTTTCTCTCTTTCAGTTTTCCCCAAATTCCGGTAAAATCTCTTAAAGGTGGAGCTCAGTCTTCATTATCAGTCTGGGGAATTGAGGCCAGGGCCTGTGCTCAAACTCAAGGCAAAGCAGTGCAGGAAAAAAAAAAAAAAAAAAGCAATGTCTTGAAAGAATCTAGGCCGAAGGTGGCAAAGGGTGACCTGTCTTGACCTTTTATGAGAAGACCAGAGCACCTATTCAAAGCAAGATGTCTCCTCAATAAAAATGACAGCATCATGGAACCACAGCTCCTTCTTAGAGAGGGCAGCCCCGGCTTACGCCTGGATGTCCCACAATCAGTTAAAATGGAAGCTGGCGCTCTTGTATCTTGGGCAGTGAGTCCTCACAGACTGGCGTCAGATAGACACCTTCCCCATTTTACAATTAATAAGAAATAATGGTATGTAATCAAAAGTAGAACTGCTCATACCAAAAATTAATATTTCTAAAAATTAGCAGGAACAATACAAACAGTAAAATACAGAGTGAGTGAGTTTTGGAGTTTTGTGTCTGTATCGGTAGAATACCCTGCCCTGAGTGCAGTCTGTGAGCAGACACACCTGGGATCACTCTACAGGGAGCCTGGTGTCCACCTCAGGAAACCCTATTAGAAGATGAAATCAAGACACACTGGGAGCCCCTTGACTCCTTCTCACACCTTCTTGGAAATGTGCTGTTTATTCCATCTCGTATCTGGAGATTTTATAAGATTTTGCTCCATGCAGCGTTTTCGGTTATAGCTCAATGCATCTAGAAAAAAATATTCTGTCCTAATGGTTCAGTATGTCTGACTTATGAGGCTAAACTTCCTTCCAAGTCAGTTTTCTGCCTTTTTCTTTCTCCTTCAGTTGTCTGTATATCATTTTCTCCCAGCTTGAAATGGAGCAGCCTACCACACCATCAATTCTACAGCATTCAACAAAGCATTTTCCACTTTCCAGCCTTACGCCCATAGCCCAGGCTTGCATTTCCTCTCTAAACTGAAAGGTAATATTTATTGACACTCAATGATCCTGTATTTTTATCTGCTATTTCAGAAGGGCTAGCAAGTCATGCTGCATTAGTTTCCTGCAGCGGCCATAACAATGTTCCACAAACGTAGTGACTTAAAACAGCAGAAATGTATTCTCTCACAGTTGTAGAGCCCAGAAGTCCAAAAACAAGGTGACAGTAGAGTTGTGCTGCCTCCGAAGTCTCTGTGTGAGAATCTTTTCTTGTCTCTTGCAGCCCCTGGTGGCTCCAGGCATTCCTTGGTTTGTGGCACATCACTCCTGTCTTTGCCTCCATCTTCAAATGGCCTTCTGCTATGTGTCTGTGTTATTCTCTCTTCTGTGTTATTCACTCTTCTGTTATTCTCTCTCCAACCTTTCTCTGTCTTTTTCTGATAAGGACATTTGTCACTGGATTTAGGGCTCAATTACATAATCCAAGATGAATCATCTCTAGAGATTTAACTTAACTAGATTTGCTTAGATCCTTTTTCCAAATAAGATCCCAGTCACAGGTTACAGGGATTAAGTTATGGACATAACTTTTGGGGACCCACGATTCAACTCACAACACTTGGTGACTGGGCAAAGGATCTCTGCTCTTGGAGGTCTTTGTTACCATAGTGGCTGTTGGTTATCGAAAGTGACGTTGCCAATGTGAATTTCAGGAAGAAGTTGTCTTCGCTGGGTTCCAGGATGAGCAGTTGTGGTATGAGCCTGCTCTCCACTAAGCACCTGCACTTAGACCAACCTTGGCCAAACACAGATATCCCTTCTTTATTGTAAAATTACAAACCAGAGGCATATAATATGCTGAATATAAATTGTTCATTTAATAATCAAACCAAATCATGATTAGACTTACCTAGTCACCTTTTTATATTTCCTACTTTTTAAGAATAGAAAACCCTTGAAATTTCAACACTGTACAGCAGGTTGTCAAATTTAGCAGGTGTCCAAAGGAATGATGAAACTACATTGAATGTAAATATTTTCTGATAACCCGTCTTCAATACTTGAAAGAAAGATTGCAACTGGACACACGACAGCTACAGCATACAGTGGCATAGCGATCACATGCTGCAATTGATCAGACTGAACACTTCCAAGGCATAGAAAGCCACAACTTAAATTCAGGAATAGTAAGTGACTCCATTAGTTAAGATGGACACTATAAATAAATATAGCAACATGAGCCTTCCATTTTTAAACACACTTTATTAATTATGTGAATTAGTAGAGTCAGTTCTCAAATGCACATCTATAACTTTCATTGGCCAGATGGGTTACGGTCGCAATAGCAGACTTTGACTTGAAGTATGTTCATGTGTATGTATGTGTGCTAACATATGCTCATCATTTAGACATGTGCAATGCACTCTTTCTTCTGTAAGAAATAACTTGTGAGTGGCCGAAATTTGAAACACATGTTGTTGCCATAATAAGATAGGGTACCAGGGAAGAATTTACTAATATGATTAGCATAGATCTAGGGGTTTCTAAGCAATTCTATTATATGTAGACGTTCTGATGCAAGGACATAACAATTGATGAATGGTTTTGATTTAGTAGTATAATACTCTAATTATAGTGCAGAAAAACATTATATATCTATTAAGAATTAGAAATGGCAGAATGCATAGGATCTTGAGACATCTCAATCACACTTAAACATAATGGCTTAGGAATGTTCTACAAGGGACTAGTAAGTTATGTAGTTCAAAATACAAGATTTGGAAAACTCCCCTCCCTATCCACATTAATTAATTCTGGCCAATATTACCATTTACATAGTCTCTGAGTCTTACCGATTTAGGTTTGAGTTACAATAAAAAATGTTTTCATTTAAACTAAATTTAGTAACTGAATCCTTGTGACAATGCCTGAAATTTACCATTAAAGTATAAAAGAATAAAAGAAAGATACCTACACATTTTCCTTATATTTGGAATTTAGACAAGAGACTTGTCTATGGGACTGGGCAAAGGCAAAGCGATTGCAAAGAAGGGAAATGGGTGGTGGCGGCAAGGTTCCATTAGGAACCAGACGTATAAGAAGATCCATCGATCATCTCTTGCGGAAGCAAGTTGAAGACTGAGGCAAAAGTAGACCATCAGGGATTTAGATTCGCTGGTTCTTGTAGTTGTCTCTACAAAGCTGACATAACTAAAGTAATTTCCACTGACAGTTACGGCCCTCCAAGATAAGCAAAGAAATTGACACTGTGCTGGTTGCCTAGGTTAATGTATTCTTGTAAGTGAGTGTTATGGGGAATGAGAGAGACAAATCGATTGAGGGATTAAGCCTTCTAATTGTTGTCACTTGCCTTGAAGGGATGCCAAGGAGGCCCCTCATGGATGCCATCTGAAGGGTCACACTCCTCAGCTACCACAAGGTATGATAATTTAGAAGGTTGTTTTCAAACTTTCTCATGCCCCAGAAGCCAGATAATTTTCTGGAAACCATTTATGCAAACAATGGAAATTGCTCTTTGAGAAGCAGTGGAGCCCTGGCCCGGGAGACCCGCCCCGCTCTTCCTTCACCTCCCCTCCCCCTCCCCTGGGGTCCTCCCAGGCAGAGTTTTAACTCGCCGTGAAACAGTGTTTGGGTTTGAAAAATCACTTATCTACCATGAAGATCAGGGGAAATGCTGCCATAAACTCAGGAAATGATTTTATGTCCCATTTTTTCTCTTTTGTTCCCCTATCATGTTGTCTTTTTTCTTTTTCTTTTCTCTTCTTTTTATGACACTCTTGTTTTAAAAGGTTGATGTGTCATCTTTCCGAAAATTACATAATCATAATAACTCTACTATTAAGATTAGCTCAGCTACACCCTTGGGAGAAAGTTTTGTGTTTTGTTGTATGCCACAGTCATGTCATCAGAGAGCTTGATCCATAGTTTATTATCTATCACCTCTTCAATATCATTTTTCCTCTGAAAAACCAGTTTTCCGTTGCTTTTCTAATCCAAGACTTTTTAATCCATTTACATGAGGTAGTCTTTCCTCTCCGTCTTACTAAAGTTCAAACCCATTGTTTTTCTGCTCATGGCCTTGAGTTCACCTTCCTCTTGGCCACGTGGATCCATTTTCTACAGAGTAGTGCTCTCTCTGTCTGGAAGAGTGGTCCTCATCCGCCCTCCATCCTAAAATGAAAAAGACACCTACCCGGACCACCTGGTCAGCTGAATGAATGCTGGTACTTGATGGAGTGGACAGTATAGGATGGGAATTGTCCACACATCTGTCCACCCCAGCTTGTGCATGACATGATTGTGCAGGGGACATTCATTGTGGGAAGAGAACTTTGATTGATCATTCTCTGTTTGAGAGTATTCAAAATCTCTCTCTCCTCCCTTCTTTCTCTCTCTCTCCCCACTTCTTTCTCTCTCTTTCTCTTTCCCTCTTTCTTGCTTTCCCTAACAGTTGGTATAGAATCTGATGCAGAAAATCTATTGGTTATTACTTAATAAGTAATACCTAATCTTTTCAAAATCGAAATTCGTATAATATAAAATAAGGTGAGGGATAGATGACAAGCCCAACCCCAAATAAATACAAGACATTAATAGGTAATATATATGATGCATATATATTTTGTGTTTCCCTTTACCTACCTCTTTTGCTCTCAGTCACTATGTACAAAAGCAAAATAAATTAAAAATAGAAAATCGCAGAAGAAAACTGTGCCCACTATGTCTCTACTGGAAGCCTGTGTCTGGGGAGCGGGGAGTCTGGGTGTGTTTCATGAGTGTACTCTGCCGTGTCACCTAAGCTGCCAATGCTCAGAGCAGTTGGATGCTGGCGTGTGTTGAGCCAGATCACTGAGGCCAGTGGGAGCTGCCCCCTCACTTATTATGATGTTGCTTCTTGTTATTGCCTCTGTCCCTGCAAATGGAGAAAACACACCCTCGTCACTTGTAGAGAATCCCAGTATCATTTTCCTTCTGGGTACTATTGTCTTCTTCTTTATACATGGACATACTCTTGCAACTAAAACTACCATAGTGATTTTTTTCCCTCATTATACAACCTGAGTTTCCTCATCATACAACCTGAGGGAAATCAGTCACCCCTAGGATTTTTGCCAGGCTCCCTTGGGCGGACTCTTAGCCTGGATGGCTGTCTCTGTCCAACCTCCGTTCCCCCACGGAAAGGGACTGTACGGCGCTGGTGCTCCACTGTGGCTTGACACGCATTCTTCTGGTTGAACGAGAGACCATCTTGTCTATCCACGTTTAAGTCTGGAAGGAAAAATACTAAAATAGATCCAAGGAAAATCCTTCTCCATACTCCTCAGATTTGCAGCTAGTGCCCTCCTGAAAGAAAAATGAAGTTGTTCATTAAGTGCCTGGTGTGCTCCTAGGAACTGGCTCTGGTTCCATGGGATGGGCATGGGGGTAGAGAACAAGCCACAGTCCCCTCTGCCAGAGAACAGACACGGCTGACCTTTCCAGTGGGCAGATGTGAGCTGCCAGCATCTCCACCCAACTGCCTGCCCCAGTTTCAGAAATGGCACCATTAAAGTTTAATTGCTTTGGGTCTGGAAGGCTTCTCAGTCTGTGAACACTCTGTATTATCCCCTCCCCACAATAAAATGTAGATAGGTAGGTACCCCTGGGATTTTTCAGTTCAGTGAGAGCAAGAACCAATGGAAATAAAATTTAGGCTTCCTAAATTATGAATGTGGTGAGTGCTTATTATTATTTTTTTTCTGGTGAAAGTTCTGAGTTTATCTTGATCAAGTTAAGTGTAGATTTTAAAATATAATCTCATACAAGGCAGCACTTTAATTTATTTCTTTTGTTTGTGGCCATAATATGAATGTTCATGAGATTCTCTTTAAGTGCCTCTTGAAACTCTGGGGATAGAAAGCAAAGCACTTGAATACCTTCTAATAATTATCCCCACGTGGAGTCCACTGGCATTCATTAAAAATTACAGAAGTTACTCAGATTTGAAAAACTTTTTTTGCAATTTTGTTTGATATGGTGAATTCCATTTCAAATTGAAATTAAAATGTGTGAGCTCCTATTGATACAGTCCCAAGTATTGTCAAAATTCATACACATGTTAGAAAGCTATCTCAGACAAAGCAGACACAAGAGAAAACAAACACAAATACTGAATGGTTGGAGTATAATGGAGCCCTCTTTTTGTCGAAGCAATGATGCAGGGGTAAAAAAAATAGTTTTTCAGATATACAGCATTAGAGTGTATTTCTTAGTCTTTGGTCTGATTTCTGTTAGGTGTTTGAAACATAATACATTCTTCTTGAGTGTTTCCATAAACTTTTTATACTATCAGTATTTGAAATGAGAAGAGTCTGCTGGACATGGGGTGAGGGACCATGAATATAGAAACAACTAGCAAGTTGTCTCTCCTTCCCACTTTTCTCCTCTCGGTAAGTACTTTGTGCTTTTATCCGTGAGGGGCCACTTCTGGTGACCTACTTATACATTTGGGATGTGTTATGGAATGAATACCAACTGCCTTGCCGACCAAGCTGGAAGATATACAGACCCAGAGGACTCTATGGTAGCACTAGGCATACAAAACATGCCTCGTGGAAGTGTGCCTGCCAGAATTCTCTGGTTATTATTCTCTGACAATGAGACGTGGTCTTTCTTGATGTATCTATAGTTCAGAGAAAATTCAGCTTACAACTGGAACCCTGAATTCACTCAGGAAATGTGGCAGTAATATGTGAGACATATTCCTGGTCTTGAGCCAGCATCATAGGCACAGTAACACCAGGGACTTAAAGGTTGGAAATGTGGTTTCAATAAGAATGTTCTCAAGGAAATGTGTGTATTGGAGATAATTTAGATCTACGTGGAGACTTGCACAGACCTCTACAAAGCCCTAGGATGAATATCCAAGATCTGTGTAACGTAAAAACAATGAATCCAGTAAAAAGCTCATATTCCTTCTTAGATCCTTCCTTCTTTACTCAGTATTACATGCTGCCAGATAGCTTGGTTTCTCCAGAAAATCTTTTTTTTTACTGAGGGTTTACCTAGAGCAATGATAATACAGATATCTGAAAAAAAATTGAATCATGAAATTTTTAACTACTAAGTAGCTCTAGAATGTATGCAGATCATAAGTTATTGTACACACACACACACACACACACACACTTCATTTACAAAACACAAATCAGTAAGTAATCTTGTCCCTTGGAAAGAATACTAAAAATCAGCCTAAATCTTTCAAGGAGAAAGTAGAAATTTTTGCATGGAAATGGTATTGTGGTATAGAGGCCATTCTTAGTTTGCAGAGCTCTGTAAAAACTGTAAAAACACAAAAACAGACAAAAGCGCAGGAAGTAATCACAAAAGTAATCCAGGTGAGGTGCAGCACATATTCTAGCAACGTCTTTTTGCCATTTTCTATGAGTTTGGGTTTGGCACAAATGATTAGAGCTCAATGCCTTTTGTTGTTGTTGTTTTGGGGAACGAGGAAGATCTGGTCGTAGCTCTAAGTTTGGCTCCAGAGCAATTAGATGTGTTGAGCCTCAGAAAATTTCAGACAGTAAGATTAGTTCCTCTACAAGCATTCAAAGGTTTATGGACACAAAGCTCATCTGAACTCTCGAAACCTACGGAGTCTGCCAAGTTGGCTAGAATAACTGACAGGGTTGGGCTTTTTCCCAAGCCTTCCATCACTTTCACTCTGATCCCTGCCAGAAATCAAACAAGAAAAAGCCTTTCTTGTCGTGTTTTGACACCCCCTGCTTTAGTCCCTGCTATAAACTCTGCATCCAAATATTTCAGCATATCAACAGAAGGTTGATAATATACATGGGCAATGGTTCAAAGGGTGGCTAAGAGCCTGAAAAAGGGTCACTCAACCTTACATAAATAACGTACTCCTAGCATAAATTACAAAGTGACTGATTACAGGTCCAGCCATGTTAGCAGTGCCTTTTCCTACAGCCTAGATGTCTCCAGTAGCGCAGTGTTGGGTGTAGTGTCCAGTTTAATAGGCATGTCCTAAGGCTACAAAAAATACCATCTGTAATTCAAAATTTTCCTTCTTTGGTGAAAGAAAAAGAAAAAGAAAACCAGCATTCAGTAAATCGGTTGGGTATAAATATATACTGGCTAAAATTTCACCTTGATTTTTTTTTTTTTTTTTGATGACGGGATCTCCTTATGCTGCCCAGGCTGGTCTTGAACTCCTGGGCTCAGCCGATCCTCTTGCCTCAGCCTCACAAGTAGCTGGGACGACAGGCATGTGCCACTGTGCCCGGCTTTAAAATTTCATTCTTTAATTCGACTTTTAACACAGTTTATCTACATATGATTATATGATTTCTAATGTTCACTACTACTATATATTTTTTCCTTCTTACATAATATTTGACATTAGTATGTCTAATCTGATAGTTTAATCCATAGTTTGGGGCTCTATATCTGTGAATTACCTGAGGTAAATATTGTCATCAGTTGCTTCCACCACAAGAATATATTGAACTTAATATTATTTCAATTATGTTAAAATTAGCTGATCTCAGCCTTCCCCAGGGTAACCAGCACCAAAGACTGCTGTTGACCGCCTTGATATATGTTATGCAACTTTATGCACAAAGATTCTTTTTCAAGTGTTTCTAAAACTACAAGTTATAACTGATACACTCATAAAATCAGTGTATCGGATGACAATCAGCCATTTTAAAAGTGAAATAGAATAACCTAAACGAGAATAGAAAACATCAGAGTCCATTGTGTGTAGCATAATTAGTGTAAGTATATAATTTTGTATTAGTTATATATGTATGTGTATATATCCTGGTCATCATATAGAATGTGTTTCTTCCCATGAATCACAAAGAGTATGAGAGCCATTGATTTAGACATTCAGGTGGTAACTTTGAGGCATCCAGCTACTCTTGGTTTAAATTATAATTTATGTCTCTTCTCACCACAGAGGACAGAGTGGGCCTTTTCAAACCTAAGACAGATCAGGTCACTCATTTGCTCACGACCTGCCAATGGCTTCTCCCTTTAACTTGCAGGCACCTGTCTGGCCGGCAGCTCTTGGCTGTCCCCTTCGAGTGCTCTGTCCCAGACATTTCTGGTCCTCAAAGACGTCATATGCAAGCTGGCCCTCAGCCCTCGCGCAGGTTGTTCTCATGCCTGGAGTTGTCTTTTCTCAGATCTGGCTCTTTCCCTCACATCCTTCAAATTTTGCTTCAATGCCTCCTTTTTAGTGAGGCCTCCCTGAGCTACCCCATTTAAAATTGTGACCACTGCCTCCTCTAGCCCTATGTGTTCCCTTCCTCTGCCCTGTTTTCCTGAGCTGAATATGAATACCACCATCCTGCATGACTGACTTCTTGTGACATTCGGTCTTTCTCTCTCTTGACTAAGACGTTAGCTCCACCAGGAAGGCAGGAATTTGTCTATCTGTTTATGCACACATCCCTTTGATACTTACAGCTGTGCATGCTACAATATAGGCGCTTAATAACTAGAGGGGGAATTAACCCATTTAGGGAAGAACTGCTTTCAAATCCACAGACTGGGGCACTTTTCTTTGCCTCTGGGCAGCTGGAGGTGCTAGAGATCTTCAAACATTGCGTATTTCCCGTCAACTCCAGCTCATCCTTCCATTCTGCGCAGCAGTGGGATTCTTTGCGCCCGCCCGCGGCTCACGCTAAGCAGAGAAGATGGTGGGATGAAAGGCACATATCATAGCGTATAAAGTAAAACGTTCTGATCTCTGACAGTGTCCTTTAGTGATCTAGTCATTTCTCCTGGCTCTTCACAGACCCCGCCTGGGTACCCAGAGCCTGTTTCCCAGACCTAACAGAACTGTAGTTCTCTGGCTATATTGATATTTCACAATTCCATGCCTTTAAACATACCGTTCCCACTGCCTGATGTTTTCTTGTTCTTTGCCCATTTAGTGAACTCTTATTTATTCATCTAGAATAAAAAACTTCCATCCTCTGTGAACAGTTTTCTGCCCCTCCCTGCCGTTCCCTGTCGTCCAGGCTTCTTGGTGCTCAGGAGACGTTGGCTGCGTGGAGACAGGCTACGGCCAGCAAACCACACTTTGCCATGCAGTGGCGATGCTAACTTGGTGAACTACTTTTGCCTCAGTTTTCTCAGCTGTTAAGTGGGAGAAATAATGGCTATCTCATGGGGCTCTTTTAAACTTAAGATGGCATTGTCAAGCCTGACGCCAGTGGCAGCAACAGTGGGGAGTGTCACTTCTTCCTCCCTCTTCTGAAGCACTGTGTGTCTATTCCTCTCAACACTCGTCCACTCTGGGCATTTGATTGTTTATTTCTGTCTCATAATTGAAGTTCCTGAAGGCCACACCCATGTTCTGCTCATTTTTGCATTTGCAACAACCAACGAAGTTCCAGGCATATAACAGGCTCTCAATGGATGTTTGTAGAACAGGGATGAGGTTGATATTACTAATTATAAATGGCTAGCATTTATTGAGGGCTATTGAGTCAGCATTCTGTATAGATCACCTCTTGCATTCCTCACAACAGCTCTGTAAGGCTGTGCTCCTATTACCCCCATCTTATAGATGAGGTAACAAAGTCTTAGAGAGTTTAAATGATTCGCCCAAAGGCGCAGAGCTCTGATGGATGGAGCTGGAGTTTAAAGCCAGTCAGTGCACTGAATGAGCGGCAAACTATAGACCACACCTCTGACTGGAATTTTCTTATTTCAGGGGTAAGCCCTTGGTCAATCCTGATGCTATTTCCATGGTTCCCCACTCTACATACAAAACAATCCTGCCGGACAGGCTCAAACATCTGGCCAATGGGAACTGGACAAAGCTCCATCTGGAAGCCATCAGCACCTCTCATGGGTCAGCTGCAAGGGATTTTATTTCAAATGACCCAATACATTTCCTCTGCTTCCCCCTCACAGACAAATTTGTTGGCTGCACTGTTCTGATAGCTTAGGGGTAAAGGGCCCATTTAAATGGCAACTTAATCTCAAATCAGTGAGTCCCCAAATGCTATTTGCTATTGTAAAAGCGTATGTTTCCATTTTCTAACCAAATCTCCTTCAGAGGCATTCAGAAGGCTTCCATGGATTCCAGGTACTATATATCTGAGAGCTCAGATTGGTCCTAATTGTGCAAATATTCTTTTTTTAATTTCCTATTCATTTGAACAATCTTAAGGCGCATTGCCTCATTTCAAACCAACGTTCTGCTTTCAAGATTAAGAATTTGATGGCGCATGTTCCCTCTGCTTCCTACAAACTGACTATGGGCCTGCAAGTCTGGGAGTCAGAGATCGCCACAAATCCCCTGTAGGCAACATTAAGCACATCCTCATACTTCACTCCTTGCTGGAGGGCAAAATTAAGGTAGCGGGGCAACTGGAGCCACAACAAAGCCTTTGGTTCCTATCCACTGTCCTAACCTTTAGTTATCAATCCAGCCAGCAAAGCTCAGCTGATTACTTGGACCACATTTGGATTCCGTCCTCTCAAGATTCAGATACTTAAAAATCATCGAAGTACACGCATTCCTTATTCTACTCTTAACAGTAACAATTGTCTTGATTCTTACATTTTTAAATCCAGAAATAACATATTTTTTCCCTCAGGAAACAAAACATCAGAATCAAAGATGAATTTTCTAAGCAGCCAGGTAAACATCTCCAGAAGTTTCTTGCTGGTATAATCAGAAAGGACAAATGCTTTAAGAACAAAATGCTCTATGTAACAACATACAGTTATAGTTTGAAATTCATGCTTATTTTTCACATGATTTTTTGCTAATAAAACCATGCAATTCCTAAAGTCATCTTAATAAAACAATGTTGTGGCTGCAGTTTTCTTAGTAAAGTATGATGTGATTTTTTTAAAATTAAAAATTTTTAAATGTTATATGAATACACACACACACACACACTCACACACACACACGCACACACTTCTTGGTTTATCTCCCCCAAATCAAGTCCTAGACGTAGATTTGTCAATCAAAAGATATACACTTTTTGGCCAGGCATGGTGGCTCATGCCTGTAATCCTAGCACTCTGGGAGGTCAAGGAGGGCAGAT
>VBSM01002217.1:11864263-11937056 GCA_008086735.1 Cheirogaleus medius
AAAAAAAAAAAAAAAAAAAAAGATATGCACTTTTAAAAAAATATATCTTTAGCCAAATTGCTCTCCAGGAATATTGTACCAATCAATGCAAACAACAGCAAATGAAGTTTAATTTTTGAAATGAGAGAAATAGTTACATAGATAAGTTATATTTAGACCAAATAATATTTTATAAGTATCTACCATGTACAACTGTAGCATGTAATGGCAGTAGTGTCTAGTTACCTTGGTTTACCACTTCAGAGCTCAATGACATGGGATAGTTTGCATTTTCTTACATCCTGGACATAGACACAAGGTGTGACAAGGTCAATCATTGTGACTGCAAGTGTAAGCTGGGACTGAGACTTTCATCTTCTGTGAGTCACACTCTTCGGTTCCATGGTACACTCCTCATGCATCCTGACTTTCTAGGCCAGTATATTTGATGACTTCTGGATAATGTGCCCCAAAATTATAGAGCAAGTTTAATTAGAAAATGTCATTCCTGGGAAATTTCAGGCTAAAAAAAATAAATTCAGATTTGTGACTAATATATAGAATGTCTTGGTATATCAGCTTTTTGGGCTTAGAGAAAATAGTGACTGTCACTTTATTCACCCAGTAGGTATTTACTGAGTGCCTACTAGGTGTCAGGCACTGTGCCACAGGCTGCATAGCCAGTGTATACCTCACGGGGCCCACATCTAAGTAACTGTGGAATCACAGAGTTAAACATTGCTGTGAAGTGCTGTGTGCTAATGAGAGGGCATAACAGGGAAACTGAGGCAACTAGGAAGTAGAGTCATCTCTGTCTTTTGAAGGATGATGAATTAACCAGATCAACAAATGGGAACTCTGACAATTCCTTACAAGTTTAAACTTAGAGTTACCATATGACCTAGCTATTCCACTCCTAGGTGTGCACCCAGGGGAAATGGAGGCACACATTCACACAAAATCCCGAACCTGAATGTTTATAGCTGCATTATGCGTAATAGCTGAAAAATGGAAACAACTGAAGAATGGATAAATAAAATATGATATTTCTGTACAATGGAATATTATTTGGAAATAAAAAGAAATGAAGTATTGACACCTGCTACAACATGGATGAACCTTGACAACCCTACACTAAGTGAAAGAAGCCAGATATGAAAAGCCATATATTGTATAGTTCCTTTTATATTCATTATCTAGAATAGACAGATCTATAGAGATACAAGGTAAATCAGTAGTTCCCTGGCCGTGGTGTGAGAAAGTTTAGGGAAAATGGGGAGTGACTGGTTAATGGGTATAGAGTTTCTCTTTGGGGTGATGAAAATGTTTCAGAATTGACATCGGTGATGGTTCACACAACTCTGTGAATAAAATAAAAACCATTCAGTCGTACACTTTGAGTGGGTGAATTTTATGAGATGGGAATTATATCTCAAGAAAGTTGTTATATTAAAGGAGAAAATGAAACAAAATGGTAGCTACTCGAGGAGATATCATTAATCAAACTGAAGACTGTTGAAGATTGTGGAAAAAGGAGTAGGGGTTGGTTTCCTTTGCCTTGGGCTCCCTGGAAACTCATTTTCCCGTGGAAAAATGAGAATAAATCTTATCAAATTTTACATCAGTCAAATCACTTTTTACATGTCATTTTAGCTGCCAGAAAACAAAGGTCAGCCTAACACAAAATCATTGATCAGTGGGGCTGATTTCTTATATGCCCCTCCCTCTTGGTCTGCTAATGTCACATCATAGCCACCGAGGAGACCTAGGTGGGGTCACATACATTTAAAATGTATAGAAGTATGTACAATGTGTAATAATCGACATTAGATTTTCAGAAGATGTTCAGCAGCCTTAGGCTGGCAGGGAACTTTCTAGTATACTAAAAAGCCTGAGTTTTCTTTTGAGTTTTTGTTACATTTGGGACTGGCTATATAAGTCATGGCCAGCAAGCAATAGTGGCTGCTTCTGTATTTTCATTAGATATTGAATCAGGTTTTTTTCTAAGGTAAAAAAAGTCTTCAAGCCACTGTTTAGTTTTTTTTTTTTTTAAGATAGTTTATCCATGAAACAACCAAGTCTAATGCTGGGAGATGCAATTGGACTAAGAAGTTTGGTACCAGTAGAGGAGATCACCTTCCAAATGCAAAGCAATGGACTATGGATCTGAAATTGCTACAGTCCAATGACCCTGGAACAAATAGAAGGTCCTTCTAACAGTAGCCAAACCTTTTGGGCTCTTTTAAATTTATTTTGCATTGACATAGGTCATGGGTTTTGAATGACTTGTTCACTCACTGGCATGAGATAGGACTTTTCTGAGGAGCTGGATGCTGTCCTTGCCAAGATCTCAGTGGGATATGCCTTTGCACTTGAGGTTGAAGTTAGAGTCCCTTTGAACTGTCCCAGGATTTTTCTTTTTTCCTTATGCTGTTTTTTTTTTCAGTGGAAAAATGTAAATTGCTTTTCCTTATGCCTTGAAAAATTTATACAAATAAACTGGAAGGAAATGTATCACAATTTAAATAGCAGCTATCTATAGTTTACAATAACTTGTTCTCAAATTTTTTGAAGCTTTATTACATCTGGTTCAGAGAAAAAATATGTGCCCTTGAATTTCTCTAGGAAAGTCAATTGCTTATATGCTTCTTATTTCAAGATAGTATCTGGAATTCTAGTTGTTCTAATGCCTTCAGTCCTCTGTATTTATTACATCGTACAGCATTGGTTTTGGAGTCAAACGAACTAAGGTTTAAATGTCTACTTTGGCTGACAGAAGAGAACTAAGAGAAGATGCTGACCCTTGATGCCAAAACCAACTCTGGAGATGAAACAAAAACAGGACAGGAGTTGACTGCTCTCAGATCTTTGAAAGTGTGAAAAATTAATTCATAGAGAGACAAATATGGAAAGGAAAAGAAACAGCAGGCAGGAGTAGTAGGAGTGGAACAAGAACCTGAGGGGAGGAAAATTAGTGGCAATTCTACCTCTGTGGCGAAAACAGTGGCTCTGGCAGCCAAGGACAGCAGAGAATAGTAAGCTCAGTCTCGCCTTCCTTCCAACCAGGGCTAGGTGCTTGTAGCAGAGAAAGGCCAGATCTTTCTCAGGCAAATGTGAAGGGAAGTTTCCGTAGGGATAAGGGAAATGTGGAGAGCATAGGTTGTACTTTACAGGTGTCCCACTTCGATGACACCCCCACGGTGAGACTGCTTTGTATGACACTGCAATGGTGGATACATGTCATTATACATTTGTCTAAACCCAGAGAATATACAACTGCAGGAGTGAACTCTAATGTGAACTAGGGACTGAGGGCGATAACAATGTGTCAACGTTAAGTTCAACGATTGCAACAAACATACCGCCCTGTACAGGTCATTCCACAGTGAGGAAGGCTGTGCGTGAATGACACAGGGAGTATATGGAACTCTGTACTTTTTGCTGAATTTTGCTGTGAACCTAAAACTGCTCTAAAAAAAATTATTAATTTTAGAAAAGAGAAGTGTTTATTTTGATAACTTCAATATAGTTTAATATAAATCTATCAGTTTAACTTACCTCTGAAGTGGAAAAATGGGTCAATGGAAAAACATCTTATTATTATCCGAATAATTACTTGAAAAATTGTTAAAGTTCAATGCCTAGTAATGATAAAAAAAGTTTTTAAAAAGACTGGAAGGATGTTTTTCTAATTTTATTCAATGTATTTATTTTAAAAAGTCACAATAAACACCAATTTTGATTGATAAATATTTTATACATATATTCTTTTTAGGTAGGAAGCAAAACAAGAGTGGCTGCTCTCACTACCATTCTTACCATCCACCCCAAAGGGCCTGGCTAAAATAACACATGAAAAAGAAGTAGGAGGCTTAAGGATTGAGAATAAAATATTTTATTTGCAAATAATATAATCATCTATACAGAAACTCCAGTACAATTAACAAATTTATTTGGTATACAAAAAAAGTAAATCAAATTGCCAAATAAGATCAACTTATAAAAATTAATAGCCTTTTTTATACTAACAAAAATTTAATGGGAAATAAGATCTGCTTCACAAAAAACAACAGCAACTATAAAATACCTAGGAATTAACCTATTTTAAAAGCATAATAGAACTTTGTAAAAATAGAGAAAAATGTGAAGCATTATTAAGAGACCCAAAAGAAGACCTGAATAAACAGAGGGTATAGACCATGTCCATGGATAAGACAACATTGCGTTCATATCAATTCTTCCCAAATTAATCCATACATTCAATGAAATTTTAGGCAAAATTCAAGGAGAATGCTTTTAGAAACTTTGAAAAGTTATTCCAAAGTGGATATGGAAAAATAAACGTGTCAGTTATCTTAACCAAATTTTGCAAAGGAAAAGAAAAAAAAATGGCTCCAGGGTTTGGAGATGGGGTGAGCAGCATACTTGTTCTATAAATTATTTAAAAATACTACAAAATCAAAATTATTAAAAAATTATGTGCTTTTGGCACAGTAATAAACAGAGCCCATGCAATAGAATGAGAGTCTGGTATGTATGGGAACTGGTATAAAAGTGACACCACACATCAGTGAACACAAATGGTTTGCTTAGTAGAAATTGTTAGGAAAATTGGCTTACTATATAGAGAAAAATAAAACTCATTTCATTTAAAAGTGAAATCCAAGTGAATTAAAGCCTAAATGTGAAAGGAAAAAGGAAAACTTAGTAAAAGAAAATGCAAAAAAACAATCTTTGTGACTTTTGGATTAAAATTTGATTCAAAAAGTATGAACCATAAAAAGAAAAAAATTATAAATTTCTCTACATTCAAAACAGGGATTATTCTTAGATAGGTATAGTGGTCTATGCCTGTAGTCCCAACTACTCCCAGGCTGAGGTGGGAAGATTGCTTGAGCCTCAGCAACATACAGAGATCCTGTCTCTAAAAAAATTTTAAAAAATAAATAAATAAAATTTAAAAAGTAAGGAGTATACTTTATGGAAGAAATTTTAGACAAAGGTAACCAATGGATAACAGATTAGAAGATGTTTAATACAAATAAAAGATTAATTTTGCAATATAAAAGTAAAAATCAACAAGAAAAAGAAAACTTCATAGAGAAATGGATACAATTTAAACATAGGCAACACAAAGGAGAAATTTAAATGGCTACTATGTGGATGAAGATATGCTCAATTTCTGTAATGATTTGCAAAATGCAAATTAAAACAAGATTAGATAAAAGCTTATACCCATAACAGTGGCAAAAATTAAAAGGTTGTACAATATCAGTGTCATTAGAAATGGGGAAAATGTACGTCCTCATGTTCTACTGATAAGAGCCCATGTTTTCTAGCCCTTCTGGAGAACTCTCTAGCAGTACTTAATAAAATTGATAATGTTATATCTTATGATTCAGAAGTTCCCTGCTGAGAATAGACCTTTGAAACACTTGAGTCCATAAAAGGTTATGTTTGGGATTGTTTATTGCTTCCTGGTGGTAGCAGTGATTTGGAGAAATGTAGAAATATCTAGTAAAGAGCAGTGGACACACATGATGGAATACTATGCAGCAATCAGGAGCAGCAAAGTATTTACAGCCTTGTGGATAGATCACGAAAACGGTGTGGGTTAAAAAAACACATAGTTTTCCCTATAATATAATAGCATTTAGACAAAAACATAAATTAAAAAACTATTTTTTTCAAGAAAACATACATATATCCAAGGAGCTGTCTGAAATACATTAGAATGGTGGCTTTTTTTTATTTCAGCATATTATGGGGGTACAAATTTTAAGATTGCCTATAATGCCCTTGCCCCCCTCTCCCCACAAGTCTGAGCTTCAAGCGTGACTGTCCCCCAGACGGTGCACATCTCACTCATTATGTGTGTATATACCCATCCTCTCCTCTCCCCTCCCTCCTGCCCAAATGGCGGAGTAAAGGTAACCCCCCCGGATTCCTGCTCCCAGAGAAAGAGGCATAGATCTTGGTCTCCTGCACACGAGTGGATCTCTCCCCCACATAGAATGGTGGCTTCATGGGGGGGAGTTTCCTGGCAATGTGGATGAAGAAATGCTGAATAAAAACATGAATTAAAGCAAAAGAGGGATTTTGTTAAACTGATAATTTGTGTATTATAAATTTAGAGGCAAGATCAACTCAAATCTCAGTACTAGAGGCACAAAAACACCAAAAAAAAAAAAAAAAAAAAAAAAGACCGAATCATGCCTCCACCCAGTATAGCTGTAGTATTCATGGCTAGGTCACTTTACCTCTCATAGCTTTAGTTTTCTGAAGTATGAAAAGTGTTGAAAAATAATTGCTTTATTCTTTAAAATTAGGATTAAATGAGATAAAATATAGTGATTTCTTAGCACAGAGCTGGAACATGGTGCGTGTCAGTGCCTGTCAGCCACTGTGAAACTCTCAGTGTGACTTAATGGTTTAGGACAGGATCCTTGATGGCAAGCAGGCTTGCTGCTCTCAAAAGTGGCTCTGCCAGAGGACAGTTTTCAGCTTGCTCAGTCACTTATCCCCCTTAATCCACAGGTCTATTCTCTGTAAATGGGCAGAGAACAGCATGTTCTCAGCTATGTCTTGAGGACCACGCACCAACAGTGTCAACAAAGTTGTTAGCTAAGAGCTGGCACAAAGTAAGTGCTCAATAAACAGAGATTGTTTTTATTTGTTATTTGTTAAAATGTTTAAAATTGAAAATTAGGTTCATCTAAACATTTTGTTCAGGTAATGGCTGAAATAAAAATAACAGCAAATCGAGGTTCAATTTTCATCTTTTTTTCCCCACTTTTAAAAAAAAATCTGTAGATTTAGGGGATGTGTTTCTTCTTACATGGGTAAATTGTAAAATGCTGAAGTCAGGGCTTTCAGGGCACTTGTCACCAAAATAGTGCACGTTGTCCCCATTAGGTAGGTTTTTAACTCTCATTCCCCTCCCACCAATTTTCAGCTTTTATTCATCCAGTGGTTCTCAAAATTTTGGTCTCAGGCTCTCTTTACACTTTCAAAATTATTGAGGACCCCAGAGAATTTTTGTTTATATGGGTACTGTCTATCAATATATACCAAATTAGAAATTAAAATTGAGACATTTAACAATTTCACTTATTAGCTCAGCTAATATTACAATGAGAAATCCTTATATGCTAATAAAACTAATATATTTTTATGAAAAATAACTTCTATGAAACAAAATGAATAGTGAGAAGACTGGTGTTTTTTATGTTTTTGCAAACCTCTTCATAGAAAACAGCTGGAATCTCATATCTTCTTGGCACTTAATCTGTTGTGCTGTGTTGTTTTGGTTGAAGTATATGAAGAAAATCCAGCCATAGCAATGCAGGTGGCAAGGAGAAGAGTTTTTAAATAGCCTTTTCAGATCACATGGATATTCTTCTTTCTAATGCCAAAACTTGGTAAGTGGTAGTTTATTAAAGTTAGTTGCAGAATCTGCAACTGAGGTGATATCTGAAATTATATCAATGAAATTTTGTTTTCTGTTAAAATCCATTGATCTAATTTGCACTTTAAATGAATTTAACCCTTTGTGATTTTGTATTGCCATGCATTGGTCATTTGGAAAATATTGGTTCACTGAGTTAATGTTGACACATTTCATTAAACACTATCAAAAAATCACATTTGTTAATATCACCAGCAAATTTCATCTGGGAACTCTTTAAATATGGGGAAGCTGTCTAGCTTACTGTGGCAGATTCACATTTTCCATAATTCTAATTTTGGCCTGAAAACTCAACTTTTATCATTAACAAATACTGTCAGCTGTTTTCTTTGAAATGACAGATTCATTTTTGAGAACATGTCTACCATATACCCAAGTCTGAATAACTACTGTGTTTCTCTCAGGTGTTCTTTCAAATAAAAAATGGTATTCCTTGAAAAAAATAGCTGCTTCGGCTAGACACCCAAGCACACAAATCCTTTCCTTGAGACAACTATCGTACTTTAATATGCAGCAAGAGACTTTATGTATTCTTCCCATTTCATAAGACAGGATGTTAAAAACTGTATTCAAATGTTAAGATGTAATAACAATAATTTTATTTTTCATAAAGGGCATTTTAAATTGGTATATATATTTTGTATTGTGTCTGGTGGTAAAAAGTAGAATGACTATTTATATAGTCTGGTATTACTACTTAATTCATGCTAGGGTGTCAACAATCTTGCCCACCACTTATTCTGTAAATGACACTTTAGTATCATTTTGATAATAGTCACTGCATGAACTCTGGACCCAGTCTTTAGCACTATGCATCTAATCTGTTGAAGTTAGGATTTCCAAAGGTAGTATCTTCCATCTTCACCAGCCAATCTCTTCCTATGGTGGCAATGTGAAGGGAAAACTGGAGAAGGAAATTGCTTACAGCAGACAGGTTAGAGAAGAACAAGAAGAGGAAAGATGTGTGTGTGTGTGTGTGAGTGTGTGTGTGTGCGTACGTGTGTAGGGAGATAGGTTTAGTGAGGCTCTATCACTCTCCACATAAGAAAAACTGAAGCCTTAAATTCATGAACATATGCACTTTGGTAAAGGAAGGCAGTACAGATGCTCCTTGGCTTACGATGCACCCTGATAAACTCACCTTAAATTCAAAATATTGTAAGTTGAAAACGAATTTTATACACCTGGCCTACCAAACACCATAGCTTAGCCTGCCTACCTTAAACATGCTCAGATCACTTATATTAGCCTGTAGTTGGGCAAAATCATCTAACACAAAGCCTATTTGACTATCTCATGTAATTTATTGAATACAAGTACATTTATTGAATGCAAGGGAAAAACAGGATGTTTGTATGTGTACTCGAAATAGGGGTTCTACTGAATGCATATCTCTTTCCCACCATGGTAAAGTCAAAAAATCTAAGTTGAACCACCCTAAGTCTGGGACCTTCTATATGATCAGTATAACCACTCTACAATTCTTGCTGATTTTACATGCAGTGAGTACTAGGGCCCAGAGCAACTGGCCTCTCTGTTTAAGACAGCCTTGTCGTGATCATATAAGCTGCAGAAGGGTAACAACTAACTTTTAATCCTTCCCTGCTGGTGGAACATCCTTCGACTGTCATTTAAAGCAAAGACTGTTAGGTAGTAAGGAAAGGAGATGATGCACACTCATTAGGACTTTTTAAATGCCCTGTTGATACTTTCCCTTAAGTCCATGTGTCATTTAGGGAATTCTGATTGCCCACAACTATCATCACCAATTAGCCCCTTTATTAATGGATGTCCACTGTCTGGTCCAACATTCCACACTCTCTATATTTCATGAATACATATGTTGTCTCCCACATTTATCTTGTTTTCACTCTGCCTTTACCACTGGCCCTCCTGGTCTCCCCATTCAACCCTTTAATTATTAGCTGCTTGGTAATAAAGTATAAATCACTTTTATGGCTTCTTTACCATATTTCTGCTAACAGCTACCATACCACATTAATGTTATGTTATACACCCCAAAGGGAGGGATATGACCCCCATACACTTTCTAACAGATTTATTACATGGCCAGACCACTAGGCCCGTGAACCTATTCATCTTGAAGTACCAGGAGCTTAATATATAACCCTCTCTCTCAAACTCTTGATCGTGTATAATCAGTTGAAATATTTGACTCTTCAACAAAAGGAATAATAGATTTCCAGTATTGTTTAATCCTGAAGCAAACACATTAAAATAAACCTTTCCCCTCTATCACCCAACCCCGCTTCTGAGCCGTCCATGAAAGGCAATTCAGCAGTAGGACAGAGGCAACGGTGGTAGTACCCTGTGCTGCTCTAGCTTCAAAACTTCACTTGTGTGATCCAAAGAGTGGACTTCTGCACCGTGGGCCCCTGGCTGGGAATGTAGTCCAGAGGCTACTGACAGAGAGTGAAGGAGATCTAGGTAGGGTTGGGTCCCCTTCCTGCTTCTTCTCACATTGTGACTTTGGGTCACGGCAGTGAGCACTCTGACTGTTGGTGTCCTCATTACAGAGGAGGAATTAGACCAGGCATGGGGCCCTGGTCTGGCACTTGGGTTGAGTAAGTTGCACAATGTCACCCATGAGGTCATTCTAGAGCTGAGATGAGAATGCTGGTCTGGTTCTCAGTCCAGTGCCTTTGCCCTGACACTTTGTGACCCCTACAGTCAAATGAGCACAGTGTACCGCACATTATAAACACTCAAAAATATTACTACTGCCACTACATAGACCGTCTTTATTAGCAATGTTGAATTGGGTGATCTCCCAAAGTCATTTGCAGCTATTTTCATAATTCTGCTCTTTTCATGAATGTGCTTGTATCTAATAAATAAATTAATTAATGTATTCTATTAACTACATTTTTCTTATATTCGAAGCCATGCTTTTAAAATAAGAAAGCTTTAAAAAAAATAAAATAAGAAAGCTTTAAAAGTATATAAAAGAACAACTAAAAAGAAAAAGAAAAAAGCCATTCTTAATAATTCTGCTCAGGTGATGATTAATGTTATTTTGAAATATTTCCTTCTAGTCTTTTTTCTACGCATATACACACACATACTTTTTTAGTGCAATTGGTATCATATTGTCTATACAGTTTGTGTTCATAGAAAAACATGAGTAGAGAGCGTTTCAAGCTTTAAAAATGTGACTTTTTAAATGACTGAATAATATAGCACATGGAAGTGAGTCAATGATGAATTAATCTATTTGACAATGGATTAGACAGCTTTTTCCCTTTTCATTGGACACATAAGCTACTTGCACTTTTTCTCTTTCATAAACAGCATGCAATAGCATCTTCACAGATTATCCATATACTTGATTATTTTCTTAAGATAATTTTTGATGCAAACTTACTGAATCAAAGTATATGACATTTCTGAAAGCTCTTGATAAATATCAACAAATTAATTTTCTGACTGGTTATACCAGTTTATTCCCACTAATTGTCTTACTACACCCTCAATAGCATTTATTATTTTTCTTCCTTTTCAATTTAATGAGCAAAAATATTATTATGTTGCTTTTATTTGAATACAATTATAATTGATTAAATATTTTTCTATAGGTTTGTTGGGTTTTTATTTTTCTTGTTATTTAAAAATTTTTAATGTCCCTTGTTCATTTTTATACTGAGAGGTCAATACTTACATTACAACCTGTAAGAGCAATTTAATATTAAAGACATTACCCCTTTGCCTATCCATTTGTTATAATTTTCCTTCTGGCTTGTCATTTTTTAATTTAATTTTGTTTATTAAGTCTTGTTCAGACATTTGAAATTCTAATAATTTTTCCTCCTGTGCTCTTATATAATGACTTTGCCCATTTCAATACCCCTTCAGCATAAGTATAATTTTTACTTTAATAATTTAAATTTTACATTTATTTTATTAAGTTGATTGAGAATTAAGTTTTACATAAAGTCTAAAATGAGATTTTCCTTGATTTTTTTCAAATAGCTTATTCCCTTTAACAATTTAGTGAATAATTTATCCTTTCCTCATTATTTTGTGATGTTTAATTTATTGTATAATAAATATATGTGTGTTTGAGAGAGAAAAACCCTCTTATCTAATTCTATTGATACCATGAATTAATTGGTAAATCAGGAAAGCTGATTTTAAAGTAAGGTATGATAAGAAATGGTTCTTACCCTACTCGAATATTTCCCTACGTGAATTTCATTTATTTGTCAATAATTTTGATGTGGTTCCAAGGCTTTTTTGAATATGTCATTGATTGAAATTCTCAATTTCCTTTCTTATGTAAACTATATTCATATTGCATCATTTATATGTTCTAAATTTACATGTTTGTCATTTTTAGTGGCTTGGTTTTGCCTATTCTTTTTTTTTCTTTAAGAGATGGGGTCTGGCTCACTATGTTGCCCAGGGTGAAGAGCAGTGGCTATTCACAGGCTTGATCCTTGTGCACTAACCCTCAAACTTCTGGCCTCAAGCAATCCTTTCACCTCAGCCTCTAGAGTAGCTGGGATTACAGGTGCACACCACGGAGCCTGGCTAGTTTTGCCTTGTCTTTCTACAGCATTCAACGTAGTTTTCAATTCATCAACAACTCCCCTTTAACACCCATATTTTATTGATTCTATATAATAATGAAACCAAGTAATTATAATACAAAACTCAACTGCATAAACAGGTTGTAGAGAGACATCACTGACTTGGAAAACAACTCTATCGGTGACAAAAGAATTACGAACACACACACACACACACTTATTTAGTTTAATCCCTGAGCGTTCTAGATTCTGGGAATTGGTCATTTTGCTTTATGGAGGGAATGGAGAATGTTGAATTGTGCGAAGTTGGTTAAAAGAGATTTTTACAATATGTACATGCACATGTGTGTGAATATGTTTTTGTGTTTGTATAGCTCATTTAGGGCTAGCAATTCTTTTTCAATGATTTTTCAATTTTCATGCCAGTAGGTAGTGCTTTCATTGTATCTTTATATTTTATAGCTTTTAGAGAAGGACTTTCCAAACTTTTATTTTTTCAAAATGTTCTTAGTGCATCTGTCTTACAAAGACTTCCAGGTGGATTTTAGAATGATTTAGAATAACTGTACAAACTTTCACAAAGAAAAAATCCCAGTGGGATCTTCATTGCAATTCTCTCAAGCCAATATAATAACTGGATAGATTTTATTTTTTCCGTCGTATGATATGCCTCTTAAGTTATTCAGATGGACTCAGGAAAATGTTACCACCTCCTTACCAGCTTAGGCTACTCCTAGGCCCTGAGGATGCTGTGGTCAATTAGGCAATACTGTCTCAGCTCTGGAGGAGTTGAAGGGTTTGCTGCTCTGGTGGATGGAACAGGTTGTCTTCAGTGCCCTCTTGTCCTGTCCTCAGCCGAGCCTGCTTTGACTCTTCCTCTTGCAACCGCCTCCCTTCTCCAGACAGCACCCTTCATTCACAAACGTCTCCACAAGCACCTCATTGTTATGTTCTTTCAACTGAACCTGGTTAAAGGGTTCTGTCATACTGCCTTCAGGCCTAATTCCTCTCTGGGATATTTTTACTGTGATCAGATTATTAGACGCTAAAGAGCACTCAGAATTATGATACCATAATTGCATGCTAGGATTTGAAATTAAGATGTCAAGAAGACTGGGGCAGAGTCAATATACCCAACCCTGCTGCTCTCTTGGGGAAGTCAATTTTTGTCTTCTGATTTCGTTTCCTTGTGTATAAAAGGAGGGACTAGAGTCACCCCAAGTTTCTTGCAGTTTCTAGTAGTCGTAGCGAACAGAAATCTTAGTCTACAAAACGATAAGTTTAATTACTATACTTTCATTTTTCTACAACTCAGCTCATTTCTATTTTGTGCACCCAATCTGCTGGTGGATACACGATTCATCTGAGGTTTTCGCATCCTTTTGTTATGCGCCCGTCCTTATGTTCCTGGTCTTTGGAGATACTGTGTGGGTGGAAGGAGGGACTTTGTACAAATTAGAAAACGGCACTCCTTCTAGCAAGATGGCTGTTTTTGTTCAGGCACCCTTTCTCTCCACTGGTGTCAGCCTGGGCCCAGGGCCACAGCAGGGAAAGCAGGTCAGGGGCTCAATTCTACGCTCACTGGCCTCTGAAGCTAGATCCCCTTGGCACTAACTGGGCCAGCACCTCACATACTGCTTTCTGGGCCTATCCCTGGAGTCAGCTGGTGGCAAGAGTGTAGAGTCGTGATGGTCCTCAAGAAAGGCCCCGGCGCTCGGCTTCCCTTGCGGAGTCAGTGGGAGGTGGCCAAACCACAAAGACAGGATGGCCTGTTGCAGGCACAGGGCTGAGGCAGAGGACACGAACTACCTTACAGAGATCTGGATGTCACAGCTTGGGCCGATTCAGAGTTTGAGTCCAGTAGCCATTAGTGCAAGGAAAGAAGACTTCTCTACAGTCTCACCATCCACCTACTGCAAGACTATGTCGCCAACTGCACCTGCTGCTCTCACTGGTCACGCAGGGTCTAGCTTAAAAAAGTAGGAAGAGGTGTTTTGACCTTTCCAAATATACACGTGTTGAATTTAGCTGGATTTTAATGACTATTGCATTTTTGTGACTTACCATCCCAAGGACTTCATTTTGCACGGTGATCTCTTACATCGTGGTTTCCCCCTTCTGTTCAGCACCCCGGGCTGGCTTGTGAAAGAAGACAGAATAGACACTTGTTCATAATTGTGTGCTCTTATAAAATATCAGTTTTCACTGCAGGAAATTGGCAATTCTGTGGGTCATAATGGTCCAACGTTGGCAATTTTGTATGATTCAATTGAAATAGAATTATGAAATGAGTGACACATAAAAATACTAGAACTATTTAATACTAACTTGCAATTATCTCTTATTTCTATGTAGTACTTTTCACTTCTCTTATTTGTTGGAAATGGTTAGTCCTATACTCATGGCCTCAGGAGACTGACCTGACAGGACAGAGCTGAGGAGTTCTTGCAGGCTTTGGTATTCCAAGCCCAAGCCCTTAGGGCAGTGGTTTTCAACTGGGGTAGAAGTGGTGCAGTGGGGGAGGGGGGTGGTTGTCACAACTGGAAGGAGGAGAGGGAGTGCTACTGGCATCTAGTGGGTGAGGCCAGGAACACTGCCAGACAGTCTGCAACGAACAGAAAAGACCCCCCACCCCACCACACCACCAACAAAGGAGTGTCCCACCCAAAAGATCAACAGGGTTGAAGTTGAGAACCCCTGTCTTAGGGGAATTTAGGAAACTCTGGAGTAAACAAAATATTTTGGAGAAACATCAAGGAAGGGCAGATTCCCTCCCTCCCACACAGGCTCCTTGTCCCACCGAGACTAGGAAAAGATTATGTCAAACTGGGGGTGAGAGAAAGAGGGGAGGCATCTTTTCTGTCCTCTAGAAATTTATTGCAAATTTGAGTACAATAAGCATTAGTGGAACTACACAAGTCTGATGGATTCATTTGTGAAATATTTCAGAATAAAGTGTGAAATTGGCATTTCAGTTTGACTCATTCTTAGTGATTACTTGTATTCCCTGATGACAAGTGGTTTCTGGAATAACACTCTCTCTGGGGTTTAGATGCTGCGCTATATACAGGAACTGTGTGTCTAGGAAGCAGTAAGCAGTTAGAAGCACTTCCAGGCTGCTAGAAGGATCCTGAATGTTTTATTTCTGACTTTAACCTGCACAGTTTCTCAATGGCTCATATGCTTATCTGAGGCAGAATTAACAAACAGTTCTGTTTGGTCAATAATGTAACAACTCAGGTGTGCACAGCACTCTTCATTAATCTTCTCTATCTTTTCATAGCAGCAGCTGAGAAATATCATTCTATTAAAGAGAGAATTACTACTGCCTTTAAAGTCTCATCATGTATTATTATAGAAAAGGATCTAAACAATTTTGGGTAAGAAATTACAAATGGAAGAATGAAACGCATATTTAATTTTAAATATTCAAATTGACTTGATTTGTCTCTATTTGTATAATGACTCCCTAATTTTTCTAACGTTAAAAAAATTTTTTTCTAAGTGCCCTTAACCTAAAACAAGTTTTTGAAAAGCAGGCTGTGTTTGGGATTACGAGGTGGGAGAAGGAGAGAACAGAAATGAGCAAAACTTGCCCTAAAGAAAGCCAGTTTTTTTTTTCATAGACTATAAAATGCTTCCTACTCATAAATTTATGTAAAAAGTAAATTGGAAGAGATAAATGTTCTAAATGACTCTCTTTATGGACACTTCTATCTCAGTGGGGAGTTTCTAACATTAATTGTGATGATTATCCAGTGGGGGCACTGGGTTGGTTTGGACTCATGACATTTTAAGGAGTTTTGCAAGTCATTATTAGAAGTTAAACTATATAAATTTAGAATTAAGTAAATTATTTTAGAGAAAAAGATAATGAATACTCAAAGCACATAACTAGTTGTCTTATTACATTTTACTATTATTTATTTAATCTGTGCAGGGCTATATTATCTAACGGTGTGCTGTTGTGCATCTCTTCCTGCACCATGTTCGGTGACAAGTTGGCAGTTTAAAATCAGCCAGGGTGGGGGTATTTACAAATACTTGGAAGTTAACAAATACTACTAATTAGGCCTTTAGGCCTTCCTCCCCTCCCCTCCCCAAAGCCCAGACCCTCCTCCACCCCTTCCCCAACAGTTAAACATTTACTGGTCACATCAGTGACAATGACTGTAATAACATAACCACAATAGCATTACTAAAACCAGGTCCTGGGAAGCCTCTGCCACTCTGTTATCAAACAAGGTGCTGACTTCACTGATGACAAATGCAGACACCAAGGCCTCCGTCCTCAAGCCAAACACACACAGATTTAAGCAGTGGAACTGGCTATCTTTGGGTATTTCAGCCTTCTTAAAAAGAAAAGCTCTTCCTAATATGGGAGGAAAAAAGGCCTTAAAAGTAAACTATAAGAGATGACACAACTGCCATTTGGGATGAGGAGCTAGCTGAAGAATAAAAAAGCTCAGAGCACAGAGACCTCATCTCACAACATCTTGTCATGTGACTCTGGGCAAGTCACTTTACCTCTCTGAATGGAAATTCAAAAGATTTCAGGGTAGGAGTGAGATGAACAGATTTGTCTTTTCAAAGACCCTTCTCTGGTGTTTGGGTGCAGTATGGAAGTCAGGAACAGCCTGGAAAGAGGGAAACTGATTAGAACATTGAGGCTTCTCATTCCAGTGAAAAATTGATTACTGAAAACATGGCAGGGGCCCGTGGGGCTAGTTTATTACTAATAACCTCAGGGGTCTGGCTCAAAGCACACTGCCACGCACAGAATGGGCACTCCATGGTTACCTGATCGATATACTCTGTCATATTCTCAGCTTTGGGATGGTTTTTCCTGGCAGCGGTACAACTCACTAAATGGCATTTTTATGACCACCTAGTCTACCTCTCACTTTGGGTTGTGGTTAGTTTTCCACAAAGTGTATTCACATATACATTGGAACAAATATTCTCATAGTTAAGTGAAGAAAAAGTGAGGAGTTACAATTTAGGGCATTGGCTTGTGAACTTATGACCAAGGTCCTACATAAGAAATACATTTTTAGCATGACTCATGTGTATGTGTATGAAAAAAATGTGTGTATTGATAGAAAGGAAGCATTTGCATAAAATATTACTTATCTTTGTTGTGTGCAGTGCACATGGATCTATTTTATTCTATTCTATTTCATTATAAAATTCTATTCAAGGCTCTCTAAATTGTTTTCATGATCCACCAATGAATCAAAACCTACAGATTAGAAAATACTTTTCTGGTTGGATGAGAAAATGTCATTTAGGTCTTTTTTTTTTTTCAGACAACCACATTAACCTAAACAGTAAATAAGCAGTTCATAGATGAAATTAAATGTATAAAAGCATGTATTTATGAAACAAACAATAAACAGAAACCACTGGCAATATTTAGTATAGTCACGGAAAATGTTAGCTTGCCGCCTTTGGCTATGCGATTTTCCTTCTTTGCCAATATAGTACAGCAATTTTTGATGACAAGTGTCTGTCCTGCTCAGGGATGTTCCAAACCTAGCAATTTTTGTTAGTGGCAGCATTAGGACTCTGTCTCATTATATGTGTGTGCTAGGGATGAAGGTTTGTATCTTCTCAAACTTCATATATTGATGCCTTAACTCCCAATGTGATAGTATTTGAAGGTAGCACCTTTGGGAGGTGATTGGATTTAGATAAGGTCCTGAATATGGGGCCCCCATGATGGGGTTAATGTCCTTATAAGAAGAGGAAGAGAGGCCAGATATTTCTCTCCACCAGATGGGGACACAGAGAGAAGCTAGCCATCTCTAAGTTAGGAAGAGAGTGCTCGCTGGGAACTGAATCAGCGGGCACCTTGATCTTGGATTTTCTAGTCTCCAGAACCGTGAGAGATTAATGTGTATTGTGTAGGCTACTCAGTCTATGGGATTTTGTTACAGCAGCCCAAGCTGACTAAGACAATGTGTAATCCACCTGCTTTTACAGTAAAAGCCAACAGTGAGTCTCCATCTGGGGGATTCCCCAAGATGGCAACCAACTCTCCCCATCATGTTCTCATTTACAAGTAAAAACCTAAACCTAGACCAAAACCGAAATAACTTCGGAAACTCATTAGTATTATATAAGAACACAGGAACAATACAGCATCCTGTGCTTTGCATCCTGCTGTCAATACAAAGCACTGATTGTTTCTTGGCTACTCTGCAGCCCTCCTAAACAACACTGCCTTTGCAAAAATCCAGCAGAATTTAGGGCACATTTTTATGCTTATGAAAATATATGTATGAAAAAGAACATTGATTAACTTCTTAATTGGTTTAGGTCACATAAGTATAAACTGATGACATTATTTGTAAAGGCAGGTGTACAGCTAATCAAAAGGTGGGTTATCTATTAATATTTTGATCATATACTGTATTTGAAGTTCAATCCATTATAGTAACGGTTCAAACTCTGCACCTTAACTCCTCATGCCTTTCTTTCCCAGGTGGTACAGTTCTCCCTAACGATCTCCTGGCCTGGTCTGGAGACCTGCTTTGGATAGAACCAGGATCCACGAAGAGAGATGCCGCCGGTTCTGACCTATGGTTGATGATCATCCTATAGAACTTTAGATTCATGAGTAAAAAAGCAACAACAACAACAACAAAAAAACTCCAGGATGGTTTTGCCAGTAGCGGCTTCTCCTGAGAGCAGGCAGAGCTCCAGAGAATCCTTCCTATTGAAGCCAATGATGGCAAAAGCTATTGCTTTGCTGTTAAAGACAGCTTACCAAACGATTGCTATGCCAGAGGTTTTGTGGTTCCAATTCCTAATGAGAGAAAAATGCGTAGATTAATTACATTATGTAGGTAGGAACTTGGGAAATTCTTCAGGTGGCTAGAAAGCAGGCCTGGAACTTCAAGCAACAAATGCTTGGATGGACTCAAGCATTCCGAGTTTTCCTGTGCTTAATATGTTACATTGCTATGTTGATATGTAATGTCACAGATGGTAATATTAGTCATGAAAGAACAAAGAGGCCAAGTTCATAGCCAAATGAGAGTTAAAAGGAGGGGACAAAAAGTGAACTTATCCCACAGACAGGTTTTTCTTATTGAAAACATCTTAAACACCAGGAACACCTTCCCAAGATCCATGTGTTGGCACAAGCAGATGGGGAAGACTGTAAATCTCAAAACTGGCTTAGTTCCCACTCAAGAACTAAAGCAAGGAGTGTGGTGAAATCAAATTCAGCAATGAATGGATGATCCTAATTTAACAATGGGCAGCCTTCCCACAAATTCTCATGCAAACCAGTGGTGGCTTCCTCTTTTTTTAATTAACTACACAGCCTTTTCCAACCAGAAGATTTAAATGTTTACTTCTGTTTGCTTTGCGTCATTTGCATTTCTTTCAATTCTAAAAGGAAATTAACCCCTTAGGCCTAGGAGGGCATCCTCTCGGAGAAACAGACAAAATTGCAACAACAGCAACAAAAATACAAAATGGAGCTCTCCAAGAGATGAGTATTCAAACCATTCACTGCATGTGTTTAGGTCCGGCTAAGTAAGATGGCCGGTATTTTGAATGGTAACAGTCGTGGAGTAATCTACAAGCAATAGACAGTGTTACTTGAAAAGCCCGGAGGTAGAGAGCACAATCTAGATTTAAAGAGTGCTGCTTTTACCAAAAGAACATTCTTTAAATCCCTAAGAAGGAAAAGCAGATTAGATATTGAGTCACTGTAGAGCAATGTAAAAGTTAAATTCCCTTTCTACTTGAGAAATTACACAGATTTCTTCTCCCCCTCAACTTTCAGATGAAATGTAGGAGGTAAAGAGAAAAGAGGAGTATTTCACCTACTCAGTATTTCTATTGTTGATTCAATTTGACAGATGCATTCTACTTGTCTTGGGCACCTGGGTTATGACTAAGAGAGACTGTGATAGCTGACTCTGACTACAAGAGCTATATTTGGACCGTGTAGCAACAGAGAAGGAGAAGGGCTGGCTTGGGTGCTCTAAATGGTTGTAGTACAAGATAATTAGATGGAATTGTACACGGAAAAAATTTGTTAGAGTTACCAAAAATATTTCCTAACGAGAAGCCTGTTGTGCTCTGAAGTAGTCAAAGGGATGCAATGAATATTTCATCTCTTGAAACATTTAACAGAGAAAGGAATGCAGGAATAGAAAGTATATCTTAAAGCTATTTTCTGTTGGGTAAAGAGTAGGGATCATCCATCTTTCTGGCCTTTGTTTCTGCCTGGACTAATGGGGTGGGGAAAGTGATAGCACACAGAAGGCATTTCCCAACACTGAGGCCATAAGCCACATCTTCATAAGAGATCAAATCTTCAGATGCAAAGTGGTGGAGAGAAATCTTTCTATGCCTTATGTAGTGAAAAAATACATGTTTTGTACTTTTTCTGCTACTTAGTTTCCTTTAGCACATCCTTCCTCTAGTATTTCTAGTTCTAGAAAAATAAGCAATATATTTTTAGTTTATTGATATTGAGGGGAGATAGTTTATGGGGATAAACGAATAACACTGGTGCTGTTCTGAGAATGAAAGTGATTAAGGGTACCTTTTGTCACAAGGGAAGGGTTGCCTAAAGAGAGGGTTACTGTTCCAAAGAAAGAAAGCACCAACTTTGAGGTTGGGATCTGCACAACACCAGAACAGTCGGTTAATTAATTCAGACTTTATACATCATGGTTTATTTATTTATTTATTTTCCTTTTAGCTGGTTGTTTGGCTTTTACTTTAACTCCCAGTGATGTGACCACTTAAAGACACAATTAGCTCCATTATCTCTGGGTATATTACATAGTACTTTTCAAACCTGAATGTGCATAGGATTGCTTATAGGGATTTTCCTAAATTGCAGATTCTGATTCAGTAGGTCTGGGGCAAGGTCTGAGAGTCTCCACTTCTGACAAGCTCCCAAATGATGCTGATGGTATTGGCTCGTGGACCACACTTTGAGCAGTAAGGCATTAATTACATCACTGCCTGCATTATTCTGTGGATGCAAACCAATGAAAGCTATTCCCCCTGTTCAATATACATGAAGGTATTAATAAAATGACATTGTGTTTCATATTCCTCTTGTATTTCCTGAAACCATATCAAAACTCTGATGGCATATTACAAAATCCTTTAAATTCAGTGGTCCCCAATCCTTGCTGCACAGTGGAGTCATCTGAAGACTTCTTAAAAAATACAAATATTCACCCCCTACCAAAATCAATTGAGAATCTCTGGGAGTGAGGCCAAAAATAATTGTTCTCCCAATCTTTTCATTAGAAAAAAATTTTAAAATTTATAGAAAAGTTGAAAGAATAGCATATTGATTATCCAGAAACTTACTCTAGTTGAAAGAATAACTTTATGATTACCCATACACTCATATGCCTAGATCCATCACCTGTTAATATTTAGGCATATTTAAATTATTTAATTATATATTTTTCATTTACCTAAAGCAGCAGTTGTTAACCAAGGACATTTTCACCCTTTAAGGGACATTTAGCACTGTCTGAAGACATTTTAGGTTGTCACGACTAGAGGGAGGGGGACAGTTTGTGATACTGATATCTAAAAGGTAGAGGCCAGGGATCTTGTTAAACATCCTATAATCCACAGGCCAGCGCCCCACAATGAGTTACACAGCCCAAAATGTCAATAATGATGAGGTTGAGAAACCTTAATCTAAATGTAATGATTAATGTTGATCCATTTGAAAGTAGCTTGAAGACATTGTTATTACCACTCCTGAATATTTTAACATCTCCAAAAATAAGGATGTTCCCCTATATAACCACGATGTCAGTATCATGTCTGAGAATGAGCCCTTCCTTAACATCTTCTAATGGTGAGTCCATATTAGAATTTTCTCACTTGTACCCTAAATGTTTTTTGCTGATTTTTTTAAAAAACCAGAATCCAATTAAATATTGTACATTGCATTTGTTTCATTTCTTTAGTCTTTTAAAATATAGATCAGTGCTTTAACCTTTTTTAAAATTAATTTTTTGAAGAGACCAATCCAGTTGTCCCATATTTAAGGTTTAATTTGGTTTTTTTTCATTCATTCTTTAACTTTCTTGTGTTTCCTATGAAGTAGATGTTAGATGTGTATAAAGGCTTGATTAGCTTCAAATTAAACATTTTTAGCGAGAGTATTTAAGGAGGGGCTATGTACCTTGTATTGCATGAGAACAGGAGCTATAGAATTCCTACTTTCTCTTCTAACAGTGTTGCTAAATTTGATTACTTGATTCGGGTGATGACTTCTCTCCATTTTAAGGTCCATTTCCTACTTTTTGATTAGCAAATACTCTTGGGGATGATTCTCTGACACCTGTGAATACCCTTTCCCCCAGTAGATTTCACTATATAGCTTTAGCATCCACTGATGATCCTTGTGAGAATCATTAGAGGCCACAAAAATCGGATTTCATCATTTATTAATGATTTTTAAATTCCATAATCTCCAATTGTTAGCTAGAATTCTTCTATTAAAACAAACTCCTTCTTTCATCAAGGGGAGTGAACTATGGTTTCTTCTAGAGGGCAGGATAAATGTTTAATGCTTTTTTTTAAACCTTCACTTTTCAGAATAGATTTCAGAATAAGGAGCTCATGTGAGTGAGTCCTTAATTAGTCAGTAAGTGAGTACTTATTGACTAATTATTCCTAATATCAACTTTTCTGTGTCACAGACTATGTCCCCAAATCGTTGAATATGGCAGGGGATGTCACAAACTTTACAATCAGAAAAAATAGAAAAGCTATAAGGTTTTCTTTTTAATAAGGTATTTAGAGTATTGAAAATATCATGTGTATTAATGTAAATTTTGGTATATTTAGATGTGAACTTCTTTTCAAGTTTTAGAAAGGGACTTATCTTTATAAAGATACTTGTGGAATATCAACTGTTAGATGGAAGATGGATTGAAAGTCACCAAGTTGAAATCTATGCCTTCATACCTTGGAGTATATTTGAATAGCCTGTTTAGTCTCTCATGAAGCCATGGGTGGTAAGTGGCGTGTGAAAGCCAAACTCTTTTCAGACAACAGTTAACCAAATAATTCAGTCAGGTTCTTGTATTAAAAAGACCGTTGTGTTTGGAAATCCTCATTTTCCATAAGGGAAAATGGACATATTATAGGAAGCAATTGGACCCAGTTTTACTTCTTTGTTTTGAGACCTCCAGTTCTTTATTTCTGAGCCTAGACTCTCATCTAGGCTACTTTTCTTTGAGAAGAGCAATTTTTCGTCCACTGGTGGTTTTTAATTTACTTTGGTGTAGCATAGCAGATTCTTCCCAGGCCTAAACCTAGGCACTGGGAAGGTCAAAGTTAGTTCTTTTAATTCATTGTCTCAGGTCTGACAGTAAAGGAGAGCTCTGCCTTCAGTTCATAACACGGTTAATTTGTTTTTATGATGAATAAATGGGCACTTAGCACCAAAAACTTGCAGGCATCATCCAGATGTCTCAACACTCGAGGGAGCACATGGAACTGGTCACATGGAGGCTTCTGTTAACTGAATGCACAATCTGGAGAGAAGATGCATTTTTCTCAAGGTCTGGGAATTCTAACAGAATCTGGCAGTTACTTGGTTTTCAAGATAATCCTGTCACTGTTTCTGGTTAGGAGTGGGAAGCGGGGGTTCCAAAAGCCATGGTTTGGTGGCATGTTGAAATTGGGTGGAGATGTTGTCATGTTGGAGCTTGGAGCTCAAGCACAAATAAGCTTTGAGGGAGAAACCTGTGATCGTGTTACTCTCGGTCACTTAAGCATCTAAGTGGGGTGGGTGTGATGAGAGAAAGAGCAGGGGAGAGAGAAAAAAGGGAAGGAGAAAATGAATTCTGTGGACACAAAAGGAATTGGTTAATTCACTTGGACTTTCACTTTTCAAACAATTGTTTGTCTGGTTCTTCATCCTTAGCCAAGTGACTCCCTAAGGACGTATTAATTCATTATTTTATCTTTTAAAGATGTGCCATCAAAACAACCGTTTCTGAAGTTACAAAACCATCTCCTCCGTCAGCCTTTGCTCGGTCTGCAGGGCTTGATAAACAGCCTATTTTGTGTCCTAATGACTCAGCCCGGGCTGTGTTCTGTCTCTCAGGCTCATCCCTCGCTACTGGTGGCAGAGGAGCAGACTGTCACCAACTATGCATGTTCACGCTATTAAAAACAAACAAACCAACCACTGAGCAAGTAACTTCTGAATTTCTTTCCATTGAACTGAGAGACTTTATTGCCCCTTACAGAACAGAACAGGTCAGAAACAGAAATAAAAAGGCCACTTTCAGATAGGGGTAACACCAAGACTACTTTGACTTCTTGCTTGTTCTATTGAGTCAAAATGCTAATTTCACTAATTTTACCCTGAAATTACTGAGCCCTGTGACAGAATCAACTAGATAGGTTGGTAATTTAAATAGGTATTAACATATATAAAACATGAAAGAAGTACTTTGGTTGATGACAAGATTGCAGCTTTGAAACACTTCTGTCTCCCTTGAAAGAAATGCATTCTCCTTAGAGAAATTCACATATTTTAGAAATATCAAGGGACTTGGGCTACTAGCTAGGAAGACTGAAGACTTTCTCTGTTACTTTTAAAAATATTTATATTTAATTACATACATAAGACATTACCCATGAATATAATTATGTAGAATATTAAACACATAATATAAACACTTAAGCTTAGACTCCCAAAATGCACAAATAGAAAGTTATGATCCAAAGAAGAAATGTCATAAAGAAAGTAATAGACAACAAAAATGACTTGTGCAAATTGCAAATTGATCGATGTTGTCTGTAAGTTTCACAGGGTCCTGTGATAGGATCCATAAGACCAGCCACAAGGCAACTTTTTGAGTTGTGGACCATTATAAAGTTTCTCAGGAGAGCACCTCCACTTTTGTCCACCAGCCCTATTACTTTTTACTTATTTGATTACGTGACTCATTAATTCAACAGGTATTTATTGGATACCTAATGTGTGCCCAGCGTTATGCCAGACTTTGAAGATAAAAAAAATAACAAAAAGACAGCCTGTTGGGGAATTTCTATTATATGGAAAAGACTTGTGTATAAGCTAGTAAATTGAATCACAGGCTATAGGTGCTACAATAGAAACAAATGCATGGGTGGTGGAGGCTCAAACACAGGAGAAGCAAATTCTATTTCCTGATAAAGCTATTTTGGAGAAGCATGGCAATTTGAAATTGCTCATTAGAGCTTCTACTATATCAAAACAGTCACCATGTCCTCCTGCTAGAGTAGAAATAGTCTTCTGAGCACAGCCTTCTGCACGGGCAGAAGTAAGCCATGCCCGTGTTTTTTTGTTTTGTTTCGTTGGATTTTTTTCCTGTGCAAACGTACACTTTCGCATTTTCCTCTAGACTCCCAGAATAAACAGAGGTGCGAAGGCTCTGGCTGCAAAGTGAAGGCCTTATCTGACGCAGAAGGGCAGTGAGCAGGGACAGTACGTCGGGCCAGCTGGGAGGGAGAGGGCAGAGCATGGGGCCACAGAAGAAGAACCAGCAAAAAAAAAGTAAACATCATTTGAAGGTGATTTAGGAATTAAAATTATGGTGAGGGGAAGTGCTGTGGGATGTTGAAGAAGAAGCTATAAACTAAGCTGCACAGGGCAGGCAAGATGAGAGCACTTTCTATTGTCCTGGCTGGCAAGGAGGTTTCGTGCCAAGTCAGTTCTATGACGCAATCTGTTAGGAATTCTCCCCATCTCAACATTAGATTAACACACAGGGGTTCACTTTCAAAGGGGTCCGAGGGAAGCCAGGCAGCCTACTCACACAAATAAACAGGAGTCGTGAGTCTAAAATTCCCCCAAATGCTGAAAAACTTAGCTCCCTTTAATGTCATTATGTATTTTAGCCATTTGAAACCAATTTATAACAGACATTAAAACAGACATTAAAGTACTCCTGTCTTCAATGGAGTTGGCACACAGCACTTCCCATGTTAAACATTTCCAACAAGCTTCCATTTGCACGGCTCCCTGTGTTGGTGATGTTTCCGAGCTTCTCTTAAGTGGTTCCCTTCCACAGAGGCATGTTTGAGACAGGCAGCGCGATCACAGCCATCCTGATTGCAGAAACCCCGAGGAGTCCCTGAAAAGCTCTCTGTGTGTTTAAAAAAACAACAAGGAGCTTCTCAGTTCAAGCTACACAAGACAGCAGTCAGCTTCCATTTTAGAGTTAGACATCTTCAATTTTATAACTGCTCGTCCGTCTGAATGCCGCTGGGGACACTGTGAAAGTGAGGAGACCTGGGTGATTCCTTCTCTTGGACCTCGATTTTCTACTCGTCTCAGAAGAACACAGATGAATTTTCTTCTAGGGCTGCCTCCCTTTCCTGCCTTTCTCCTTCTCATCCTTCCTTCCCTCTTGTCTTCCTTTTTTTCCTTACTTCTTTCACTCCCTCCCTCCCTCCCTTCTCCCCTTCCTTCCTTCCTTCCTTCCTTCCTTCCTTCCTTCCTTCCTTCCTTCCTTCCTTCCTTCCATCCTCTCTTGGCTTCCTTTACCCTTTCCCATTCTTTTTCCCCATTGTACCACACAAACTCTCATTCATCACCCAATGAGAATGAAGGACAATGCAGTTATTTTAATGACTATTTGAAGAAGCAAACTGAGAACCACTCAAATGGACATAGATCAAAACCTCCCCAAGCCTTTTTTCAGTTTTAGAATTTTTGTAGAAAGTAAAATGACACGTTCAAAGAACATAGCTGCAGAATCTGATTATGCTTAGAACAGAAATACTGCTTCCAGGCGGGGAGTCCTCTCCAGTACTGAGCACGTGGATCCATCCACTCTGTCCCAACTCTGCTTAAGATGGTGAGAAACGGGCCACAGGCAGTTGCCCTGCTGGCCCTTGTTTTGAGCAATGAACACTCTATTTTTCATTATGTCACCTAACTGCCCTGAGAAGTCTCACTGCTCGAGGAGAAGATTTGACCTGCCAATCTCTGCTAGTTTTGTGTTGATCCGTGTTCTCCTTGTGTTTTACTTCCTGCCCCTTCTGCAGTGGACATGGTGGCTGCCATCCCTTCACTGCACACGACTGGTCCAAGCCCACTTAGGACCTGTCATCCCTCCTGCAGATATTGGTATAGGGATGAGTAGGCCGAAGGCTGTTTGAGAGAGTGAGATGTAAGAAGAGGTTTAATCTGGGCTGCTAGGAAAGTGATTCCACCTTCCACCTCTCCTGCGACCATGTGGACAGGAAACCCCATTGCCTCCAATGCTGCTGGCTGCAGTCTTAGGGCCACCAAGGAAGCAGTGATAGGTAGGAGGAAGCTGACACCCCAGTGAGCAGAGGAGAGAATCAGAAAGAAATGATACATCGTTCAGGCACTGGTTCAACCCACCTTGAGTCATACCCCATTCTCTGGATTTCCTGCTATATGTGAAATAATAAAGTTCCTCATCCAAGTCAATTTGATTTAAGATCTATCGAACAAAGCCAGGAACATCCTAAGTGATACATTTTCTAAAATAAGAAAAAAATTCTTTATCTTTCCCCCTCTCCCACTTCCTCTCTCCCCTTTCTTGCTTTATTTAAAACAATTTCTTTCATAATGTTCGCTAGTGATAAATAGCTAGGGTGACCTGTTCTCCTCATTTTCTTGGGATGAAGGAGTCTTTGGGGATGTGGGGCTTTCAGTGCTAAAAATGGGTTGATCCAGGGCAAATGGGGATGTTCAGTCCCCCTTTAAGGTTAATCCAAAGTTTGCATAAGCACAATGAAGTCCACAGACTCCTGAAATTTGTGTGCTACTTATCATAAGGACAAACTTTCTGTCAAAATCTGCAAAAATGCTCCTAGCGTTGCTGCTTCCCTCCCCTGACTACCTGTGATGGACCACCAGGAATGTCATACGATTTACAGAGAGACAGAGAGAGAGAGAGAGAGAGAGAGAGAGAGAGAGAGAGAGAGAGAAGAAAAAACAAGGAGGTACTGAAAGAGTGTGGACTCACCAAAGATCACCAAGCAACTAAATGGCTGAGCTGAGTCAAAATTGGAGTCTCTTACCCGAAACTTGCTCTTTCCACCCTTTCAGAGACATGTGTCAGCTCTCTCCATACAGTGTTCCCATTTATTTCATTCCTATCTATTCTAAGAAAAAAATATGGTCTAGTGATCAGAAGAAGCCAGGAAAGCTCCAGATTCTGTACCTGGATGATCTTGGGAATGTCTCTAATTTAATTTTTAATGTAATGAATTCTGTCTTTCCCTTTGTAAATACACCTGCCTAAAAGCCCTTCCTGACCCAAAAACCTGTTAAAGACACATCTGTGTTTCCTTCAAGTATTTTATGGTTTTACTTTTTGCTTTGTATCTTTTCCCAGCAGTGAAAACAGGGCACTAATATTTGGTTTGACACTCACATTTAAAACTCATATTCCTTTGCCTGCTTTCCTGCTTGTAACTCCATGTGGATGTCTAATGCACAATGACTGCAAAACTGACACGTTCAAACATTCCATTGGCTCTACCCGAAAAAACATATACCCCCTGCCCCCGGCCACTTCCTACATTGTTACCCTCCTTCAGGACAGTGTCTCTTCTTGCCTGAATATCACAATATCTCTTGATGTCCCCATGTCAGAAGATTGTCCACACGGAGGCTGGGTGACCTTCACATGCCCGGGTCGAACCACACCTCTTCTCTGTGAAGCTTCCCCGGAAAGCTCCTATCCCCAGCTGGCTTTATTTTTCTCCATAGCACCTATCACATCCCATAGCCTATATATTTTACTCCTTTATTTGCTTGTTACGTTTCTTCCTTACCATTACAGAACACAAACCCCATGAGGTCAGGGATTTACTTACTGCTCTGTCACCAGCACTCTGCACAGTACCTAGCACAAAGGCATCATTTAATAAATATCTATTGAATAAATGAAAATAATTTTGCCATTCCAAATCCTCCAAAGGCTTCCCCCTGTGTTCAACATAAACACTAAGTAATGGCCTAGGAAACCCTACCTTATCCACCTTCCCACCCCAAACCCCAAGCCACCCATACTCCGTCTCCTTTGCTTCCTCAGCTGTGACACAGGGCTCCTCACAGGTCCGGGTATGCCAAGCAGCCCCCATCTCATGGCTTTGATCTGTCTTGGATTCTCCCTCCTGCTGTTGGGGAGCTCCTGCTGCAGACATCTGCCCAGCTTCCCCCTTGACTTCCACCAGGTCTCTGCTCACATGGTACACATCAGAGCCTTCCCTGACCACCTGGCACAAAATAACCTCCCCCCACCCACACTTCCCATTCCCATTGGCCAGCATTATCTTTTTCTATAGCACTCCTGTGATCTAGTGTATCGTCTCTTTATTGGTCTTGCCACGCCCCTAGTATGTAACCTTCATGTAAGGAACAACGTTGTTCTATTGGCTGCTGTATTCTAGCTTGGCTTAAAGTAGTTGCTCAATAAATATTTCTTGAATGGATGAAGAATGAATCGTTTTGTATGGTCCTTTTAGTTATTACTCTTTGCCATTAACATTTATTGCAAATATTTGTCTCAGTTTCACATCTAATTCTTTATGGCATCTTTATGTGGGGCAGTAATATAATTTTTGATGGATTTAATTCTGTCTTTTCTTTTGTAAATGCACTTGCCCGAAAAGCCCTTCCTGACACAAACACCTGTTAAAGATACACCTATGTTTTCTTCAAGTATATTATGGTTTCACTATTTGCTTTTTATCTTCTAAGATATATGGAATTGGTTGCCTAATGTGAGTTATTAATCTAAATAGATTATTTTCTATAGAGCAATTTCTGTACAGTATAATGTGTTGATTAGGATTATTGACTAATTCAGCCAATACTTATTTTATCTGTTTCTATCTTTCTATTCATAGATAATTCTGGTTATTTATTCTTTTCATGTGTCCTTAGGATACTATTTTAATCATTTTCATTTTATGATGTGATTTAATAATTGATAGAAAATACTGTTATTTATACAAATTTTCTTTCTATTTCCTCTTAATTTTTAGACTAATTCTAGATTTATGTAAGCAAAGTTCTATATTAAGACTTTGACTTAAGATGTGTTGAACATCATTATTTACTAGAGAAACAGTGAGCTCATCACAATATTCTAATATATGTTGTGATTCGAGTAATTATTCTGATGTAAGATGATCATTTGGTAAAGGTGTAGTCTGACAGTTTCTCCTTTGTAAAGTTACCATTTTTTCCTCTTGTACTTAGTAAATATTCAGAGAGTGATACACTGACACTATGGGCTTATATTGTTTCTCCTCAAACTTTTGCTAAATGATTTCCTCATGCATTGGTGGATTTTGCCAGCAGCAGTTCTTACTGTGGTGTTCTAATGGTGGCTTCCGCTTTTCTTTCTGCATTTATTGATTAGAATTCTTTAGTGAGGAGGTTGTCCCTTTCCCCCCATTTATTTATTCAATTATTATTTATGATAGTAAGAACTCAGAGATATTTATTTTGCTCTGTGGATTGAAATCCAATACTATTGTTATTTATGTTGTTACTCAAGTTGGTCCAGCTTTGCCCATCAGAGTCTTTAAGTTGACTTTGCCCTTTTGACAAGCCCCCATCTTTTATAACACTTTTTTACTGTCTGATACCATGAGATTTCCAAGTTCATCTTATATTTTTTATGACCTAGCCCTGGAATAGACAATTTCTCCAAAGGAAGATGTGGCTAATTCTTAATTACTCAACATTTATTAATAGTTTGCAGATTGTGGATTTATTTTCTTCTCTATCTACAACCATATTCAGACTATAGAAATGTTGATTATCCTACCGTGACAGAGATAGTTTTAAGAATCAGAAAGAATGCCAAATTTTATATTGCCTTAAATTTTTATATTTTTAAGTAATAAGTTTGGTAAAATCCAAAATGATTCTTAGAGATTCCTTATCAATACTAATGATCTAAGCTTCTGATTTCTATAAATGATCAGACCTCTGCTGTCTGTGCCACAGCATGAGCTGCAAGACACCCCGTCTTCTCCATCTCTCCCTCGCCCACTCTGCTTTACTCGAACAGAGCTGTCTGCATCTCCATGGACCCACAGAGCTCCCTAACACTATTCGTAAACAACTGACGTTGAAGCGTCTGATCCCCTCATTTTACAGATAAGCAAATTGGGGCTGAGAGTGAAATGAGGGCATGAGCTCACAGAGTTAGCCAGTGACCAAGTTAGGAACAGAGCCCTGTGTCTGAAACCCATTTTAAGCTTCAGTACATGCTGCTGAAGGAGGCAGGATTATTTCAGGTTCTAAATGTCGGAGTAGAGTAAGCCAATAAATATAAGCAAAAATGGACAGAACTTACATCAGACAATAAACAAAGAAAGCCCCATTAATGATAAAACAAATAGCTTCGGAGAAAACATTTTAAAATAGATATTGAACTTAGAATAGAGCCCATAGATGATGCAAGCATTGCAACTCTATCATGTACTCCATGCGGGGCCTTCAAATCTTTAAAGTAGTGTGTTACATTTGGCGAACTGCAATCCTATATTCTTCAAAGGCAGGTTCATTTGTCCTGGTGGTTTCTAATATGAAGTAGTATCATTGACATCCCTGCAGGGAAAAACAAAACAAAAAAAAAACGTATGTACCCAGATATAGATTCCTCCTGTGGACTGATTTTCCCACCATCCTTCTAAGGTTGCTGAACTCAGTTTTGCTTCGTAGCCTCATCTTTCAGGTGATCATACAAAATCCAAACTAGAAGTTTCATCTCGGTGGCAAACAAGTCCCAGAGTTTCTGTTTTACCCTCTCACCGTCTTTTTACAAAAGTTAGCCTAATATTTTCAGCGCTTACTTTTGGACCAATGTCTTCTATTTTGCTCTAATGTCCCTTTAGTGGATATGGCATTTTATTTTTAATATCATACTAATTCCATTCAGAGAACAAATTATAATAATCTGTTGTGAATTGGTAAAGGTGTGATAGAACTAGCAAGCGCTGGGAAATGATAAAAGAGTATTTCTCTAGGGTAAATAAAACACTACTCAAGGAAATGCATATCTTCAGGAATATTCGTAAACCTTTAGTTAGAAGCTCTTATTTATGTGGCTAAGAGGAGAGAAGGAAAATAGTGGCATTATTTTAAGAGTGCACTTCAGGCCATTAAGCCAAATAGGAAAGTCAAATCCTAAAACAAAATAAAGTCATGACTCGTGACTTTGATTATTTGCACATATGCTTAATGATCTATTTGGTGCAAAACAAAGTACCTAAAAAGTTCTGGCTTGCATTTTTATGGTAGGCAGAGTAAGAATCCTCAAAGATGCCCCCACACTAATTCTCAGAGCCTGTGAATATGTTCTGTTACGTGGCCAAGGGGAATTAAGGTAGTAGGTGGAATTAAGGTTGCTAAGGAGCTGAACTTAAAACAGGGACATTTTCCTGGATTATCCAGGCAGGCCTAGTGTAATCACAACGTTCTTTTAAAATGGAAGAGAGAGGCAGAAGAGGAGGTCAGAGTCAGAGAGAGAGATTTGAAGATGCTGCACCACTGGCTTTAAAGATGGAGGAAGGGCCCACAAGCCAAGTGATGTAGGCAGCTTTAGAAGCTGGAAAAGACACAGAAATGGAGTCTCCCCAACAGCATCCAGAAGGAATGCAGCCCTGCCAATACCTTGATTTTGTTCCAGTGAGATCCATTGTACCTTCTGACCTCCAGAAATATAAGACAATAAGTTCATGCTGTTTTAAAACACTAAGTTTATGGTAATTTGTTATAGCAGCAATGGGTAATGAATATAATTTGTAACAAATTCTTACCTATAATAGAAACAAATCTATGCATGGGTAATGATTATGAAAGGCGTTTAGGGATTAAGGAAATGAATGATATCTGAGAACTTGAAAGACTATCATCTGAGAATGTGTGGTATCCAAAGAGGGAAGAATATACTCCAAAATTTTGAAAGCAGAACTTCTAAAAGTTTAGTGAAAAGTTTGCATTACTCCATAACATGAAGTTTTGAAAGGAAATATAACTTTAGAAGGTTGGAAAGTTCTCAAAAGATGTAATTATGACTGTATAATCCTATAGATTGAATTGTATGAAGCTACAGAAGGCATGCTTATCAAATATGTAGATGGCATGAAGCCTGGCAAGAGAATGAACACATTGTATGTCAGAACCAGAATTGAAACAACAAAAAAAATCTTGTCAGTCTGTAGCAATGGGATGAATCTCTAAAAAGATAGAAGTTAACAGGGATTAACATAAGATCTTACACTTGGGTCCAAAAACTCAACTGCCCAAATGCAGTTGGAAGTGATGTAGCATAGCAGCATGTGATAAAACGACTGTTGAGTTTTAATAAACCAAAAAGTTAAAGAGATATGATAATGGAATAATAGAAGTGCTAAAGATTTCAAAAAAGTTTTTTTCTACCATTGTCTGCTGGTCAGCTCCTATAAGGCAATTGGCTAGTTTTGGATCTGTTATAAGAAAGGAATAAGTAAAGCAAACATGTATGACACTAAGTGATAAGCCTCAATAAAGATATTGAGGGTGTTTATTCTGAAGAAGAAAAAACTCCAAATTAAGGGTGAGGAGGGGAATGATAGATCTCTTCAAATATTTTGAGAACTTATGAATCAAAGGTTTTAGGTTTATTGTAATTGGGTCTAAAGGTCAGAACTAGGATCAGTGAGTAGAAGCCCCAGGAAGACAGAACCCAATTCAATATAAAGGAGAAGTTACAGTCATAGTTGTCTAAAACTCAGATGCGCTGTTTGAAGAGTGGGTTCCCCGTCAGTGGAAATGTCCTAACACAAATTAAACCACCACGTAGTAGAGAATTGTAAAATATATTCAAACAGTGAAAAAAAATGTAGGTCAATTTAACTTACAGTTTCTAATGCTATGCCTGAGGAGTATGTTTAAAAATAATTATTATATGAGACTTGTTTTAATTTAGTTTTTACAGGAGCAAGATTAATTTTTTGGGTAGTGCACGCTGAGCATCTCTAATCTAAAAATGTAAAATCCAAAATGCTCCAAAATATAAAACTTTTTAAGTGCTGATGTCCACACCTGACACTTTTGCTTTCTGATGATTCAATGTACCCAAACTTTGTTTCATGCACAAAATTATTTAAAATGTTGTATTAAATTATTTAAATGAATTTTGTGTTTAGACGTGGGTCTCATCCCCAAGACATCGCATTATGTATAGGCAAATATTCTGAAATCCAAAACACTTGGAGTCCCAAACATTTCAGATAAGGGCTACTCAACCTGTATGTCTATATCTTGCTAATAACAAACTCTGTTATATCAAGCTCCTGGTTGATACAATGTGGAAAGTTCTTTTAGCAAAGAATAGAAAAGAATTAGTTTCAGGGAACTTTGTTAAGATTTTTCTTCTAGTTGTGTCAACTTGGTTATGCCATGGACCCCAGGTTTTGGTCAAATACTGGTATAGACATTGCTATGAAGTATTTTTTAGATATGATTAACACTTAAATTAGTAGACTTTGAGTAAAACACGTTATTCTTTATAATGTGAATGTGCTTCATCCAATCAGTTAAAGGCCTTAAGGGCTCCCCTGAGCAAGAAGGAATTCTGCCTCCAGACTTCCTCTGGGCTCCAGGTTCCAACTCAGCCTGCCCTGGGCCTCCAGTCTGCTGGGCTGCCCTGCAGATTTTGGACTTGCCAGCCCTAGCAACTTCATGAGCAAACTCCTTAAAATAAATCAATTTCTCTCTCTGTTTTATCTATATCTATATATCTGTATCTATATCCTACTTGTTCCATTGCTCTGGAGAACACTAACTAATACAGCCATGAACTTCCTCAATCTCTTGTCCTACCCACTCCACTTTTCCCCTTTGATTTCTATCCTTGAAATATACCTTCCTCTGGGGTAAGATCTAGATGTTTCCTCAAAACTTCTTATATCAAAGACACTTCCACCTCTCCTCTCACTTCATAACCACACTTTGTGTAATGTTATCAGGAAATTTGCATGTTAGCACATTTTGAAAAAACTGATTGGCATATATCTTCCTATCAAGAAAATGGAATCTATGATAAACTCCTTAAAAGCCTCACCCAGGATTTGTTGTAAGGATTATTAAAATTAATATACGTGAATTAGCTTTTTAGACAAAACCCTACTGCATTTAAAAAAATTTTCTGTTGTCTTTCTTCACTCTCAAACTTACAAATATGTCACCTACGTCACTGAAGAACTGTTCCAGAATACAGGCTATAAATCAATTTGGGGAAATTCAACAATTTAATGCTGATTAGAGAAATCAGAATGGATTTTTGAAGGAGGTAGAAAATGTGTTAATTGTTAAATGGAGGACAGGAGTTCAATAAATAAATATCCAAAGAGAGGACATTCTAAGCAACTATAATAATAAATAACATTAATTTATTTCCTATTATATTTTGCCCCAGAGTGCTTATACAATGTGTTATATACCATATCAGCACTTTTCTAGCATGAAGTCATTTAACTCTGTAAGAGGCATACTATTAATAGCCCCATTTTACAGATGCAGAAACTGAGGACTTGAAAAGTAAGTAAATGACCCAAGGTCACATACTACAAGAGTGATAGAGCAAACACTTGAATTCTGAGTGTCTAATTCCAAAGGCCAAGCTCTTAATTATCATATGGTAATGCCTCTTAAATTGAGAAGAATTATTAGATCAGTGCCTGGAAATGAGAAAATGTGGGATGAGTTTTTAATGTGACTGAGAAATAGCATGATTAGACTTCATGGCATAAGGCACTATGGCAGACCAGATGTTCAGAAATACATTTCCTGGTACAAGATAACTAAAATTCTGGATTAAATGTTAAAAAGAATTCAAATAAATAATTGAGATGATAAATGGATTCCCTTAAGGATAGCATTCATTAATCTGGAGAGGTAAGCAAACTCTGGTGATGGTTGGTATTAACCCTGAGGATATCTGCCAAAGCCTGGTGGCCTAAAGTCTAAGTATTATTGGCTTATACATGTTGGGGACAGGAAACAAAGCTTTAGGCTGGAGCAGGACGGAAGCTAGATAACTATAGACTTCTGCACGAAAGTCAAACACCTGAAGGGTGATGCTCCCAGTGACTGACCAAAAAAAAGTTGATAGTAGGGATATTTGCTATTTAGTCTTGGCTCTGGATGGAACAGGGGAAAAAACAATAGTCTCTCCTGAAAACTCCTAATTATGGAACATATACTCATTGAATAAGAACTAGAATTCAAACATCTATGGAAGCTAGGAAACCCCAAAAGGTGGTGGAGAAAGCAGTGCCTATGAGGCCAAGAAGCTGAACAAAGCTTTTAATCATTTTAGGAAGCTTACCAAAAGGATGGTAACCCCAGAAAGCTTTCCAGACTTTAAATTAAGAAATTTAAAGGGCTATAGTTTAGGACTAATGTCTAGATGGAATAAGGCTAGTCTTCCCAATGAACACAACGCATTTCAAATTAGCTTAATATCAGACCACATGAAGTGATCTGCTTTTATCCTCATACCTGCAATAATTAAAAACATATCCTCTCTAGAGGGAAAATGTATTCTCAAGAGCTTCAGTTTATCTCTTCAATTATTTAGCATAATATTTGACTTTCCATAAAAGAAAGTTACCATGAATGTCATGAAACAAAACAATTGACCAAAAACTAAGAGAATAAGTAGACATTAGAATAAAATCTAAGATCAACTGACAAGTTGGAATTAATAGATGTAGACTTTAACATAATGATTATTATATGTTCAATAAATTGATGGAAAATTTAGTAGGCAATTAATTCTAATGAATGATTAAAATGGAAATTCTAGAATAGATAAATATAATTATTACAAGTAAGAACTCAGTAGACAAATTAGGAACAGAACGGTTTTAGCTAAATAGAGGATTAGTGAACTGGAAAACAGGACAGTAGAAAATATACAGACTAATGAACAGAGAAACAAATGAATAGGAAAAGCAATCTAAACAAAAGAACCTCAAAATTATCAGGACCGTCATATGGGACATGGAAGAAACGTCTCTTGTAGGTGCATTTGAAGTCCCAGAAGCAGAGTAGGAGAATGTTGCCATTTTTGAAGTGATTCTGACCAAGAACTTTCCAAGGTTACATATCAGAATTTTCCTAGGTTAAATACCTAGTATTTTACTAGGTTAAATATCCAGAAGTGGAATAAATACTATGTCCACATAAAAACCTATACATGAATGTTTATAGCAACTCTATTTACAAATACTCCAAACTGAAAACAACCCAAATGTTCTTTGATGCATGGTTAAACAAACTATAGCATATCCACACCATGAAATACTTAGTCAACAATAAAAAGAATTATTGATGCACACAGTAATATGGACGAATCTCAAATGCATTACGCTGAGTCAAAGAAGATAGGCTCAAAAGATTACATACTGGCTGGACACGGTGGCTCATGCCTGTAATCCTAGCACTCTGGGTGGCCAAGGCGGGAGATTGCTTGAGGTCAGGAGTTCAAGACCAGCCTGAGCAAGAGCGAGACCCCATCTCTATAAAAAACAGAAAAATTAGTCGGGCGTGGTGGTGTGAGCCTGTAGTCCCAGCTACTCAGGAGGCTGAGGTAGGAGGATCACTTGAGGCCAGGAGTTTGAGATTGCAGTGAGCTATGATGACGCCACTGTACTCTTCCCCAGGTGACAGAGCCAGACTCTGTCTCAAAAAGAAAAATAAAAAGACTTACATGCTGCATGATTCCGTTTGTCTGACTTTCTTAAAAAATAAAACGACAGTGATAGAAAACAGATTGGTGGTTGCTCTGGGACAGGAGCAGTGGGTGTATGTGACTACAAATGGATAGCAAGAGAGAGTTGAGGGATTACCGAACCGTCCTGCATCTTGTCTGTAGTGGTGGTCACACAAATCTATTCACATGTTAAAGTTCATAGAACTGTGTACTAGGAAAGGTCAATTTTACTGTGTGTTAATTTAAAAAATAATACTGAAAATAAAGCAAGGCAAAATTAATTCTTTGATGAGAAAAATGAAACAAACTGATCAAGAACTAAAGAAAGCAAGAACAAAAAACTCAACAGAAATAATGGGAAAAAGGAACATAAATAAAGATGTTGCAGAGATTTAAACCATAGGAAGAAAATATTCTAGATATCTTTACACCAATGTGCTTGAGAAATTTAGTGAAATAGACACTTTTTAAGAAAAAATATATACAACTTCAACTGACTAAAATTTTTTTTGAAAAAAATCTAAAATAACTGAACCAGTAGTTTTAAATAATCCTGCAAAGAAAGCAACAGGCCCAGAGCTATAGGTGAATTCTCTCAAATAACCAGGCAAAAAATAATTACAATCCTATTCAAATTCTTTCAGTGATAATAAAAAGGATATCTCCCAAGTAATTTTGTTCATTTACTATAAAGTTTATACCAAAGCTGATTAGGTCATATGAGAAAGGAAACTTAAATATCAATATCATTTACAAATATAGATCTAAACAAACTGAATCTAATGATGTATGGATATGTATAACATGCATTATAATTAAGTTGTGTTGATTTTAGGAATGCAATGTTGGCTCAACATTAAAAATTATTAATATAATTTATCACATTAAAGGAAAATCATATAATTGTTCCATTAGACAATAAATATTGGATAATTTAAGCATGTTTTCATGAGAAAATATATTGGCTAACTGGAAAATAGAAGTGAGCATCCTTAAGATAATAGGCATGTTCAAAAATACCTATAATAAACATCATATTTAAAGGAAAATATCCAAAAAATTTTTTAAAGTTAATTTTTTAATTAAAAAATATTTAAAGATCACACATGTTTAATATCATGTCTTCTATTAAATATAGTAATGGAGAAAATTCTAGCCAGCCCAAAAAGACAAGAACAAAAGTTAGAAGAATTGACAAAAACAAACTAGCTGTCTGTATACCCGTAATAATCAGAAAGAAAATATGATTTCAAAAGTTAACATTTTTAAATAGCAATAATAATGTCAGGTGTCTCTGAATAAAGTTCTCATATAACCTCATCATTCATATAACTCAAAAAATTAAATCTAAGGCATACATGAAAGAGGAACCAATACGTGGAGAAAAACACCATGTTCATAAAGGCAGACTCAGTGTCATGAAGAGGTTCATTCTCTCCCTGTACTGCTTGTGGATGCAATGCAGTGGCAACTTAAAATTACTTACAGGATCTGTATTTTTATTTTGTCTTTTTTTTTTTTTTATCTTTCCAGTCTGATTCTAATATTTACATGTAAAAGCAAAGGGCCAAGAATAACCATGACATTTCTAGAGAGAATAGGCTGTGGAGACTTGCCTTCTGAAATAGCAAAATCTATTTTCTACATATAGTAATAAAAGAGTAGAATTGATGCAAAGAAGTACAAATGGACTAATAAAAAAATAGAAGCTGAAAAACAGATTCATATATATATGTGTATATATATATATGATAGGGGAAGAATGAGATAATCAATAAAAGAAGCTGAGACTTTATCAAGACTGATTGTGTCCTACTGTGAAAAAATTAACACTATGGTAGGTGAAATAACATGGATATTTGTCCAACATTGTATAACAAAAACCAATTCCAGGTTCATTAACTGCCTACATGTAAAGGCCAAAATTTTAAAACTTTTGGGAAATGCCATAGGAAAATTTCTTAAAAACTAACCATAGAGAAAAATTGCTTAAAGAAAAAACTAACTTTTAAACTATCAAAGATAAAGATTGATAAATTTTACTGCAAAAGACCTAACAAGAATGAAATGACATGGGGTAAACAGAGAAATTTTTGTAACACATATAGTTGATGCATTTTATTAATATATAAAATAGGTCAAGTATACTTACAGAAATACTATGAAGCAAATGAGGAAAGAAAAAAAACATTCACTAAAGCGTCTATGTTTGACCTGGTGACAGAGAGGCATAACAAAATACCTAGAGATCATGTTTGTAGACTTTAGATAATGATTTAGTAATTCCCTTAAAAAAATAAAGAAAATGTGACTTAGAATAATAAAGTCTTATATATCATCAAAATTTTAAAAAGTATATTATTTAAAACTTCTTCCTTTGTTTTTTGCAGCAACAATAGCTTTTCCCTGAAAAACCACACCATTAACCCCCTTTTTCTGCACTAACACCTTTAAACAGATAGGAATATATGAATATCTTTAGAATAACTTTGTTTTGGTTATTAACTTACTTATTCATCTGTAAAAGGTATTCACTAAAAGAAAAAACCAAAAGGAAAGCATAATAAAAATAAACCTCTTATAAAAAACAGTGAAAACTATAAAATATAGTTTTCTATAAACTATAGTAAATATAAAAATGTTTAATCTTAAGGTATATAAACATATAAGGTCACATAGAATGATTTAAATAAATGGAAATGTAGCCCATGCTTCTGAAATGGTTTTGAATATAAAGATATTAAACTTTCCAAAATTATCTATAACTTTAATATAACTTCAATATAATATAACAGTTTATTCTAATACATTTAATATTATAATTCTGGTGAACAGATAAGAGAAGTTTTAAAATAAGGCCTTGCTCTACCTTCTTTTCAGTATGCAAAGATCTGTTTTGTCTAATTCCACCTTGTTAATTATACCTTTGGCATTCTTTCCATTCTCATTTATTTTAGATGACTTGATATGCCAAAAGCTCATAGAAGAATATTAAGAATCTATGTCAACATTTGGGTTTCTGTCAATTCTTCCTTGTATATCCCACAGATTTTGCTATATATACCTTGTTCCTAATATATACCTATTTTACTAAGCACATAAAGGTTCAGGATTCATATTTTTATTGGGAAATGCATCTTTTTATTGAAAAAACTTTGTGTGTGTCCTATATAATGCTCCCTTGGGTTGCTGGGGTAAAAATCTTTTAATGCATATTTCATCATATTTTATAGTTGCTTTTTTTTAAAGATTTTTAAACCCTCCATTTTAGGTTTGAACAGACTGGAACATATTTACATTTTTTAATACAGTTCTCCAGTGTCTTCATCAGTAGGTCTCTTTAGTTTTGGACTACTTATTTGTAAAGTTGACTTTTTGATTCTCTTGAAGAAAGACATTTGTTTGAAGTTTTCATATATATTAAACAAAAGTGAATGGAATTTTCCTTTCCTCTTTAATATGGGTTGATCTATATGCTTTCTCATTTCTAATTTGCTGATAAACAATTTATTCACAGGCAGGTTATTTTTTTAATTAGCATTTAGAAAGAACAAACTCTTAGATATATTTATTAATTTTATGCTTTGATGCCTTTTATTTATTTATTTATTTGTTCTGGCCTTTATCTTTTATTAAATCTTTCCTTCTATTTATCTTTGGGATATTTTTCTATTTTTTTCTTAAGACTTTAAGTAGGTATTTAATTCCTTTCTTTTTCTTTTTCTTTTTTGAAAACATGTCCAAGTATTTTTGTTGTAGTAATTCCTCCTAAGTTTTGATCTGTAAGCTTTAAATTGGAATTATTTCTTTGAAATATTTAGTTATTATGTTCTTTCTACCTTCATTTGACCTTCTTGCTCTTTAGGATACATTTGTTTGTTTCAACATAATTGGAGATTTAAAAAATTTTTCATTATTATACATTACATATTGCATATATTATGTATGTGTATTATATAATCCATTGCTAGGCAAAATATATGATTTTAAAAAATTTATTCAGACTTTTTGTGGCCTAATACAGTATGGACTTCTATAAATCAGACATTGACAGATGGAAATAAAGCATATTCCCTGTTTTGTGATCCAGAATTAGATGAAGTTTATTAAGTATATTGTTCATAATCAACATGCCTTTGTTTATTTTTATTTATACATTGAAAATAAATAACTAGTGGTCTTCCTCAGAGGGGAGAAACTAATATTTGGTTTTTACAGACCCAGGCTTCTTCCCCTACAGGTAGAGTAAACCATTTTGTGTACCTCTGTGTTTCGGAGCCAGAGATAAAATTTAACCAGTTAGCCACGGCCCTCCACGTCCTGGAGGTTGAAGGACTTTGCAGGGACTTCTGTAGGGTAACTGTGGAGCGTGCATGTTTCTTCCTGTGGCTTTGGAAGCTTCCACAAGAAGTTTTTATGCTGGAGCTTAGTAAAGAAGGAGGGAGGGAACTACTTCACCCCATCTCAGTAACAGCAGCCCTGGCAAGCCTGCCTACTCGTAACAGCAGAGCGTCTCTGAGCCTTTCCTGTGTTCTGCCTTCTTAGTGCAGCATTAAATATAGTTTTCACAGAGAGCAGAAATCGCTAAAGAACCACTGTTCTGGATCCTTCTCAATGGGTTACACATAGTAGGTACTCAGCAGATATCAATAAATAGAATAGGTCTGTATTAAACTTCACTCTACTTCTGCAGTTACAGGACCTTTTGGACATACGAATCACGAGTGGGTAATCATTATTTTCCATTATTGCCATTATTATTGGGAAATAAATGCTAGTCCCCTGCGATGTAATAGCAAGGCACATATCTGACGGATGGAACACTGATATTTTTGTGTGTCATGCTAGTTGTATTTTCTAATGAATAAAACATGTTATTTTACAATAGACACGTCAAAACTCTGGAGCACTTTAGCAACATTTAAATTAATAGTTCTATATTTTCTCAGATATCCTCTGACAGTTTAAAATTTCCTAAGCACATTTCAGAGGATATGAAGATGTTAATGGAGAATTTTATCTCACATATTTGCTTCTAGATTACCAAATATCACCCTTTTTAATGGTACACAACACTCCAACTGGTAGAAAGTCTCCCACCAGACTCTGAGCTCTTTGAGGATCAGGAGAAGCCCTTTATTCAGGTTTGATGCCTGCGAGAAAACCACAGCCTTGAGACTCTTCTGTTCCTCCTTTGGAACCTCGTAGTCAGAGGTCAGGGGATTTGATTGCACAATCGCTTTTATGGAGCTGACACAGCAAACATTCAGTGAGATTTGTCCTGGGTTTGTTGTGTGGCCTTGATGAAAAATGCTGCCCAATCTGGGTTATCATTTCTCTACTCCTGAGATCGGCACTTGTCCAATGAATCTACTGTTCCTTTTGTTGCTCATGCTTTTTTGTGTTATATCTAAGAATCTTTTGCGAATTCCAAGGTTATAAAGATTTACCCCTATGTTTTTTTCTTAGAGTTTTATAGTTTTAACTCTTACATTTAGATCTTTGATCTATTTTAAGTTAATTTTTATATGGCGTGAGTGACGTAAGGGTCCAAATTCATTCTTCTGTATATGGCTATCCACTTTTCCCAACATAATTTGCTGAAAGACATTTCTTTCTCCATTGAATGGTCTTAGCTAGCACCCTTGTTGAAAATAGGTTGACTACTGATTTGTGAGTTTATTTCTGGGGACTCAATTCTATTCCACAGATCTAAGTCTTTGTGCCATTATGATGCTGTATTGATTACCATTGCTTTGTACTACTTTTGAAATAAAAAAGTGTGACTCCTCCTACTTTCTTCTTTTTCAGATTGCTTTGGCTATTCTGAGTTTCTTGCCATTCCATATGAATTTTAGAATCAGCTTGTCAGTTTCTAGAAAATGGTCAGCTGGGATTTTGAGGGGTTGTGTTGAATCTATAGATTAGTATAGGAAGAACTGACATCTTAACAACATTAAGTATTTCAATTCATGAACATGGGATGTTTTTCCATTTATTTAGATCTTCTTTATTTTCTTTCAACAGAGTATGAGTTTTGGACTTCTTTTGTGAAGTTTATTCTTAACCACTTCGGTACCAGCATCGTATAGTAGTCAGCCACAGATGAACGCGAGCGTCGACTTTAGCCGACAGCCAAAAGCTTTTACTTTTATCTCTGCAGTTGCAGTGTGTGCGTTCAGCTAATAAGTTACTATGAATCTGTGACCTTTTAACAAGTCCTTAGTCGGACTTATTATAGTTATTTTCCTAAAGCTGCCTGTAAAGCTTTCAATGCTTTAAAGCTTTCCTCCTCACACAAGAGCAAAACGGATTCGTCGTCAATGCACAGCACAAACTATCCTGCGGACTGTGAGTGCCGGCTGTGGGCAAGGTTTTGCGGCCGGTGGGCGCCGTACCTAAGTGGTTAAGTACTTTAGGCTTCCTGATGCTGTTGTGAATGGACTTGTTTTCTTAATTTCATTTTCAAACTACTCATTGGAAGTGCATAAAAATGCAATTGATTTCTATATATTGATCTTGTGTACTTCAACCTTGATGAATTTGTTTATTAGTTCAAGTAGTTTTTAGGCAATTCCTTTGAATTCTATTGTAAGATTGTATCATCTGTGAATAGAGATAGTTTTGCTTCTTTCATTCTGATCTGGATGCCTTTTCTTTCTTTCTTTTTTTCTGTTTTTTGCCTAATTATTGTGGCTAGAATTTCCAGTATATTGTTGAATAAAATTGTTAAGAACAGATATTTTCTTTTATTCCTGGTCTTAGGGAAAAGCATCCAGTCTTTTACCATTAAGTATGATGTTAGCTGTGGTTTTTCCATATGTCCTTTATTAGATTGAGAAAGTTCCTAGTTTTTTGGTGTTTTTATCAAGAAATGGGTTGGGTTTTGTCAAATACTTTTTCTTTGCTTATTGAGATGATCGTGTGATTTTCATTTTTTATTCTATGGATATGATGTATTATATTAATTGATGTTTAGATGTTGAATGGACTTTTCATTTTTAGGATAAATCCCACTTGGTCCTGGGGTATAATTCTTTTTATATGATATTAGATTCAGTTTGGTAGAATTTGTTGAGGAGTTTTGAATCCATATTCATAAAATATGATGATCTGTAGTTTTCTTGTGATGTCTTCATCCGGTTTTGGTATCAGGGTAATAATACTGTCCTCATAAAATGAGTTGGGGAGTGTTTCTTCCTCTTTTATTTTCTGGAAGAATTTGTGAAGAATTAGAATCTTTTTTAAATGTTCGGTTGAATTCAGTAGAGAAGCCATCTGGGCCTGTGCTTTTCTTTGTGCATAGTTTTTTGATTATTAAATTAATCTCTACACTAGTTATAGATTATTAAATCAATCTCTACACTAGTTATATTCAGATTGTCTGTTTTTTCTTGAATCAGTTTCAGTAGTTGTGTTTTTCTAGGAATTTGTTCACTTGCTCCACATTATCTAATCTGCTAATGTACAATTGTTCATAGTATTCATTTATAACCCCTCTCCCCTTTTTCAGCTCTTCTGGAAGGTTGAAAGTAATGTCCCCTCTTTCATTTGTGATTCTAGTAATTTTAGTGTCTTGTTTTTCTTTGTTAACTAACTAAAGGCTTGTCAATTTTGCTGATCTTTTCAAAGAACTAGCTCTGGGTTCCATTTATTTTCTCTATAGTTTTTCTATTTCTATTTCATTAATTTATCATTTTTTTCCTTCTGTTTGCTTTAGGTTTAGTTTTTTCTTCTTTTTGCCAATGTCTTAAGTTGGAATATTATGATATTGATTTAAGATCTTTCTTATTTCTTAATATAAGCTTTTGCAGCTATAACTTTCCCTTTAAATACTTTAGCTATATCCTACAAGTTTGGTATGTTGTGTCTTCAGTTTCATTCATCTCAAAGTATTTTCTGATTTTCTTTTTGTTTTCTTCTTTGACCCATTGGGTATTTTTGAGTGTGTTGTTTTACTTCCACATATTTGAGAGTTTTCTCAAAGTTTTTCATGCTATCGATTTTTACTTTCATTCTACTATGGCTGGAGAACATTTTTTTTATTATTATTTCTATCCTTTTAAATTTATTCAGGGATGTTGTATGGCCTAGAATATGGTCTGTCCTGGAAAATATTCTATATGCACTTGAGAAAAATGTATATTATATAGTTTCGAAGCAGCATGTTCCATAGACGCCTGTTGGGTGTAGATAATTTATGCCGTTGTTAAAGTTTTCTATTTCCTTGTTGATCTTATGTCTATTTACTCTGTTCATTATAGGAGATGATATATTAAATACTCCAACTGTTATTATTGAATTGTCTCTTTCTCTCTACATTTCTGTCAGTTTTTACTCATGTATTTTGGTATTCTCTTATGAGGTGCAAATATGTTTATAATTTTTATAACTTCCTGATGGATTGACCCTTTTATCATTATGAAATATTCCTTTTTATTTCTAGTAACATTTTTTGTTTTGAAATCTATTTTGTCTAACATTAAAGTAGTCACTAGCTTCCTTGTTACTACTCATGTGATATATCTTTTTCCATCCTCTTACTTTCAATCTATAATATTTGTATCTTTGAACTTACAGTGTCTCCTGTAGACACCATAGAGCTGGATTATGTTTATTTATTATGTGTAACAATCTCTGCCTTTTGATTGGATTGTTTAATCCATTCACATTTAATATGACTATTGGAATAGTAAAATTATACTAGCATTGACTAGCACATCTATGTCTGCTATTTTCCTTTTTGCTTTCTATATGTCACATATCTTTTTGTTCCTATATTCCTCTTTTGCTGCTTACTTTACAATAAGTAAAGCATTAAATGTAGCATTTGAATTTCTTTAGTGTAGCATTTCTAATATAGCATTTTACTTTCTTTAATGATTTCTTTACTATGTACTGTATTTTTGAGTTATTTGTTAGTGTTGCTCTAAGGTTTACTCTATACATCTTAACTTTTCAAAATCAGCTTCAGGTTTATACTATCTTAATTCCAGTAATATATATAAATGTTACTCCTATATAGCTCTATTCTCTTTTCCTTGATTTTGTGGTGTTATTGTTATATCTATTAATGTTACAAACATAACAATACTTTGTTATAACTATTATTTTATCATCTGTAGCTATTTCATTAGCCCCGTAGAGCTTTCCTCTTACCTCCCTTTTTTGTGCTGTTATTGGCAAATACATTACACACATATTACATTTCTATATGTTACATCTCAACATTATATTATATACGCATTATTTTATATGATTATTTTTAAATTAGTTATGACAAAAAGAGAAAAATGTGCATTAATACTGTCTTTTATATTAATAATTAAATAATTACTGTTATAAGGTTTTGTTGGTTTATTTTTAAATGTGGATACCAGTTACCATATGGGATCAACATGTTCTCAACCAGAAGAATTTCTTTTAGTATGTCATCTAAGGCAAGTCTGCTAGCAAAAAATTCTGTCAGTTTTTTTTTCTTTTTTTAGTTGAGAAAAGTCTTCATTTTGCCTTTATTTTTGAAAACAAAGATAGTTTTGCTGGGTATAAGATTCTATCTAAGTAGACAGTTTTGATCTTTGAGTCTTTTAAATATGTTATCTTATTGCTTTGCAGCCTTTGTTAAGTCCACTAATACATTAGCTCATTGAGGTTCCTTTGCAAATGCCTAGTTGTTTCTCTCTTGATGTTTTCAAGGTTTTCTTCTTGTGTTTGACTTTCAGCGTTTTTACTATTATGCATCTGTTTTTGGATCTGTTAATGTTAATGCTATTTAGTGTTTCTTAAACTTCCTCCATATATAGATTATTATTATTATTTTTAATTTGAGAAGTTTTCTGCTATTATTTCTTTGAATATTTTTTGTGCCCTTTTTACTTTTTCTCTTTTCCTTGTGCTATGCTAGTATATGTTGGTATGTTTGATAATGTTTCACATTTATCTGACATTCTATTCACTTTTATTCATTTTTTGGCTTTCATACGTTTTAACAATTTATCTTTAAGTTCCATAATTGTTACTTCTAACAGTTCAAATCTATGTTGAGTCCCTCCAGGGAATTCATTCTTACTTCAGTACTTTTCAATTACAGAATTTCCACTTGGTTCTTTTTTATAATTTCTATATCTTTATTGATATTCTCTTTTTGTTATCATACTTTCCTTCACTTCTTGAATCATGCTTTCTTTTATTCTGTGAACATATTTGTAATGACTTTCTTGAAGTGTTTTTCTGTTAATTCTGACATATTTTCATTTTACAGGCAGTTTTCAATGACTGCTTTTTTTCCCAGTGTATGGGTCATATTTTTTCCGTTTCTTTGCATGACTTGTAATTTTTTGTTAGACACTGGATTTTTGAATAATGTATTGTAACAACACTTTGTATTTGTCCCCACAGCCATCTGACACTTATTATTGTTTTATTGTTTACATTTTAGTGACTTGCTGGATTATTTTAGTGAAGTCCATTTCCCCCACACAGTGCTCAGCATCTGATGTTCTTCCTCAGGGAGGCTCAGCTTTGGATATGCTCAAAGTTTTGATAGAACATTCTTCTCTTCTTCACCAACTACATCTAGATCTTAAACTCAACTAATTGAGTTGATTGCTGTATTGCTGGGGCATAATTTACTCTACAAACTAATCAGATTCTGAGGTTCTTTGAAGACATAGTTTCTGAGATCTATGTTTGACCTTTGTTCCGAGCCCAGGGATCCTCCCAGTTGCCTCATTTCCCAATTTTCTCCTGCAAACTAGCCAGCCTACTGTCTATGCCATCTCTTCATCAAATCTACAAATCCCCTCCCAATTGCTTTTCACCACAACCTCTACTGTTCTTGAGAGCTTCCTTAGGTTTGAACTTTTCCATACACTTTTGCCAATGAAATCAGTTCTTTTGGAAGAGATTAAAAGCTATCTGTTTCATTGCCTGTTTTTTCCTCAGAGAAATCTCTGAGCTAGGTACTGGAGCTGAGTGGGGAACAACGACAAGCTTCTCTCTGAGTGACGTGCTTGCTTTAGGATCTAAGTACTTGGTGGGAGGTGGCAGCAGCCTGAGGTCCTCTCAGCTTATCTCTCAGGACCACTACCATATGAGCAGGGGCAAGGGTGATTGGGTCTCCCAGTACTCTCAGCATGCCACACCCAAGGTAGAGCCTATATGAGTCTATTCCGTGAGTGGAGATTGAGCTGAAGAAAGGAACCACTGCCTCTCAGTTGCACTCATTCAGGACTTAGCTCAGCAACAGGTGGTTGGGGGCAGGATGTCCAATATTGAAAACCTGCTTCTTCCAGCAGGAAAGCCCTCTAACTGGGCCCTGGGGATAGAAGGAGCCCTGTGTTTTTGCATACTGCAGTCTGTAGTGGAATTGGATTAGGGGGATTGGGAGAGACCAGTCTTAGTACAAATACCACAGATTCTTGGCTTTCTTACCAAACTTTCATAGATTTTCTTGAAGAGATGGTTCTTCTCTTGTTATTTGCCCTTAAGACCATTTCCAGAGCCTTTAAATTCCCTCTCCATCCTCATTCTTATCCTAAACTCTACACTCCAGTCATAGCTGCCTTTCTTCCCTGAAACAAGCCATACGCTCTTTCACCTCCACAGTTTGCTCATGTTGTTCCTTCAATCTGGGGGGTGACTTCCTTTTCTTTACGTGGCTGCCATCTACTCTTACATGGGAATATTTTGCCAAATCTCCATCTCTGGGTTAGGTGCTTTCTTATATATTCTCATACTTACTCTAATCTTCCTGCCTATATCATTTATCATGCAATAATTACCTATTTATGTATATACATCCCCCATTAGACACTAAGGCCTCTTGAAACAGTATATTAGTTAGGGATTGAGTTTGGCTGCACATAACAGACGACTTAAACAACAGTAGCTAAACCAAAGAGAAGTTTATTTTTTCTTAAGTAATGAGAAGTCCAGAGGTATATGCATACTGGCGTTGGTTCAACTGCTCAGAAATACCAGGTCTGAGGATCCTGCAATCCTCTTGGACTTTTCCTTCTTAGTACATGATGGGTGTTCCAGCTCTAGCCATTATAACTGCATTTCAGGGAGGAGAAATAGAACAGAATAAGGAAGACAACACAATAATGATTTGTTAAAATAATAGTCAAAAACAGTAGACTTCTGCTTATGTCTCACTGTCCTGAATAAGTTACAAGACCAACTCTTCCAGCTGCTAGGAAGCTGGAAAACACAGGCTTTTCCACTAGTTCCTAACAAAACTAGAGTTCCGTTGATAAGGAAGAAGGGATAATGGACAGATATCAAATAGGCAAAAATAGTCTCTGAAATAAGCAAGGACAACATCTCTATTATTCACCATTGTAAACAAATTGTTTTTCATAAACCACATTGTAAGCCACAGTGTTTACCAGAGAACCTGTCATATAATAAGTGCTCAGTCGATAATAATTAAATAAATACTATAGGAAAAAGGATGTGATAGACTTGTAATGAAGCGCCTTCACCTGACATGGAATTGTTTACATAGCAAGTCATAGCAGATTGCAAGGGGTCTTGTTCATATCATGTTATGATTCTTAACCTGAGCTGAGGGGTGGCCTGGGGTGAAGAATGCTTATCAGAATCTAGGAAACAGAGCTTTAAAGTGTATCCATTTGTCTCTACATATGATGATATATGTCCTCACTGAGACTCAACTGATTTGGTATAAGTTCCCTGTGTTATAGACAAAGAAACAGAGGCACAGTTAAATGACTTCCTCAACATCACGAGATTACCGGTGCTTAAGGAATATTGAATATTTTATAACTTTAATATGAAAAGAGCTTAAAACAAAATATACTACAAAACTAGCAGAATGAAAAATTAATAAATTATAGATTTTAAATTGGGTTTTTAAAAGAGGTAAATTTAAAATTACCAAAGATCACTGGGATGTAACTGAAGTTTGCTTTGCAAATGTATTTCATGACATCTCACTTGAAATGTGACCTTGAGAATCACAGTCTTCCTTTTCATTTATAAAAGAACAGAAAATTACAGACAGACATCTGCAGTAAGCCCTACGAAAACTTCAATTGAAGGATGGCAGAATAGCCACGGATAATTCAAGGCACATGTCTTAATGGTGCAATGGCCTTTCATGTCATTTGAATTAACATCTTGTCTAGTTAAAGTTCACAAATAAATTTTAAAATTTGAGAACTCCTCCCAGAAATGATTTCATAGTATTCTGTGGATAACAGTGTTTTCACGTCACCTCATCTTTGCTTGCTTATTGAATTAACCTTGTTAAAGGTTACATTTTCTGTATTTAGTTTAGCATCTGTGTCCTTTGAAGTTCAAATTCCATGTCTACTACAGTCATCTTGGAGTTCAGTATTGTGTTGTCTCAGATGGACTCAGGATTGCCAATCTGTTTTGCTTCTTCTTTAACTGGAAGGCATTCAATTACAATTTGCAAGTGAATGCCACTCCTCTAAGGTGACAAACCAGGCAGATAATGGCTTAATAACCTTGACAGAAGCTCAAAAATAGGGGAAAAAAAGAATCTCTAATGGAGGTCTTCCCCACTGTGAATCCCACTCCTGGTCCTCACTCCATAAATTAGATGTGAATGACAAATCTTTAAATCTTTGGTCTTATCTTTAAAATAGAATGAATAAAGATAATATACAAAAGTATAATACTTTGGACTTCCATTCGCCTATATGGGATTGATGCAGAGAATTACCCAAAATCACAGGATTTAATCAGTTGGTGCCAGAGACTTAAACTCTGGTCTCCCTATGATGCTACTCCCATCCTTCCACCTATTCATGTAAGTCAAAAGCACACAAGAAAGTGGCAAAGACTGTTAGGTTCTTCCTAGTGTATTTTATCCTCTTCCACAGTAATAGTCATGGAATGAATTCTTCAGTCTCCCTGGTAACTGGCTATGGCCATTTAACTGTGTTCTGGTCAATGGAATTAAGAAAAATAGTTGTACGGCACTTTGAGGAAACTTTGTGAAAAGACATCAGGCAGATAACTGTTAAGCTGGCAGGTGCTGAGATGTTCAACAAGGACAACAGGCCATATTGAAAGTGACAGTTAAGGCTTTATTTGCTTTTCATGATAGTGTGGGCAAGAGCAAAAGGAAGGGGCAGCAGTTCCCCCATGTCCTATTTTTCTCCCTGGAATGGCAGCAGGTGAGGACCAGATGACATGCAGTGCATGCGGGAAGAATTGTCTCCCTGAGGAGGAACCACTAATACAAGGCTCCTGCCTTTTTATGGACACAGGAGACCAAGGGGAAGGAACGGGGGAAGGACTAGGAGCTGAAAAGACTGAGTCATTCTGGGGAAAAGTGCCTATGCTGAGGCAACCGAAAAGGAGGTCTTGGCATAGACATCTGGGAAGTGCCTCCACTGAGGTCCCCAATAAAAAGGCCTCTGCATGCAGATGTGCCTATGAGCACATGAGCAGGGCTCGTGGGCGCAGCTGAGTCTTTCCCTGCAGCTCCTCCCAGAGCACTGAAATGCACTGGCTATACACCAAGTCCCGTGTGCGGAGGGCAGCTTTCCCCTCCAAGCCTGCCAGGTAAAGGCTTTCAATTGCCGACGGTTGGGACTGAAAAATCACACATAGGATTGTGGCCCGGAGCTGGACTCCTAATGACAAATGTTTATTTTTCTTCTTTTCCTAATCCCACTGCTAGGAATGTGGCTCTGGTTGCCATCCTAGATGATGAGGATGAGAAGCACATAGTAAAGACGGCAGAAAGTTGAGCTGGAAAGATCCTGGATCCCTGAAGACTTTTTGGGACGGAATTACCAGACCAGCCCTGGACCCTCCTTGGACCAGGCTTAGATCTTTGCTTCTTCTATGTGACCAAACGGCTCAAATTTCTAACTTGCTTAAGCCACATTTTTTTTTCTAATTGTGATTGAACTTAGCCCTAAGGAATACATTAAGTTTGAAATGCATGGCCTTTAAAAAGCAGTTATGTTATCCTCTTTTTGTTCATTAATTCAACAAATGTCTCTGGGCTTTGTAGCTGGGGGTGATAGTTACATGTACAGCAAACATTTTAAAACATTTCGTAACATATCATGTGCCTGGGAGGAATCATTCACTTTATGTGCCCCACCCCCTTATTTTTTGCTAACCCAACCAGTGTAGAGGAGAATGTCCACTATCGGGTCTTTTCTGATTTTGTGCTTCCTTTAAACTCATATTTAAAGGGTGATCTCTATAACAATTTGCATTCTCCCTGCCCCTATTCTGAATTTCTAGCAAACTCCTCTCTGTCTTTGATCACTTAACCTTCAACGAAGGATGGATGGACCATTTTTCTTCCATTGACAGCTGTTTTGGGTTAAGAAGATTCTTACTGGAAGTGGATCCTTTCCCTGTGCTATATGCCTTTCAACAGGACATGTGCCAACTCTGTATGGGATTCCTCTGACAAATCATCTGTTCTGACAGTGTTTCTTCTTCAGGAAAGGAAAGTCTGTCGGCTCCCAGTTTATTCCGTAATGCCTCTTCATAGGAGACAGCCAAATGTCTCCCGTGTACTGCTACTGAAGGACCTTGATTAATGCCCAGACAAGGACCTGTCTCCTAAATGACTCTTATTCAGAAAATATGTAGTAATAGGACCCAGGCTTGGGTGGTGGATATTGCAGGGGATAGGGGTAGGGGAATAGCTGCAATTCAAGTTTCAACATTTAGCTCTTTGCTCCATCCTGTCTAGATAATAACCAGGAATTAGATGATTGGTATTATTTTCCTTTCTAAGAGGAAATTAGGTCTGCTTCTTTTCCTGGTTGTAAAGTGTATGGTTCCTGGCTGACTTGGATCATGGTTTAGCTGTTCCCTTCAAACAGTGAGGCTCTGGAGCAGGGCCTTCCTTAGGGAGCCTGTATTATGGGCAAAGAACATCCACTAAAGAAAAAAGTTAAAGCAATGATTATGATATCAGTGATAGAGATTTTTTTTTCTGGCATTTTTGAGACTTTATTATTATTTATGTCTCAGGAATTTGTCAACAGACACTAAATATTTTATGCAGAAACGCCTATCAAGCCTACCATGAGTGAGACATTGCACTAAATCCTGTGGTTATTACAGCTAACTAGAAATTCAAGGTGTCCAGATGGAGACAGAAAAGAAACAAGTTAGTAAAATGTGGCATCCCCTAAATGACTTGTGTGCCAGGGTGCTGGGGGCTGAGTGGTACCTATAGGTCAGGCCAGGCTTTCTCAAGGAGGTTGCTCCTTCAACGCAGTATCTGTACCTCTTAATGGAGAGACCATTTTTTTTAGGTCTTTATTTTGTCAATTAACAGCAATAAATTGTCTCATATACTTCAGATTTAACTGTTCTCTACTATGTGCCAGGGAACATTCTAAGCCTTTTGGAGCTTATTTCACCGTTAAACTGTACAATCAAGGAAGCAAGTAGAGTAGCACTTTCTTCTGGGAAGAAAGAATTGCCAGGTATCTTATCTGGTGTGGGTGGTGAAGAATAACCTAAATGACATTTTGAACTGATAAGGAGAAAACTTCATATTACTTATGTCCTAGAAGTGGCTAGGCTGAGGGTTTGGGTTGTAGGTAAAGGTGCCATGAGATTCCATGTTCAAGCCAGAGCTCTCTGAGAAGTGCAAGAGGGCACTATGAAACACGGTTATGCTGGGTGACAAGGGTAGTGTAAAACTGGCCTGTCCTTGGTGGGAGATCTTTGGCCGTTCTTGTAAATCCTGGCATCTCCTCCACACATTCCAAGTGTGAAGGAAACTTCTTTAGATTTATTCATGTCACAAGAAATAGATGAGAGGCAGGAGAACTATTTTCTTCTCTTTGCATCATTTATATTAGCAGGGAATTGTGAACTCATGCTGAGGAGCTTTCTACTTTAAGGTTGTGCTCTCCCTTCTAACTTTAGAAGCATAGAAATACAGACCTTCCAGGCTGATAGGACTTCGCAGTCACCTGGTCCAATACCCTTAAGCATCACATATGTCATTATCTCTTTGATGTTTACCTCCTGACAGTGCATTGTAAGCTTCCTGGGGCCAGGGTCAGTCTGATGCTTATTTTCCTAAGTGGCAACTATATCAAATAGGACCTAACACATAGTGTGTGCTCAGAGGATGTTGGTTAAAGTGAGGAGGGAACTACGATGATTCCACAGGAATGAGCTTAGGTCGACAGAGTTGAGAGTGTGGTAGAGACGGACAGAGAGGGCTGTTTCTCGGGTCCTCTCACACTGAAACATGTCCTACTTCGGAAATAGTAAACAGTGATATTGCTACTCAGTTGTTATGGCCACCTGGCTCCGTCTGTATACCAGTTCTACCGCATTTGTAATCTAACAGGAATCAGCAAATTTTTCAGGAAAGAGCCAGGTAGTAAATATTTTTGGTTTAGTAGGCCATACTCTCTCTGTAGCAGCTATTTAAGTCTGCTGTTGAAGCAGGAAAGCCAGTGTAGACAATAGGTAAACAAATAAGCATAGCTGTGTTCCAATAAGCTTTGTTTACAAAACATGTCACCTGGCTGGATTTGGCTCCTGGGCTGTGGTTTGCTGAGCCCTGATCTAGAACTAAAAGGAAGAGTGCCAGGGCAATGACAGCCTGGGGGTCATCCCACCCACGTCCCCCAAGTCTCGCTTTCAGGAGGGCTGCCTTGAAGATAAACCTTGGGCAAAATACCAAGGTTTAGTAAATTGAGGTTTAAGTCTCCCAACTCCAAAGAAGCTTGCCAAGTCCTCTGAAATCCTGAAGCTGGGAATGGCTATGCATTTTTGTTATTTTATCTTGCTGAGATTTTTGAGTTGTGCTGTTTTAGAATTTTGCACCATATACTTTTACTGTGGTTGCGATAGGAAGACTTTTGCCTGTAATAAAGAGCTTTCATTCCCAGAGAATAGGCTGGGGCTGATAGGATAGTCCGGGAACAGCCACTTGAGCACACCATCACTGCACACACAGGATAGAGGCATGTGGAGGAGGAAAGGCACTGACATCTGCTGAAGGCTTTCCAGATGTAAGGGGCTTTACACTGTGTCTTGGTCAACTCAGGTGCTACAACGAAATGCTATGGACTGGGATGCTTAAGCAACAGATGCTTATTTCTCACAGAACTGAAGGCTAGGAAGTCCAAGGTCAAGGCATCAGCAAATTTGGTTTTGGGGAGGGCTTCCTGGCTTGCAGACAGCCGCCTCCTCACTGTGTCCTCAAATGAAGGAGGGAGGAAGCTCTGGTGTCTCTTCCTCTTCTCAGAAGAAGGACCCACCTCCTAATACCGTCACTGGGGCTGAGGGATTCAACATACGAATTTGAGAAGGGGCACATTCAGTCCATAACATGATGATGGCTTATGAAGCATATAATATAAAGTACAAGGGGAAAGAGACATCTTATTTCAGGTTTTGGGTTTTTTTAAAAAAAAAAAATTGAAATTAGATTCCCACCCTTTCATCCTACCTTCATGGTAGAGAAATTCATTCTCAGTCATTACTGTGCTTATCTTCTGCAGCAAAAGACACCTACAGCCCTCTGTCTTCAGGTCACACTGGTTGCTGTAGAGATCTCCAATTCCTGCAGATCTGGGTTTTCAGAAATGTGCTTGGGGCCCAGAAAGGTTTGGGTCAGCTGCAAGCCCTTCTGTCTTTTGTATGACTTTCCTTCAGGTACCCTCTGAGGTCTTGCCACTTCTCCTGGGCACTGCCACACAAAAGTCTACTGATTTCTCTTTTACCTTCCAGCCTCCAGCCTCTCTGTCCTCTCCTCTCCTGTAGTGATATCCTTTCTGCAAATCTTGGCAATGAAAAGGGGGCAGAAGGCATGTTTCTATTGAGACAAACAGTTCTTCATGCAATGAAAATTCCTTGACTTAAGGAAATCCAAAGGTTGAACTGTGTGTGAGTGTGCGTGTATATGTGGGGGAGGAGATACAGAGAGGAAGTAGAAATTAACATCTCAAAAATTAATCTGCCACACATTCTTTGTTTCATCACTTCATTCCCAGAAAGAATGTAGATGAGAAATCTGTGATTTAGAGGGGTTAAACAACCACAAGAGGTCACAGGACCTCTTAGATGACTTGACCTTGGATTTGTCTGTCTTCAGAGCCCTGGCTGTTCCCACTAGGCTACAGTGCCTTCCCACTCATTCTTTGGTCTATTGCTAACGCAGCCTAGCTTCCCAAGGGAACTTTCCTTATTCTGTGTTTGAATAATCTTAGCTCTTCGTGGCTTAGGCTGTCAGCAGCAAAGATCTTGTCTTCCCTTACATCCAGATATAAACGTGATCCCAGGGGTAATTTCTGGCAGAGAAAGCTGGCTGGTGTGGTCATGGATTGGACCAGAAGGGAAATACTTCAATTCTTATATGAAATTCATCAGCTGTTAAGTATCTCCAAATATTCCTCTAATAGTCTCATTAGGGATCTGGAACCTGTCTTCAAAAAAGCAGCATCATTCACCACTGGCTTTTTGAAGGATTAGTGTACACATAGAATAGGAATTACAGCCAAGTGTGGTTACATTCTTAATTCAAGGAGGAAAGAAGTAAACCAAGCCCTAGGTCTGTTTTCCTAAGATAAGGGGAACTATAAGAATTAGGTTTGTTTACTCGTATTTTTTTTCTTTATGGATCCACATTCAATGTTTACATTAACATAACAATTCAGAGTGGAGTCAAAACACATTTAAATTACATTTTCCACATATTCCAGGAAGAGGGTGCCATATGCACTAAGACATGAAAGTGAGAGAATGAACAGAATGTTCAGAATATTTCATCTGGTGTGGTTCTAGCTAAGGGTTTGTAGATATGAAGGTATAGTTGGAAAAGTAGATTGAAGCCAGATTTTGCAAGACTATAAATTTTATTCCATAAATAGTGGAGACCCATCGATGGATTTTGAATGGGGAATGACATGCTTAGTTTTATGTTTTATAAAAAAGAAATAATAATAATTAATAAAACCTCTCTGGTAAAAGAATATGGGTAGGGTAGAATATAAAGCTGAAATTAGGGAAACTAGTTAGGAGGAGTAGCATTAGTCTAAGTGAGAGAGGATAAAACATCTATCAGATACTTAGTGCTCAACATATATTCCATGTGTCTCTATATTTTCCAGACTTTCTTGCACTTAGGTTAGATCAAGTGACTAGTTCTAGCCAAAGGTCTGCCACTTCTGCCACTTCTAATTCATGTCACTTTCTGCTTGAGGCAGCAAAGAGCTGATCTGTTCCCTCTTCTCGTCTTCTCTTTCCCCAGAGATCACAGAGGCATGTGTTGACATAGCAGAGTCACAAAATGGAGGCAGAGTGGATCCTTAGTCACCACATGGAGGAGAGGCACTCTGGAGATCACCCAGTCTGCATCCAATTTGGGTGCGTCCATAACAACAAGCCTTTGTTATTTTCAGTCACTAGGAGTTCCAAGTTTGACAGCGATAGCAGCTAATGTTAATGATCCTGATGTGTACATAGGACCTGAACCCAGACATATCAGCAGGATTTGGAAGGAGAAAAAAAATATTTAAGAGATGAACGCTACAGGAGACCAAGACGGGCGTTGATAGTGACAAATAGGGAGAAGAGAATGATGGCCTTGAGCTTTTAGCCTGAAAGGATGGCAATGCCATTGACCAAGACAGATGGGGAGGAAGGCGGGGAAAGTAGGTGATGTTGAGTATGAAGTGCCTGAAGAACATCCAATGGGAGGTTTCCAGCTGGCAGTAGAAAACGTATGTCTGGCACTTAGGAAAGGAATCATTGCTGGAGACAGGCCTGGGAATCATCCTCCTTGAGCAAGCAGAGTGAGAAAGGAAGAGGGCCAAAAAGGAAAGGTTTAAGGGTAAGATGTGAAAGAAGCAAAATTACCCAAACAAGGAGAAGAAGAGGGAGAGATGGCAAGAAAATCAGGAGGGTGGAGTGGCAGTGCCAAGGAAGGAGCTGGCCAGCAGTGGCATATGCTATAAGCAATACCTTGCACAAGGTAGGTACCAGCCCAAAACCAGCTGGCTGAGAGTAGCATTTGTGTCATGATTGATGTGAATCAATTTGTGGGAATATGAAATTAGATATTAAGAGTAAAGAAAAAGTGGTATATATGGCTATGGAAATTCAGCTCTCCAATCTCTTTCTTTAGATTTTTCTGCCAAAACATTGCAAGAAAGAAAGAAAAATTATTTCTTAGTTAGAGCTATGATCTGTGTGTGAGAAAAACATTTGAAACTGTCATCATAAGTATCATTATCAATGAACATTGAAGATACACATAATTTCAAAGGCAGTTCCTGCTGTCTAGGAAGTCTTATTCTAGTCCCAGAAATAGATCACACACATGAGGCATGATCGAATTGAAACAAGTGCCTGATGGAGGGCAAGTGCCAAAAGAATGATTTAAGTAATAAATTGTTCCAGGACTCTGGGCTAAAGACTGGGGCAGATGGGGGAAGTCTTCCTAGAGGGAAGGCTACTGGGTTGGAGTTTGAGAAGACAAGGGGAAAATGAAAACAAGAAAGAAGTAAAAGGATGCACAGGCAAAGGGAAGGAAAAGAACCTGAAAAAGGCAAAGGCTGAGAGGTAGACCTATATGTGGCATGTTCTGACTAGGTCTTCTGCATCGTACGTCACCATGAAGTAATATTCAAATGGAGGTTCACATAGACAGTTTCCTCTGCAATTGCTCAGCATGGTGGTTCAGTCTATATAGCTATATAATTTCTAGACATGGAAGAGCTGGAGATAAGGACAGATAGATAGGTAGGGGCAATGTTGTAAAAAGCCTTAAATGCCAGCATAAGGGCATTTATATTGAACTTGAGGAACACTTAGAGGTTTCTGAGTCAAGAAGTAAAGTGGGAAGGATTGTGTTGGAAAGATTCTTCTAGGAGAAGTGGATAGGGTGGCTTAGAAGGTCATCATAACAGAAGCAGGGAGAAGAACTAGAATACTACTGCAGGTGTCCAGATTTTAGGTGATGAAGTTCTTAGTTTTTAGATGTAATATTGGGCATGGGAAGTGAGTAGGTCAGTAAGCTTATAGGCTGTCTATTGCAGAGAAGTTCAGAGTTGGCCATCATTTGGGTAGAAATAAGATTGATTTTGCTTTGGAAATACTGATTTGGGAAAGGTAGGAAGTCTAGTAGGAGACATCCAGTTGGAAGTTGGAGATACGGAACTAAAATATGGGTGTGTTTGCTTGGGGTGTGGGTGGAGTGCAGAGGAGTGAAAGGATCCTCCAAACAATGAAAATTCAGAGAATTTAGAGAAGAATTAGTCCTGTGGTGCTCCTATGTTTGAGAGTCAGAGAAGGAAGTGTTGCTGAGAGAGGTGGTGGCCCAAATGGAAAGACGTCCAATGGGCAGACTTCAAGGGAGAGAGGGTTTCATGCAGGGGTAAGTGGCCACACTACCAAAGTACCAAAGAGAATAGCAGTGGGGGAAAGTATCCTGAATTCTCTATTCCCCTCCCCCTTCTCCCCACCCCTGTCCTTAGAGCAGTTTCAGAACAGTGGCTGCAATAGATTACAAAGGGTCAAGGCTGCAGCATGCTTCTTTCTGGAAATGCCTTCTGGAGACGGAAAGAGGTGACCTTCAAGCCAGCTCCCTACAGAAAACTGCCCGCTCTGCTGTGAAGCAGTTAGATACAAAGTCCTTGGCTGAGAGCTTCCAGGGAGCCAAGCAGATGGCAGCTCTGTCAACTGCAGCTGCAAACAGCTTCATCTTCGGTTTATTTCCAGGAGCCAGAGGAGCTTAGGGATAGTTAACAGCTGTCTACCTGTAGGGACTCAAATGATCTCTGGGCCATCAAACCATCATACACTGAATAGTGATTTAGCAATTTATCCCAAAGCTTGCTGGTGGCCAGAGAGAGCTATCCAAAGGCTTTCCTGATGCTGCTATGGAGGGGCTTTTACTGGTTCAAAATAGAGTAAATATACTCTTCAATGAAGACCTTCCACAAATGAAAAGATACTATAAAACATGACTGTTGGTTGTTCTCTCTGAAAATAAATATAATTATCTTATTTAGAGGTTTCTATTTATAACAACCTTCCAGGGAAGTATTTCTCCTCTTTCTTAAAATCTATAGTCTAATCCATGGTGTTTAGAATAAAGAACATTAACAACCAGCTAGAGTCACTGCCAAACCCAAGTCTTGCCAGGCTAGTGTGGAATTTATATAAATATTTAAAGGCAAATAACTGGCTATGCCAAGTACCTGGCTTGTACCTGATTTCACATGAGACAGAAGGCAGTGTTAGTTTATTAGGTAACAAACATAGAGGCAACTTTACTCTTGAGCCCAGTCTTGAGAGGGCAGTTTTCTGTCAGGCACTGGATTGAAAATTACTTCTCTCCATTGCCAGAGGCACTTCCAAAGAAGCATGTGGCTGGCCCTGAGCAGTTAGCAATCTATCTCAGCCATTGGCCTGAAACTGCGCCAAGGCTGGGGTGGATGGGTGGGGAGCGTTAATTAAAGAATTCAGGAGATCTTCCCCCAGGGGTATTTACTCTTGTACCCTTATAATCAGCAATGGCGCTCAAAGTTTTTGTCAGTATTTATTGAAACAAATATATATTGAGTGCTAGCAGGATGCACATGGTATGCACTTGTCTCCCTTATATATTTCTGTATACAAACTACACCAACACTTAGACAAGTGCTTAATACTACAATGGCTGAACACTTCTTATCATTTCATGGGTTGGCAGGGCTTAGCTGGGTGGTCCTTCTGCTCTCAGTGGTGTCAGCTGGCAGTTATGTTGAATTTGCTCAGCTGAGGTCAGAAGGTCCAAGAATAGCTTCATTCATATGTCTGGCACCTCATCTGGGGTGAATGAAAGAGCTCACTGTGGGCTGGGTTTCTCTCTCTCTCTCTCTCTCTCTCTCTCTTTCAATCTCTCTCCAACAGGGTTGTTATGTCTCTTGAACTGTGGCTCAGAGCTCCACAAGAGCAAAGAGAAATGTCAGGCCCCCAAATTGGCACGGTGTCTATTGGTCAAGGCACATGAAAAGGCCAGTCCAAATTCAAGTGGTGGGGAAGTAGACTCCCCTCTTACTGAGAGGAGAAGCATGGGAGAAATTTTTGGTGGCTGTAGATTTGGAGCCAATCTACAAAACTTTATGTATTTCTTAAATAAATGAAAGTTACCCTCTTCCCATATACTTTCCAATGGCCTAAAGGGAGGATATGCTAGATTTTTCCAGAGTACAACGAATGTCCCTGTACATTTTCATCACTGAAGACAAATGAACACTTCCAGACTGGCTCCTGGGTGCACTTGCTGGTGCACTTGGGTTGGTGAGATGGGGTGAGCTCCATGTGAGGCATGCTGGGAAAATCAGGAAGTGGAAGGGGGCCAGGGCTGAACGGGGACCTGCTGCTTAGGCCATGGGTGGGCTTGAGGGGGATAATTCTGGCTGCAGAAATGGTTCCTGCTGAGGGCAGCCTTGAAATTGCATGGGTTCACTTTTAATCCTCATACGTAACTCTTGCCATTTTCAATATTCAGGTGTCCAGTTTGACAGATAGGACATAGAAGAGGGGAAATCTCAGGCCAGGGTACAATTCTAAGGGCAGGTGGGGGTAGCAGATGTTGTAAAGTCTTCCCCCCAGGCGTAGCTCTCACTAACGTGGAGGTGGAGGTGTCAGGATGTGGTGCTGGAGAGGCAGAGGGCTAGGAGCCATAGCTGTGTGGCAGGGCCTCAGTTATTGCTTAGAGTTTCTGGCATTTTCCCAGAATTGGAGGATATTGGAGTTAAGCCACATCCCAAATGAGAAAGAAATCATGGAAACACACAGTTCTACAGGAAACACTCAGGGAAACAGCCAGCCCTACAGGTGGTACTCAGGGACCAGAGATTTGCCTTCGCCTGCATTCTGAGTCTTTCAGAAATTATAGGGGTGCGTGTGAAAGTGTGTGTGCTGTGTGAGTGTGTGTAGGCGGTTGGAGGGACGATGTGGGAAACGGATGTGCAAGTGCTTAGAATTCGTGGTTAGACATGTGCCTAAGGAAGCAGGATGGTTGGGGCAGGAGAGCCTTTGGGGCCTGCTGCATCTGGTTCATATCCTGTCATTTCTGTGTAAGGAGGAAGTTAACCCCCAAACTCTCAGGTTGCTGTCAACAAAATGGGGGCCACCATAACAGTAGCTTATTAAGGGGCTATCTTGAGGAGTTTATATAGTACTTAATATTTTGTTTGTCACATACTGAGTTGCAATGACATTAGTTTTTCTCTTTCCATCCTTTCCTCCACCAGCCCAACCCACTATCTATGTGGATTTATCTTGAACTGAATGACTTAGTCCAAGTTCCTTCTGTTCCTATGAATATTAGTCCAGGAGCTAAAGGGGGACCTTAGTACACATATGGATTTGGGGCGCTATGCAGGATGGCTGAAAGATGGTGAAACAAAGTGGGCCAGATCACTGCTCTACGGAAGAGTAAACTTCTGGAGGCAAGGGATATGTGTTTTTTTGAGATCAATAATTTACTACTAGAAACTAGGAAGGAAAATCTCTTACTACTCTTTGTGTCAACATTTTAAAGAAGCTTTAATTCATCTTTTTTTACTAAATAAAAACTATACTGTCACTAAGTGTTAGATTTGAACTTTACCCCACTTTGACAATTATTATTCTTTTTACAACAAAGCATTTCACTTTAAAATACAATTTGTGTTTCAGAGCACTTGCTTGCGGCTGGAAGACTATGATGTTTCCAGCAGCCCGTCTCTCCTCTCCTGCCTCCCAATCCAATTATTGTATTTTGCTAAACTCACTAGTTTCCCAAATCATGAGCTTCTTGCATATTTACCTTGGGAGACTATATCAACTGTCTCTTGGGTGACCCTTATTTTCAGCTGTCATCTCAAAGGATGGGTCCTCAGCTACCTAAACCACAAGGATTATTTTATTAGATCATTCTGGGAATTGAAAAACCAACCCAACCACCTTAATGGAATGATTGTGTAGACATAGTCTTATGATTGATCTTAAATACGGAAAGATTTGAACTCCTTGTGTATCGTAGCTGCAAACTTTGGCTTGTAACAGAACAGGAATTCCACAGACTAGTGAAGAGCTCATGCACAAACAAAACAAGGAAGCAGATGCCCTTTTCCCCAGATTCGTGTGGGAAAAAGTATGGAGTGCTAGCACAGAGTGTGTTTCATGCCAAAACTTTGTATGTATCTATGCCTCGTACTCAGTAAACTCTAATCACACTACACATCACTTATGCAACCTCAGCTATTTATGGGGGTTGGGAAGGAAAATATGATTAACTCCAAGCAGACAGTTCTGGCTTTAAACTTCCCAGTGATTCCTGCATACTCAATATTTACTCCCCTTGAAGGAGAACTGTTTCTATGGAGAACACACGTAAGCACAAAAAAGTCTCCATCAATAACCTTCTACCAAAAAATAAAAGTTACATTTAAAACAAAAGAAGCCCATGACATCATTATGTAATTTAATTTTATCTGAGAAGTATTTCATAATAGAGTGGGAAAGTACGATTATTGTTTTTTTGTTTGTTTCCATGGGTTGTAACTATTGCGATTTACTATATTCAAAATTAAAACAGGCAAAAATTAAAATAATTAATAAACAACAATTACTGTTAACCACTTCGGTACCAGCGTTGACTATAGTCGACAGCCACAGATGAACGCGAGCGTCGACTTTAGCTGACAGCCACAGATGAAGGCGTATAGCCGAGCATTGACTTTAGCCGACAGCCAAAAGCTTTTACTTTTACAGCTTTTATCTCTGCAGTTGCAGTGTGTACGTTCAGCTAATAAGTTACTACGAATCTGTGACCTTTTAACAAGTCCTTAGTAGGAGTTATTATAGTTATTTTCCTAAAGCTGCCTGTAAAGTAAAACAAGCTTTCAGTGCTTTAAAGCTTTCCTCATCACACAAGAGCAAAATGGATTCGTCTTCAATGCACAGCACAAACTATTGCGTGGACTATGAGCGTCGGCTGTGGGCAAGGTTTCGCGGCTGGTGAGCGCCGTACCGAAGTGGTTAAATTATAGTGTGCATGTACATTTTAGTTCAGCATGAGGTCCTACATATAATGTTCACAGGTGAAATTTCTTCCGTGTCGTTACACGTGTTCATGGCATTTAAACACAGCAGAATATACAATAACAAGTAGCTGGTGGCTTCTTACTGCATGTTATGGAATAATTGGGTGAGCAGAGGTAGTCTTCACTTCCTATGTTGATTGCCCCATATTATGTTCCAGTAGATAATATTACTTAAGAACACTTCTTATTTATTTAAATATCTCAAATTTTCATGGCTTAGGGATGGGAGGGAAAACAAGGTACAGAAGGGTGCAAATTTGGGATACTAGAATCCAAATTCCCCTCCCTAAAGAAGGCTTTGTCCTGCTTTTCAACTCTCTTTTAGCTTCTCTCTCAGAAACAGTTCATTCATTCTTAACATCAGGGTCATTGAGGCTTCTCTGCAAGTTACTCTCAATAATACTAGTGGCCACAATAGATCATTTCCTACATTTCAGTGGCTTGGCCCAGTTGAGGCTTATTTCTTGCTTACCCGAAGTTCAATGTGGGCGGGTCGTGGGGGCTTGCCTCTGTCTTGTAGTGACAATGTCCAAGTCATGTGGACACCAAGGTCGTCACAAAAGAAGACAGATTCTGCCGGGCACTGAAAGGGGACACTCCTTACTTCTTCTCACAGTGCACCCACCACAACTGGTCCCACGGGCCTAACTTAACTACAAGGAAGGCTGAGAAAGACAGGACCGCACATGGAATATTTGTGAGCACTATGTCTATGCAATGCTTAGTATCTCTCGGCTCTAATTTTCTGGTGCTGTAAGTGCCAGAGTAAATACCCCGGAGTACCTAGTCACTGGCTAAGGTTAGCTAGGGTGGCAGCCAAAGGAAAAGTAAGGAGGTGGATAGAGGGATTATGTAGCAGAAACTTAAAGCAAAATAAATAGAGAATTGCATGTCCATATAAGCCAAAGATAAAGAGGATGAGAAGATGTCTAGGAGCTTTGATTTAAGGACACGATTTTCCTATCCAATAAGGTAAAACACACTTCAGTTTTGCTTCATTGCTCTTGCAGGCCAACTTTGTCTGTGTGATGCTGTAAAGTTTAAGACTTTCCACACTGCCCCCTCACCTGCACTCTGCATCTGGATCTGCAATCGCTCTATGGGCTTGTTGGCTCTGACATCAGATTGTTACCTGAAACTGACAGGATTAGAACAGAACTCAGTATCTTACTCTGCAAAGTGGCTCTCTCCTACCTGTCTGTCTAGGTAGTTGGAGACACTGAGTCCTACTCATCTAGTCTTAAAACTTAGGCCGCTCTTTAACTAATTCCCCCATTTTACTTCTTAGCAAGTCATTCTCTGAGTCCTGTTTCTTTCTTGGTTTATTTGGTTGTTTTTAAATGGATCATGTCCTGAATTTGTTCCATTTTTCTACTCTTTCTTTCATCACCCTGGACCAAGCCCTCATCATCTTAGTTACAGATGACTCCAGAAACCTTCCATAGTTCAGTTCCAATCTTTCTTCCTCACCATTGCCAGAATAGCCTTCATTCAACAGCTGCATTCATAAGGTTACACCAGTGTTCAAAAATCTTCAGTACTCCCTGTTTTCTTCCACGTTAAATCTACATGCAAACCCAGTGATTGTTTTTGCTCTCCCCTACAGAGCAAACCTCATTCCTTACTGTTTCCTAGTGGGCACACTGCATATCGCGTAAGTTGTTCTCCTTAATGTATTAATCTTTGTAGACCTCACAGCAGTTAGCAGTGTGCTTGGCATAGAGTGAGGCCATAATAAATATAGTTTGAGCAAACAAAGAATAGATGTCCAGTAATTTGCTTCAAGAGAAAACAGGCCTGGGGTTAAATGTGGGGGACTGCTATCCTGAAATATAGAATCTTTCAACATCCTTTCGTGTTTGAATGATGCCGAATGAAAATCAATACAATAAGGACCTATTGAGATTTATTTAACTTAATATTTTGAAGTAGTTAGTCTTCCATGTGACTTTTTAATTGTCCCTATAGCAGTCTATGTGAAATTATTGGCAATTTTATATGCTCATATCCATTCTATCACCCAAGTTTCATATTTTAAATATTTAGTACCTCTGATTATTTTTTCACATGAATGTTCCCTTTCCTCTTCCAAATAAAGCAGTGCAGCACATTTTTTCCCTATAAATTTTGGGATACATCAGGGAAGAATTTCCATTTCTAACTTTCCTGTCTCCCCATGGAACCTCCTTCCTCCACCTTATCCCAGTCATTAATTCATTGACTCATTCCATTTCTGCTCATTATCTTTCTTTTATCTTAACAAGAACATAATTTACCCACCAGCTCTGCTCTCTCCTTTCTGTGATATACACACCACCATTTTTTACTCCCTAGGGGAAAATAAATCAGAGGAAGTTCAGAAAACCCAGGACTGTGCGATCTATGTGAGATACATATTTGATAAACACAAAAGTGTATAAGTCAGTGGTTAGAAAAATCACAAGAATTTCACTTTGCATATTCAACAAATTCCTATCAGCAAGCCAAATGTAAAGAGTGTGCTTCCTAAAAGACAATTACTGTTTCCTGAGCTAATGAGAACTATTTGATTGACTGGAGGGACAAGGAGAAGGTGGAGGGTCCTTTGCAATCCTATCACATAAATAGCAAATACAATGACTCCAAAGGTGACTTTTCCACATTGTGAGAGCCAGAGCCCTGGGTCTAAAGGCAGCCTGTCTGCGGGAAAATCTCAGCTCCACTTCGGCACAGCTGTGTGGCCTTGGGCAAGTTACTTATTTGTGTCTCACTTTCTGCATATAAAAAATGGGGATAATAGCAGTTGCTGCCACACTTGGTTGTCTTAAGATTTGAATGTAGCCATCTACAAAACTTGCTCAGCACAATGTCTAATATGTGTATTATGATGGTCCTCAATATCATATTATTGATTAGTTTTTTGTAATTAAAACATTGAGAATATAAATGGCAACTTTAGTCAATATTATGATATTTAAAATTCAGGGAGTGCCAATAGTAAATTAGATCTCTTAAAAAGCATAGTGTTAGACAATAACCTAGCCTCTGAGTTGATGGACTAGTAGTCAATAAATGAACATGGCTAAGAGCTAGGAATGTACAGGAGTGAAAAGTGTTATTAACATGGAGCAGTATGTTCCAAAAAACTAGTCTTGACGGATGTTCTTCATAAAAAAAAAAAATACTCTGTGATAAAGTAAATGTGGGGAAAGCTACAGATTTTTCTGCCCCTCTTACTAAGTATTTCACAATACTTTTTAGCATGTTATCAGCTCTGGTAAGTCTCCACGTGGAAGACATATTTCCAAGGGTTTTAACACAGGGTTTCTCAAACCATATCATCATAGAAACTTTTTAGGGCAAGGATATTCATTTTGTTCACAGATACATCCCCAACACTATCCCACAGTAGGTGTTCCATAAGCATTATTGGGTGTATTCGGGAGGGCTATTTTGAGAGAGTGCCTAGAAAATGGAAGTGTGTGTGTACTGACTTTGGTTTTCTCTAGAAACTAAAGCTTTATAAATGAATTAAATTTCTCCCCCCAAGTTCCATGCTTGTACGATGTCTGAAGGAGCATATTCGCAGTCAATGGTGAACATTCTCTGACACAGTGTAGGCTTGGGGGCCCTTTGATTTTAAAGGGCTGACTCTGGCTTTTGAAGATAGTTAGCAGGGAAGTCCTGAAAGACCAATGCCTATAAGAAAAATCCCAAGGGCGTTTTGCTGGCCAGAGGCGAATATAATCTGCAGTTCTGAGGACTCAAAGTGTTAGAGCAATGGCAGCCAACTAACCAATTCATTTGTTTTCTTGCAATGGTGACTGGATTAGCAGCTTCCAGAAAACCCTATGCCAGATGGTACCATAAGGGAGAAGATCCCTCCAAAGATGACAAATAAGTGCCACCATCCAAGGCTTCGGGGCTGTAGCAGTGGACTTTTGTTTATGCATGATCACAATTGTAACGGCAACAGCAAAATCCTTGCTTGTAATACTACCTTGGCTGCTACACGATGTAAAATGTGAAAAGGAAACAAGTCATTTTCCTGATACATGAGCTCACCACTTATCTGAAATCAGTTACACACTGCAAAAAATCCTCTTTTACCCCCTGCCTAGTGACTCCCATTAGTACACGATGTAATTTCACAGCTAGCGCTTGGGGAACTTTCTGGAAGCATTTTAGGTTGAAATAGTGAAGTAGAGGGTGGCATGGGTCTGGTTAATTTCAGAATATTGAAGTGTTGGAATTACAATGTGATGACAGGATTCATCAGAAGGATTTATTTCTTTGGGCTTGTGGCCTAATGAATTGGAAAATATTTTCCTATGTCTTCTCCTTCAGCTCTAAATTAAAGTGACACGTTTTATTAAAAAATGTCATTTTTACATATTAATGTATGAATTATGGTATGGCACATATGACAATAATGTCATCTGGGTGAAACATTCTAGTGATCTCTTGCATTGATTTTCATTTCACTTAGAAGTGAGAACATAGAATGAAAAAGTATCTATGGAAAGCTTTATTACGTGTGTATGTTATCCAAATACACTGTGTAAATGTGTAGGGATTTTATGTGACGGCTCATATATACATCTGCCTAGGCCGTGTGCTTGGGGATGTAATTGCATGAACTCATACTGCTCTGTAGGGCAAAGAGAAAAGAGGAGTAAAATAAAAATCTGTTCCATTTTCAGTTCAGGGTCATAGCAATAAAATCATACAAAATAGCACAGTTAATGGAAATTCCTGGGCAACTGACTGAGGAGTTCTGAATTAACTCTAATTTTGTGTAAGTCTAACCAAATGATGGTGCTGAAAAGGTCTTCCATGTTCCAGTCTCAGATACACTTGGGAATCCTGCTACAGGTCATTCTCTGCACACCATGTCAGAATGACATTGCTGCAGTGCCTACACACATTTGCAATTAAAAGATCTTGTCAAGAGCATGAGTCACTCTCACGAGATAAACAAAGCTAGAAATGCTGAGGCAAATATGAACTGGAAGTTACCTGGTGGTGCTAAATTGATCCTCTTAGAATTAAAAACACAAAGATTGAAAAGTGGAAACTAAGTCATTAGAAAAGACAACTCCTGATGGAGACAAATACTGAATTGCATCTGTACCTACATGTACAACTGTATTTGAGTTAACTCTACATCCGTATCTATGTCTATATACCTATTGATCTATGTTCATTTTACTAGATTTTACTGTTTCTGACATTAACAAATAATTTGGAAATTAGAAAGATATTAAGATTATGATTGTTATAAGAGGAAGATATTTAAGTTAAATAATCTTTAATGAACTTTTTATTATATAATTAGATGTCACTAGTATCAATGATATCAATTTTATTAATAAAATTGAGGGTGGAACATGAATCAGATTAGAGCCCTTATAAAAGAGACACCTTAATGAATGGAACTAATCCCATTCACCTCCCAAAGGCCTCACCTCCTAATACCATCACCTTGGGAGTTAGAATTTCAACACATGAATTTTGGGGGAACACAAACATTCAGATCATAGCAGTATACACCGTTGATCCCTAATTCTATTAATGTATCTATAACTCCCTTCTATCCCTGGATCCTGGTTGTTGCACATATCTGCTAGACATGGGTGTTCTCTCTCTCTCTCTTTTTTTTTAACGCTGGGAGGGTCTTCCTATGAGGACTGGGAAACCTACCAGACGAATTCTAAAAGAGCTGTAACACTAACATGGGTGTTTATCATCTGAAGCTCAACAAGTCCAATAAAACTCTCCCCACTTTGCCTTTCTGGGCTTTCCCCCAATTGCCTGTTTTTATAGTAATTTTGCTGTTAAAGGCATTCATATCTTCATAGGTGCAAAAATTATAATCCCTCTGCCACTCCCCACATCCAATAACTCATTAAGACCTATAAGTCTACCTTTCTTGAAACTATGAAATACATTCCTTCCTCTCTATCCGCCCTCCCACTAGGCCTTAGTTCAGCAATACTTTCTTTTATCTACAATATTGCAACAGCTTCTACTTACTATTACGTTAGTTTGTACTTCCTTCAAATATTATCTTTCCAAAAGACGAATCTAATCCTGTCACTTCCCTACTTAAAAATCCTTGGATGGAAATCTGTTGCAAATAATTTGCAATCTATCCGCCACCTTCCTGTCCAGGGCTCCTGCCTCCCTCTCCCTCCCAAGCACCCTATACCCCATCCACTCTAACATCCCTGGCTCTTCACACTTTGGGGCCCTGCACGCGCAGATTTCTCTGCTTGGAAGGAGTGCTTTTTCACTTGTTCTCTGACTGGTGAATTTCTCATTCATCCAATTTAAATTCTGTCCCCTCAGTGCAGCCTTCCTAGGCTCTTACACTTAAAGTTTATCATTCCTTCTGGGTTCCTAACATTGTATGTCCATTCCTAACTAAATGATGCTTACTGTGGGTCAGTGAGCATGTTCCTTAGGAGGTGAGGGGATATCACTAATGCCTATCCCAGTGCCTGGCACTCAGTAGGTGTCTGATAAATGTCTGTGGAGTGAAAAAATGATCTAATGGGTAACCTCTTAACTCTTTCTGGTTTTTAAGATGATAAAGGAGGTGAAAGAGAATTTGGTGTGCAGCAAATACAACAATTTTTCAGATTAGGGAACAATCATAGCCAAGTTACTATCCAGATTCTATTTTGTATTCTGAGAAATAAATCAATTCTTCCAAGACTTCAAGTCACCATTTTGTGAATTATTTACAAAATACATCATTACCCAGGCCTCGAGTTGAAAGCTCCATGACGTGATTTTAAATTCATAGCATATAATTTCCAAGAACTAGTCTAAATTCAATGAACAAATTGTATTTAATATACCAAATTTTGAGTCTGTTGGGATTCCAAAACACTTTTAAAATTCTAATGTGTTTGGACTCTGTTTCATTTTTGAAATGCATGTACTTAATAACAAGGTAAAAACTGTGCAAATTTAATCTTTATGAATTACAAAAATGCTAAGAAAAATGTTATAAAACTACTTGTTTCACTTCTTTAAATATATTTTCACTTGCTATGAGAAATAATTTCTGAGTTTCATGAAGAGCTAAAAGCTGATAGAATAATGAAATGGAAGGGATTGTATTAATAAAACTTTTATCATTAATAGTTTACCAGTGATCTAAAAGCAGGTTAGTGTAAATTGTTTTATTCTGAATTTGTTATAGGAAACACAGCTGGTTGGTGGGCTCTAAATGAAATAGCTCTGCCTTTGTCTAGAAGGCTGTTAATATCAAACAGAACAGAGCAGATTAATAGTTCAGAAATAAAGGATTTGGTCTTCCCCACAGGTGGCTATGTGTGATTTGAATGACATTTCACATGGTTCTTTTGTATTACAGCCAGATAGAAATTTCTTGTGACCATCTTAACTTCAGTTCTATTCATCTAGTATTAATAATATCATTAACCATTTAATGGAGAGCAGCGGGACTGTCCCAGGTGTCCTGTACATTAGATAGAGAAGAAAACTTTGAGATGAGCAACTCTGAGCTCTGTCAGACAGAAAGGACATCTGGACACTGGAAATAATTTCATTAATTCTTTCTCATTAAATCACAGTAGTTTTAGTTAGTAGTACTTCCTCATGTCATTCCAATTTCATCTTCTCTCTCCCTTGAAAGTTATAATATTGTTTACTTTCTTTAAAAAAAAAGATAATGTTCACTTTCATCAAATGGTGATTCTTAATAAAAAAAGAAACTCCACTTTGGCTACTTTTCATGTTTTTATTCTTTCTCAGCCTTGTCTTTAATGTTTCACTGCTTTGAAGTCTTCTCCTCAACTCTGGACATGCTGGAGTATCTCAGAGGCTTCCATTCTGAAGTATCTACCATGGATTTCTCTCCAATTAGTTCTCCCCCATTCTTTTTTTCTTTTCTTTTCTTTCTTTCTTTTTTTTTTTTTT
>VBSM01002217.1:11945809-11968596 GCA_008086735.1 Cheirogaleus medius
TCCCGAAGTGGTTAATTTATTTGGTCACTCAGTCCACCTGATCTTGTTCAACCTCCTGTCAGATAGGTACTTTCCTGACATATACTATGGAGTTATGACATTCCATAACATTCTAAACATCATATCATAAGTATTGATAGATAATACAAAAATAAAATCCCAGAGGACAAAAATTCTGGCTCTGATGAAGGGAACAACCAAAAAAGATCTACTGCAAAAAGGTAACTATACATTGTAGTCGTTTTGGCTTTAGAATTTTTATTTTTTCACTTTTGCTTGTAGCTAGAGAACTAGCAGTATGAATAATGTCAAAGTTGTCCAGATTTTTACTACAAGTGAACAGTCTTCAAGGAATTGAGAAGTTAATAATATAGCAAAAGAGTTTAAGCAAGGGCTCTGGAATCAAACAGGAATGGATTTGAATCTAGGCTGTGTGCTCTTGAGCAGACAGCTGAACTCCTCTGAAGCTCACTTTTCTCACCTATAAATTGGTGGAAACAAGAGAATCACCAAGGGACGGGCAATCCCTAAGGACTAGCTACCTCAAGGGGCCACTTCCTTTCCTCCCAGGCCTGAAGGAGCAGTCAGGGGCCTCCGGTGGGAGGTGGGAACGAAAGCTGTCAAAGAACTCAGGCACTGCACAACCTTGGCCGGCCAGGGAGGGAGCGGGAGGAAGAAATACTCCTACCTCTCTCTCTTCCCACCATCCAATCTCTTGCTGATGCTTCCCTTTCATCAACCCAGCTGAAAAGCCAGAGGGCAAGAGAGTTCGGGGTGGTGGTGTGCTCTGAGGAGGTCAGTCCGCCATGGCCCACTGCAGGGCAGAGAAGGGTGGAGAACGGATGGGAAGGAGACAGACAGAAAAGCTCGGCACCGCACAGTACAGTACTGTTCCCAGAGTGATCAGGGGAGCTGGGTTGGAAGCCAAGTCTGACTCCAATGCCCATACTTAATTTAACCTTCACACCGCATTGACACTGTATTATTATTATTTTTTAACTCCATTGAATTGTTCTGCCTTCCAGAGAAACTAAACTTTTGAAATATGCAAAAACCAAAGTTCAGGTGAAATAAAAAAAGCCCCATCCATGTTAACACAATTTCTCTCAGAACAGAGAAATGGTAATTCTCATGGCATGAGGGACAGACCTTGGCTCAGGGAGTACAGTTATGGGTCTTGGGAAGACACCACTGGAAAATAAACAAAACAAAAGTCTGTGTTAGGAGGAGTGATGAAGATAGCACACTTCAGGTGAATGCCTCACTGCCACCCCCAGGAGTTCCTTGGCCTGCTATCACCAAGCAGATTCACAGTGACACTTCCTTCCCTGTCTATGTCTCCACTCCTTTGCCTTCAACCCCAAACTGCCTCATTTCAACTCCTCAAATTTCCAGGGAGTTCAGGAATCCTTGAGGAGCATCTGCTCCCTACAGGTGATATTTTGCAAATTAGTTTTGGTTGAAAGCTAGACAGGAGGTACCGGGCAAAAGGAAATGAAGCAAGTAAACCTTTAGTGTGAGGTTCCATGCTTACCTGTTTATAAGTTAGGCCTTCTTTACTGTTTCTTGTAGCTGTAGGTGCCAGAAACTAAAATTTTTCTTGTTGTCTTTGTTTTGTCGTCTCTGTTGTTTTTGAGTTTCTTTTTGTTTTTTGTTTTTTTGATAAAATTCCTACCTGGTAAAATCCCTTTGGGTTAGGCTCTGGTAAAATGGTTTCACTTGAGGGCAGGTCTTGTTAAAAAGAACAGAACACTCTGGGCATATTTCAAAGTGGCTATTTTCCCCTTCACTTCTCTTCCAGAAACACAGGGAGATTTTTCTCTAATTTTTGCTGTTGGAACCTGGTAGGGCTCTTGGAGGTAAAAGCTTCCTCCTAGAAGTCTTGGAACTCTCAGGCTTGTTCATACGAAGCCTCCAGCAAGCTGTCAATTGCAGATTTAAGTTTTCCCACTCTCATCCTAACTCCACTGGCCCTGGGCTTCTGCTCAGGTAAGCTGTTACTCTCCAGTGTTGGGAGCAGTACCAAGTCTAAGAAGAGTGGATAATTTTCCATTTGTTCAGATTCTCGTTGTTGCTGTGAGGATGGAAGAGATGACTTCCAACTCCTTACGTGCCCGACAGAAAATTGGAAGTCCTCTGTATGTTTTAAATATTCTTATTTTGTTTTTGCAAAAATATTTTTTAAAGTGCCAATATCTTCCTCTCTATGGGTCAAAAATAGATCTAAGACTTTATTAGTACTTAAAATTCATAACACAAATCAACATTTTAAGGCATAAAAACTGTCTTTCTCTAGAATGTGTTAACCGACTACCTCAGGTTCACATCAATTACCTGAGGTTACCCAATACCTTGTAACTTAGGGGAAAAAATATAGGTATATGTACATATTTTAACAGAAATTAGAGTTGGTAGCCCACATAATAATATGCATTAAATATAGCTTACACAATTTGAGTCATAGTTTATAAACAGCCACTGTGATAGTTCAAATAAATTAGAATTAGGCTGGTGTGTGGGTTACGGATAAACAATTTTCCTTGAATAGATGGATTAGTTCATTCAAATAGACAGTTAATCTTTGCAAACAACACATTTGATTAGTATTTCCAGTGAACTGATATAGTCTTTCACATTTGAATGCAGTAGAATCTTCTCAGTGAAGTAAAGCAATGATTATCAAATTTTGCTGTGTACTCGTAAAAAAATTAAAAAAAATTATATATCCTTATACATTTCAAAGTTGACATCTAATTTCAAATTGATAACTTTCATCAAGTTTTAAATAATTGAAAAGATTGTAATTTCTGGAATATTGTAAATATTGAAATTTTAAAATGAAATTATTGTTCAAAATTATCTAATAAAATATTATAACAATTTGATAACCATTATCAACCATGTAAGAATAAATGAAAGTAGCCTTTATTTTAAATTTCAAAATTCTACATCCTTCCTTCTTCTCTTTAAATGTGTATTTCTGTTCCACTTACCCCATAGATTTAATTATAAGACATTTTTTATGTTTGAAAATTTTTATTCAACACCTATCATATATCTCTGCAAAAAGTTCATTATTTTAAATTAAAAAGATCTTAAGAGTAAAAAATCCCATACTTATATTGTAATTAATAGTAAATAAATGATGACAAAGATAAATAATATACATCTTGATAATATTCAAATATGAAAGCAAAATCTTATTGAAACTGTATCTCTTAAAATGAATGTATCTATAAACTCATGTGTCTGTGGATGAGTATTACTTATCATTAGAATGTGACAAGTGTTCACTGGAATTTCTGCCCCTAATTTTCTTTTGTTATATTTGTAATCTCTGAGAACCTTGGTTCATGTAAGTAGTAATTGGAAATGGCACAGGTTTTGTTGTGGAAATGTCACTTAATTCTTTGAACTCCTTCCAAGTTATATTTTTAATGATTTAACACCTGATAATTATATTAGATCCTCCTTCAATTTTATCAAAAGCAAAGACTTAGAAACCAGCTGACAAGCACAGGAATTTTTTATCCAGTCCTCAGGATCATTCACTTTCTCAACACCTATAGTAATATTTTGAATTTTACTTAGAAATTCGAGATTTGAATGTCCCTAGAGATTCCTATTCCCTGAGGCAATGCAGCTAGCTGGGTGAGAGCTCTGCCTTTATTATGCAAAGTAGAGCAGCAAATATGGAAGGGATAGGAGAAAGGAGTCAGCCTGATGGTTTGACTTGATCCTGGGCCCATTCTCAGGCAGATCTATTTTAGGAACGACATCATAGAGAAGTTAAAATGTAGCAGTTGATTCCATTGAGCGGTATCCATGCCTAGGCAACCCTTGGAAAAATTTTACACACCCCTCTAGTAGTATCCTTTCTTTCCTCATCTTTGGCTCACTGAGAGTGAAGCATTGAGTAGTTAAAATAATAATAATGATAATATACATGAACCAGAATCCCACAGATCAATCTCACTAATAATTCCAGTAGCAGAAGTCCTGGATTGAATGCTAGACAGTTAGATCCAGTAGTATATTAAAGAAAAAATTACCAGTGGATTTTATTCAGAGAATGATTTACAGTGTAGAAATCAGTTACTCAAAACCAAAAATTAATAAAATTTTTAAATAAATGTAATACAATTCTAATAAAAATTTCAATAGCATCATATTTAAAACTTGACAAAGTATATGATTATGTTGATAAATCTCCAAATGGCATTTGATAAAATTCAAAATCTATTTTTCACAAAAAATCCATAGACAGATGCTAAAATCAGTGGGTGAAAGTTCGAGGGAAAACTGGATTTGCAGTCTCATACTATTTCCCCCAAGTTATTTGTTAGCTACAGTTGTGAAGTTGGTTGACAGTGGAGAAACCCCTGGTAGAAACCACCGTAACCACCATGAGCCCTGTGATGTGATGGCACATGCTTCATGAGGAAGGACACAGCATAATTTCTGTGACATTCTTACCAAAAATGCATGGTTTCAATCATGTGAAAATACCAGACAAACTCAAGTGAAGCAACATTTGACAAATGAACTTATCAGTTCTCTTTAATGGTATCATGGTTTAAAAAGAAAAAGAAAGACTGAGAAACTATTATAGACGCCTAATGAGATATGGGGTACCAAATAGGATCTTGGAATAAGGACAGCAGCAAAAAAGACATTAGTTAAAAGAAAAAATATGGTGAGATTTGAATAAATTTTTAGTTTAGTTAATAGTGCTGTACCAATGTTAACTTCTTGGTTCTGATAAATGTGCTATGTAATTGGAGAAGGCTAGAAGAGGAATATAGGGAAACTGTACTATTTCTCAACTTTTCTATAATTCTAAAATAGTTCAGAATAAAATCATAAAATAAAATGAACACAGTGCTAGGCTTTTCTCAGTATGATAATGAAGATTTCCTTAATCTGATTTTTTAAATATTATAGATATCACAAAACTAAAGGCCAATCTCATGCTTATGATGAAACACCAAAAACATTCTTATTAAAGTTCAGAAAAGTATGCTTCCCATTACCACTATTAGACACGATTTTTATAAAAGATCTAATCATTGCAAAACTAATAAAAAGCCATAAGACGTATAAAGTTTGGGAAGGAAGAGGTAAATTATTGTTTTTTTTATAGATGATATAGTTTACAAACTATAAAACTTAAGTGAATCAACTGAAATGTGTTAGAGTTAGGAATAATTTGGAAAGGTGGTGAGTTACAAAATAAACATACAAAAATCAATTGTTTTTTCTATTCTTCAGTTCAAAATTATATTGAATAAAATAAACTCTGATGTCAACCACAATATAAACCATATAGCAATAAGATTAATAAAATTATTTAGTATCTATGTGAGGAAAACTAAAACTCTACTTAGTGGCATAAATCAAAATTTGATTAAATGAAAAAATATATTTTTCTTCTTAGGAAAACCAGTTATTGAGAAAAATATAATTTATCTTTAAATTTCTTATAAATTTAATATAATTCCAATTGAAATTAAAAATCAAACTATATAAAAATCAAACTAAATTATATATAAAATAAAACTACCTATCAAAACTTGATAAAGTGATTCTAAATGAGAAAGTTTTGAGAAACAAGACCGATGAGGGGAGAGTTGCAGTTTTTATGCTAAAATGTACTATGAAGCTATGATTATTAAAAAGTGTGAAATTAGTGCCAGAAAAAAATTGGTGAAACAGAAGAGGAAACAATGAAAAAGATTCTCTTATGTGTAAACATCCTGTTATGGTAATTTTGACATTTTAAATTAGAGGGGTTAAAAAATGAATTATTTATTAAAGTGTTACTGGAAAAGTTTATAAACTATTTGGAAAGAAATAAGCCAGATCTCTTCAAATCATACATGAAAATAGATTCCAGATGGATTATACAATTAATCTATAGAAGAACTGAAAAGAAGAAGGACTAGTTAACAGACTGCAACAAAAGGATGATCTTCATAAGGGAAAAAATATAAAGAATAGTAGTGTTACATTTGATAACATATAATCTATGCTTCTTTGTTATCAAAATAAGCAAATGAAATTAAAGCCTTTTAATTTAATTAAAAGAAAGAGGATAAGTAACACATGTCACAATAATATGAGAAAAAAATTCTCATATCCTAAAAAAAATACAGAGATCTTACAAATTAATAAGAAAAATGATGCACTCAATAGAATGAAAGGGTGAAGAATAGTCAAAACACAGTGAAATTATACAGCCGACTAGAAAACAAAGTGATGCAAATGAAATACCATTATTTATCAATCGGACTGACAAAGTTTTTCACATAAAATGTGAAAATATTAAAGTATAAAGAAATTAATGAGAGGGACTTTCTCATACTGGAGTACAGGAAATCAGAAGCTTTAAAAATGCTAAATCTGGGGGCCTAGTAAATCCAACAACACAAATGTTTTGTAACAGGGAAGTGGTTAAATTCTATCTGTGCATGGAATACTCTGTCATTACTAGGCATGGTTTATAACAGTTGTTCTTAAAAGGAGAAAATTGGTTATACATCAAAGTTACCCTAGAAGATCTTGGAATCAAACTCCCCCTTCCCGGCTTGCCACTCCCACCCTCCGTACCTCGGTCTGATTTTCTGGTTCTAGTGCCGGATTCTCGGAAGTCAGGTTTTGCATAAATCGCCAATGGAATCTGATGCAAAACACTGTTCTAAAATAATGTTCAACACCATTGAAAATCATTCTCACTATAATGTAAAATTTAAAATACAAATGTATTTACTTGTTATGATCCTGATTTTAGAGTATAATATTGTTTGTGTCTTTATAAAAAGAGGGAATATTCTCTGTTATACTTTTTGTGCTATTTCCATTTTTTTTAAATGAACATTCCTTAGGGGTAATCACTAATAGTGATAATTGGTTTTTTTGAAAAACATTTTTTTTTTTAAAGAAGTTACTGTCCTCTCTTTCCCCATCTCTCTTGCTGCCAGAGATACCTATCCACCCTCTGCCTGTGCTTATTGAAATATGCCAGGTCCTCGGAGAGCACCTCCAATTTATCCCTAGACAACTATGGCATTATTTCCATGTGAATAGTGGAGAGAGAAAGGGAGAGAGAAAAAAGTAAAACATTGTGCACCAAGTGAAATGTAGAGTTTAGCTATTATCTAATGAATTTGATCACAGTAGGCAGCCAATCTTGATAATTGTTTTAAAAGATTTTTCCTCAATGGCAGCATATGGGGTGGAGTGGAGGTTGGGGTGGACAGTGTAGGACAAAGGTGGTGGTCTCTGGGGAGCTAAAACAAAGACACCTCCAAAATAATAATAAAAACAAAACCCCCACAGAAAACACAAAAAAGTAAATGTCTCCTGGGCTCTGCGTCAAAGGTAAATAAGAGGTCCTGAGTGTTGAGAAAATTCTGGAGTCTCTCCCATATACAGATTTCATCAGTGTATTCTGACTCTGTACCTGTTTCTTTATTTTATTCCACATTTTTAGAAAGATCCAAAATATTTAAAAAACACAGCTTAAACTATGCATTGATACTGAGGGTAAGATGTGTACATTATACCAAAAGACAAGTGTCAACTCCCCTCAGAAGGCTGCTCTGGTGGCCTAGAAAAATGAATTAACCCCAAAGATACTAATTCTTTAATTAATTTTCCCCCATATCACTGCTTTGTGGGAAGGTTGCAACTTGCCTGAATGTTCAAGGAGTGGACCTGAGTTATGAGTATGGAGACCTTAAAATTTATGGTCCAATCTGGGAACTTTTTGAGAATTCAAGAAGCCACTAGTAACAATTCTAGTGACAACAAACTGGAATTGTCATGGCAAACAGAGATGTCTACTCCCTCTAGCCAGGAGACCTTTCTGCTTGTGCACACTGAAGGTAAGCTGAAATCGGATTGTCCTGTAGCTAAAAGGTGACACTTCTATCTTTAAAGTCAACACTATAAAAAATCTGAGCTGAACAATCATAGTAATATAAAAAATCTGGGTTGAAAAATGACAAACAATGCCATCGATGAAATGTTGTGCACTGGACTAACTCTCCTGATGTGCAAAAAGTTCTAAAAGGCCATCACAGAGGATCAGGGGTTGGGATAAAACAGTAAATAAGACCACTTTCAGAGCAATGGTCTAGCTGGAGACGCAGATGGGTCAGCTAGGAAAATACACACTAGAGTACAGAAAGTGGTAGCTGGCGTAAGTCAGGGGCTGGAACCTGTTGCAGAATTGAAGCATGGCCTCTTGGAGTCGTGGTGTGTAAGCTGAAAGTTGCTGAAAGTTTTAACTGAAGGGGAACATGGTGGGGATGGAGACAGGGAGAAAGTAGAACACGCAAGAATATTCAGAGCAGAGGGAGTATATCTCAGTTGAAAGCCTGAAGGAAGTTTGACTGATTTTTAGGATAGGAGGCAAGACGTGGCAAGAGATGAGAATAGGAGGGCAAACAGGGGCAAGAAAGTGAAATGCCGTATAACGCAGGGTTAGAAGCTTGGATTTTATCGTCGAGGGTCAAGGAGAGTTGGGAGGAGGGGAAGAACATGTTCAAATTTCCCTTTCACCAGGATCATGGGCTAACTTGTGGGCTATGGGAGACCCACGACTATATGTAGGGAGAACAGTCCTTCCAGGGAGAGAAGGTAGTGGCCTGCTTGGTAAGATTGGAAATCAGTGGATGGATTATGGAAAAATGTAGGGTGTAAAATCCATCTGCCTTGTCGGTTCAATGGCATTGGGAGGATAAGGCAAGTGAAAGACTCAACAATGAGAGGGCGTTTTCAGCTTGCGGATGGCATGGATGGTAGCGCACACACTCCCAAGATGCTTCCATCTTTAGGGGGAACCCGTTGTGCTACATCAGTGGTATCCTAGAGACGTCTGCTGGACCCAAGAGTTCTCATGACACTAATTTTCATAACTGAGGTGATATGGGTTTGATTGATCTACTTTCCATCAGTGTGTATGTAAAAGCGAGGGAGAAGTTAAGTTGTCTGACTTGCAAAATTTGAAGCAGGTTTAAACCTGCAATATAGTGACATATTTATGGATGATTTTGTTGTTACATTGACTTTGTCTCAGACTGGGTTTTAAATAATTTATTTTTCCAGACACTAATATCTCTGCCAGAACCATTCCAAAATGAATGGGATTGGACAGGCTATAAAAATGTGTATTTAGTTGGGGACTGTCAGGGGAAGCTGATTTCCTTTCTATTTATCAATGTGGTTTTGCTTACAGACGTAGATCGGTATATGCAAAAGAAAATCCCATACAGGAGAATCTCGAATGAATTGTAACAAAGTATTTGCCAGCCAGAGGGTGCACACGTGGTTTGCCCCAAATGCTAATGTTAAAGCTAGAATTCAGCCTTCTCACCTTTTCACAAAGCTCTTTATTCCAAGTGCCATTATTGGCTGTTATGAAATTATGTTGTCTTTCAAAGTGGTTTGGAAGTGGCTCGGTTCCATGAGGTATGAAGTCCAAGAAAGAGTAAAATAAAATATTTCTGCAACATATATCTTTATAGAAAAGAAACCAAGAGTGCTTGCTAATCAGTTTGTCTGGAATAGGACAGTGTCCCAAAGCCAAAATCCTAGGCTCAATGGACAATGCGACCAGAAAGAACGGTGGAGGCCAAATGAGAAAGCTCCACTGAGAATATGGCCTTGAATTTCCAAGAAAATTTAGGATGGCAGGAGCATATTCAGAGTCACAGTCAGGTAGAACAATTGATTAGAAACCAAAGTCTCCAAAAAATGGTCTCCGTTCCCGTTTAACGTCCATCTGATTCCCCTGCTGGGCCCCAAGGGAGTCACACAGTAAACTGACGCTGCAGGGAACGGGCCTGCCCTTTGTGCGGTGCGGTTCCCTGCCTGGTGCCCACTCGGGTTACAGCCCTTCAGTCAGCATTGTCCAGACAAAGGAGCAGTGGCTCCTACCTGAGGACTGCCTGGAGCGCAGCCACCCTCCCTCTGTCTACCCCAATCTCCAGCTGCCTCCTGTTTCTACAGCCCTCCCATTCTGGGCTTCTGGAGTAAGAAACGTTCAAGCCAGTCAGGCCCTGAGTGGCCCTCCTGGTGCCAAGCAGATCCCCTCCCGAGCCTCCCCTGCAGTAGGTTGCCATGCAATTTCCATTTCCACTTGTGTGCTTTCTGGAAAGGATGTACCCCTGCTCTCTGAAGATACCTCAGGGGAGACAGGACAAAGGGAGTGGCCTTCATTTTCAAGAAGGGTTTTGGGTACCTAGCAATACTCAGTTTCTTTACATTTTACCCCTGTAACCCAGCTATGCCATAATCTTAAATTTCTAAACAACGATTTACTGAGTGTGTTCTGGCAAGTGTTAACAGCAAGTGTGTAACAGCTCTTTTAACAGCTCCTGACCCGGGAAATAACAGAGTGGCACGTGAAAAATCGGAGAACAGCCTTTATTCAGTCAGCAGGCTCAGCCAACTTCTGATCTTCTGACCCGCCCCCTTCCTTGTTCTCCTCCTGTTTTTATACCCTTGGTAGGACTCAAAAAGTGTCCAATCAGCAACAAGCTTTAACATCCAATCAGCAACAAGCTTTAACATCCAATCAGGAACAAGCTATAACATCCAATCAGGATTGCACAAGCAGCACGGTGTAGCGGCCTGGAGTGCTGTGGTGGGACCCGGAGCGGGAGCGGGAGTGGCAGGGAGGCGGCGAGCGGCCATGTCCCGCTTTCCCTGTCAAGTGAACAAAGTCAGAGAAAGCTAACAATGCTGCCTAACTTTAAATAATGAAGACTTTAGATTTTCATATTAACAATGTGTGCTTAGTACGTGTCAGGCACTATTCTAAAAACTTCACATCTATTTGCACATTTAATCCTTATAACAACCCCATGAAGGGGTGTGTTTTTCTCCTTTTTTCACAGAAGAGGTAAAGTGCTTTGCTCAGTGTCACACAACGAGTAGGGGTCAGAGCTGAGATTTGAATCCAGGGCTTCTGGCCCCAGAGCAAGTGCTTGTTGCCGCTACACTGCAGTGTGAACACACAGACAACTTTAACTCACTGATGAATTGGAAAGAATGTTTTTCCAGTTGATTTCTCCTTTTTCAGTCATTAATTTTTAATCCTTAACTTTCTGAAAGATTCTAAGAACACTTTTTCTTCTGCCAAGGCTGCTCCCTGTTCGAGCTGTAGAAGCTTTAGCCACTGGGATTGCGGAGGTGGCGGGGGAAAGATGAAGGGGTGGTAGAAAGGGAGAGAGAAGGTCAAAGGCAGGGGCCCTGATTTCATTGTCTAGGTTAGAGGTCCTGAAGTTGAGTTATAGCATAGGCTGTTGACCCCACCCTGAGTTGCCCCTGTAGCAGGTCTGGGATGGGTCACAAGAATCTGCATTTCTAACGAGTGCCCAGGGAATGCTGACACTGATAGTCGTGGGTCAATTCTTGGTAAACAACTGGCCCAAGGAGTTGACGCTCTTACACCCACACCAAGCAGGCTGTGGAGAAGCAGCTCTGGGTAAATCCCCTTCCAGAATCTACTGTTTCTCTTCCTGCCTCTGAATTCTGACATTCAGAGAGCTTTGCTTCTTATTAAGGTGCAAGTAGGGGCTCTCTGAGAAAGAGGAGTCCTGGGTGTGATCACCCACCAGGGAGTGACTGACAGTCTTGGAGCCCCTCCAACACCCACCTCAACAGTTTGCTCTGAGTTGTGCCCGTCCGTATTGGGATTTACTCACCAAAGCCAGCATGGGTCTGATTGTTTTCACAAGATCTCTATGATTTCTTTTTCTTTTCTGAGGTTTCAGAATTTTTTTGCACATTTTGAAGTGAGATCTGAACTCACTTGTGTGATTCCTAGCTATTGTGACAGAGAGAATGTTGCAATCTGGCTCCCCTGTCTTATCTATCCTGGAGCTAAATAGGGGTCTCAGCTTCCCCCAAACACTGACAAAAATCTTTTCAACTTTGTGTCTTTTCCATGACCTCCATGTGGACTGTCATAGCAGGAAGGTATCAGAGAGGAGAAAAAAGCCACTGAAAGAGGTTTGAAGGTTAAATCTCCATCATGCGCTTTCTTTATTGCACATACCTGAGACTGGCCCCTGCAAAGGACCCTTGCTAGTCAAGGTCACGGCTTACTGGCTACTTAGTTTCGTATTTGAACTACACTGAATTCTAGACATGAGGGAGCCTATAAGGGAAACTATACCTTTTGAGAAATGTCCTACACAGAGCTTGCACTGCTGCCTACCTGGACCACGTGGGGAAGCAGGTGCTGATCACAGCTGAGGTCTGGAGTGTATGGCAGGCACTGCTTCCCTCTAGCCACACCTTGGTCCTGATTTCCCTAGGGATGGACCTAGGCCTTATCTGAAGATGCCAGTTTAGGTGTGGAAGCCATTCTTGCAAAGAAAATTAGGGGCAATGTTGCTTCCCAAGAGTGTTCGCGATGGTAGAGAATGAAAGACAAACATTAATATTTGAATTTTGCAAAATGGTTACTTTCCCTGCAGCCAAAGGTCTCTGGGACAGTGGCAGGCACGATTCAAAGCAGGGAAAGTTGGTCTTTGGGTATCCTCTGCCATTTCTTTCTGGCTGCTCCAGCTCAATCTCTGTCAGTTTCCCCCTTTGGTTTGGGTCTCTTTTTTAGAGGTTGTTGCTGCTTCTGTTCGAGGGGTAATTAAGGAAGCTTAACTTAGGCCACTGTCTGAGCACAGCAGAAAAGCCTTGATGACCTGAACGCGTGAATCTGCAAACATGGCAGATGGTGGGGTTGGTGTTTTGCAATGGGGATACCTCAGATCATATCATAGGCAATTACCAACACATTAGACCACATTAGATAAGACAAAATATCCCCAGTTTACATGTATGTATGCTGTGCGACCCGTGCTTTGCTGGGCACTTTTAGTATACAGAGAAATAAAGCATCTTGTTCGTTACCCTTAGGAATCTTGCAATTAAAAAAAAAGTCTAATATGATTAAAAATTATTTACTAAAAGAATAGACACTAAGGCTAGAATAGGTTGCAAGCTATAACGGAGGAGAGTGAGGCGAAGGCTTTATTTCAATTTCCATGTTGGCGTGGTATCTGCCTTGGCAGGGAGGAGGGATGAGGGATTGAAAGCAGAGAAACTAGAAAAAATGTATGCATGGTAGTCAAAACGTGTGTGGCTTGTGTTGTGACAGTGAGAGTCCTGGCCTGGCGCGAACGACACGTATTGGAGATGAATGAAAGAGAAAGCCGGGCAGATAAGATGGTGTTAATTAATGGGGCCCGCGAATACCAGGCTCAACATTTGAATTTCCGCAGGCAAGAGGGAGCTACTGTAGATTTTTCAGCCAGGAGATGACAAGATGAAAACAGTGTTTTAGAAAATTAATTAGGGAGTGGTTGCTGGTGTGGGCCAGGGATGGAGAGAGAGGAGTCAGAGAAAGCGGAAACCTTCTGCAGACTTCCCGTTCCTGGGAGCCCGGCTGGCAGAGCAAAGAGGGAGCGACCATCCTCGTCTGCAGCGCTTGCTTCATCCTTCTGACGGTGAGCTCCTCCCTCCAGCTCTCGGCCTCTGTGTTGTGGGAACGTCTGCTTCTCCCTCATCTCTTCTCTCCCCCTTGGCTTCAGTCACTGACTTCTCTTCTCTGACTCACCATTAATATAGGTGTTCACGGAGATTCTTTCCATGGTCTTCCTTCTCATCCTCCCCTCTCTTGGCTTCAGCCATGATCTACATAAACATTTATCCCCAATTTATGTCTCTATTCTTGATCTCTTTCCAGTTCTCCTTTCCTGTATTTCTAAGTGCCTCTTCAACATTCCCACCTGAGTATATCACCAGCACTTCAAAATTAATGTCTAAAGCAATACACATCGTCGCTGAGGGCCAAACCAGCCTCTGCCTCCGATTCTCCTCTTTCTGTAATGGAAACAAGATTCACCAATTACAGAAGCTCAAAGTCTCAGACACCCATCCAAAGGAACTTTTCTTCTTCCTGGCTCTGGGGCCATAAATGCCAAATAACTTGGCTACTTTTCCTTTGTTCTCAATAGTTGTCCAGCGCTAGAGACCCTAGCTCTCTTCTCCCACTTTTATGTCTACATAGCATTCTAGTTCTGACCTCCAGTCCTTCTCACTTGACCTTTTGACCTTCTACTGTGGAAAAGGAAAATTACCAGGTAGATAATACTTAGCACAGGATGGGAAGTGAGAGGGGTAGTTGAGTGGAAGCTTTATGTTAAGAACAAAATGTAGCTAATCGGCAACTTACAAGAGGATGTAGCTAACCGCAAATCTCCGGCTTCTGCTACCGGCTTGCTTCCATTGCAGTGCAGGGGCCGGCCCAAGGAGTATAAAATCCCCAGACTAAGAAAGTTCGGGGCTGCTCTCCCTCCTTGCATGGAGTGGTGACAGCTCCTGAGCAGGAATGAATAAAATTTGGCTGTACGGATTTTGGTGTCCGAGTCCCCTTGATCCGCTGGTTTATAACACTACCAAAGCACTCCTCTGATCACAGCCTTGCTCTGCTCAAAAATTCCCCACAATACATGATCTCAGGGCAGTCTTTCCATATTTTTAGGCCCCAACTCCCCTACCTTTGTATTATGCTGCACCCACACCTGACCAGTAAATATGCCTTCTTTATGGCCCAAATCTCCATGCAACCACATCCTTGCCTCACCACGTTCCTTGAGCATGAAATTCCCATTTCCCCCTCACAATACCCACTTGTAGTAACCACCTCAACCTTTTCAGAGCCATTTCCAGTCCTAATTTATCCATGAAGATTTTTCCAGTGACTCCAACATGGGAGCCTTCATCCTTCTCTGACCCCCATGTCAGTTATATCCCCCCTCTCTGGTTAGTTCACTCATGTTCCCACTACAGCTTCTCTATGAGGTGTCAAGTTTCTCATGGCCCAGAAAGGTGTCTTGATGGATGCACCTTGAAGCTACAGGATGTCCTGCACATAGTGGACACTACATCAATATGACAGAAAAGAAATAAGTCCAAATAAAAGTACGAAAGGAAATTTGAGAAAATGTCATGTCATTTCATAGAATCAAAGAAATTGCAGGGCCAAGAGGCAACTGGTGTACTTGAAGAGAGCTGGTCATTTCTTGGAGCATACTTGAAGCATCCAGAGTACCACAGTACCTGGTTTTTGTCTTTTTTAAGGGACAGGGTCTCGCTCTGTTGCCCAGGCTGGAGTGCAGTGGCGCCGCCACAGCTCACGGTAACCTCCAACTCCTGGGCTCAAGAGATCCTCTCACCTCAGCCTCCCGAGTAGCTGGAATCTTTTAACTCTGGCTCAGGGAGTAGTTATGACAGGGAAAAACCTCCACCCTGGGGCCCCATGGCTGAACTCACTGTTGATTGGATACTTTTTGAACCCCACTGCTGATTGGATGTTAAAGCTTGTTGCTGATTGGATGCTTTTTGAATCTTACCAAGGATATAAAAACTGGAGGAGAATAAGGAAGTGGGGCTCAGAAATTGGTGGCATGATGAGCCCACTGGTGGAATAAAGGCTATTCTCCGACTCTCCGTGTGCCGCTCGGTCAATCGCTGTAACACTTGCTGTTAACACTTGCCGGAACAGTTAAGTTGTGAGGACATAGGTATAATTGGTGTTAGGTAAGAAAATATTCTAGTTATAATCCTTACTATTACTCTGTCCTGCTACTCTAAGGAACATATTTATTCCTTTGCCATATGTAGTTTACTGGAATTCTGCTTTTTCTATAATAAACCCAAACAGAAGATTCAACTTCATTCTCTCCTCAAGACCTTTTGCTTGTTTGTTTTATTTTGTGTAGGAGGAAATAATGTTAGCATAAGTGGGCTTATTTCAAAACATGCAAGTTGAGCAGTAATTCTCTTTCCTTCATCCCACTGCTCTGGCTGACTGGAACCAAGGAAATTTACAGCCTGGAGCAGTGTTCAGTCTGGTTTGTGTATTAGTAATGCTCTCTGACTGCACAGAGCAAGCGAGGGCAGAGCTCGTGCTCTGCAGCTTTGTAAGGCCCTATGTAATTTTCAAATCTTTCTGTGTTTTTGGTAATGATCTGGCAATCCAAACAATTTGGTTTAAAAGCTGTCCTAAAGTCATTTTACCCCCGCTGGCCTTATATAATGGAAACCAAGAAACTGCATTACGAATATTATAAAGGCCATTCAGATATGAATGTAAATATAAGACATGTATTTTTATATAGCAGTGGCTTCAGGAATTTACAAAATTATAAGTCTTGGTGTTCTGGACAGAATTACTACCTCCCAGATTCTTAGTGGAGCCCTTTTAAAATAAAGCATAACACCACCAACAACCAGATCACAAAGATAGATTATTTTAAAGCGTAGTGACAATGATTAGCTAGGTACGCAAAGGTCTCTCCAAAGATAAAGTAATGCTTCCTTAAATTTAGCCTTGAAACCCTCCCTAACCCCCGACTCTACCTCTTTCCTAATCGCAGTAGGGCTTGCAAATAGAATATTATTTATGATTCAGTCTTAGAGAATGAACACATTTTGCTATTCAAAATCATGGAGTGTAAGAACTACTGCAGAGCCTTGGGAAAAGCATCCAGAATGGCAATACTTTTCAGAGATTTATCCTCACCTGAGGATAAGATAATGATTGCAACTATTAGAAGAGGAACAATTACAAATAGATGGGTCAATTTTCATTAAGAATCAACCCAAACATGAGGTTTAATTGACCCAGAGCCCTGCATCTTTTGTGGATCAAGCCTATTTTGTTATTGTCATTTTTCCGGGCAAATGCTGATTCTCTCGTTTTTAATGTGTTTATTTGGCAGGGAGAATTAGTACAATATCAAAACAGGTGCCATAAATGAATGACTGCAGTAGCACTGCTTAAAATGAGTTGAGGAGTTGGAGTGGGACAGGGATGCAGCTGAACAAAGCAGGTGTGAGAAACGGCATGTGACACCAAAGTGTATCCACGAAGAAGAAATGATCTCAGGTTATGCTCAATTCTAGGCCTCCTGGGAAATGATAACGGGACATAACACCCTCAGACCCCCTTCTCCAGGTGGACATCACGTAGAAATCTTTCAAGCACGGATAGCAGGCAAAGGGAACTTGAAATTCTAAGGGAAGGGTGAGACTCTTAAATATCCCACGTGGAGGTTATCTCTTACGCAAAATAAACATTGTTTATGTACTTAGAAAGATCCTTGGGCCTCAAAATAAAAACACAAAAGAGAGTAGATTGAAATAAAAGGGAGGGAAGACAGCCACGCGCAGTGAAGAGCACTGGGAGTTAGAGCCCAGATTTCTGTCTGTTTAACCCGGTTAACTCATACAGCCTCTGGGCACCTCATTTCTCCATTATGAAATAAGAAAACAAGGTGATCTCTTCTTTGATCAAGACAAAGAAACAACTGGCTGCCCCCTTAGTCTTCCCTGTATCGGTAAATGGCAATATTTTGTACCCAATTGTGTATGTTGGAAACTTGGTTATCATTCTTGTGTTTTCCTTTCCCTTTAACCCCAACATTCAAATAGGACCAAATCCTGCTCATCCTGTTTCCTATATATCTATCAAAGAAGCCCTCGTATTTCTATTTTCATTGATTCCACAGTAATCTAGGCCACAGCCATCTATCCCTGTAAATACTGCAATCATCTGCAACGGATCTCCCCAAATCTTCTCTTGCCTCCTGCCAAACAATTCTCCCCACACGGCAGCTGGAATGATATTTTAAAAACACAATCTAATCTTTTCATTTCCCTTATTGAAATGTTTCTTGAATTTGCATTGCTCTTAGGAAGAGTTTTAGAATGGACTTACTCTGCTCTCTCTGTTCCATTCATTACAGGTTCTTCTAAAGTCCTTTGTCCCTCCACAGCTCTAGACTCGAGCCTATGCCCATTATCCCCCTTAACCCTGACATGCTCTTCCTGCCACCTACCGCTACCTGGCATCCTTCAGGTCTTGACCAACATGACCTCAGGAAAGCCTTCCTTGTCCCCCAGCTCTAAGCCAGCCACCTCCAGAGATGTGTCCATGCTTCAGACTCCACCCCTGCAACTTCTCACACCTGTTTCTATTTCTTTCAAGGCAAAAGTGATGGGGCAAGTGGTGCCCCTCCCTCCGCAAAAGACACGTCCATGTCCTAACCTCTAGAACAGAACCTGAGAATATGACCTTATCTGGAATAAGAGCTTTTGCAGATGCACTGAAGATAAAGATCTTGAGATCATCCTGGAATTAGGGTGTCTGTAAGTCCAGGGACAGGTGTCATTACAAGAGAAAGGCAGAAGCAGATTTGAGCCACAAATGCAGAGAAGAGGGTCCTGTGAAGGCAGATGCAGAGATTAGAGTTATGCAGGTACAAGTCAAGAATCACCAAAAGCTGGAAGAGGTGAGAAAAGATTCTTCTCTGGAGCCTTGGGAGAGAGTGCAGCCCTGAAGACAACTTGATTTCATACCTCTAGCCTCCAAAACTGTGAAAGGATAAATTTCTGTTGTCCTAAGCCAGCGAGTAATAATCTGTTACAGCAGCCCTGGGAAGCTAATATGCTGAGAAAGAGTAAATCTTCCCTGCTAGGCTGTAAAAACCAAGAGGCAAGAACTACGCCTGTTCACTGCTGAACCTGGCATATCACAAGACACTTGCGACTGACAGATCAATTAAATGGCTAATTCTTAGCTTCATGTAGACACATCTGAGGTCAAGGATAACCTATGCTAACTGGGTAGATGGCCACACAGGCCTGCCATCTTGAAGAAAGAGTTACGGAAGCAGAGATGATTCTTCCTTACTCCAGAAGCTCAAATGCTCTATACAGCCTCCAGTAAGCCAATAACTTAGCTCAGAGGTTTGGGTTAGGCTGGTGCTCTGGCTAGAAAACCACCTCTACCCAGCACTCCTAATAGCAGTGATATTCAAATATTTCATTAGCAGTATATCATGGGCATTACCTCAAGAAGATAAATGCTGTTGCAGGGGGGCAGCAGGATCATGGAGACCCCTACCATGCTGACTATCACCTCCTTTGTGATATTACAGTCCCTCCTTGTGGGACTGTAGCGAGATGGGGGAGGCTATGGGGAGGTCCCGGGAAAGGTACTGAGTTGGGGGAGGGGTGATGGGAATATTTCAATAATTCAACACCGGCCATGGTCCTTCTGTTACATGCAGGTTGTCTGTCCATCCTGCTTCAACCATCCCACCTGCCCTATAAGACCCTATTCTATTCTCACGTTTTCCATAAAACAATTCCAATGACTCTACCTTCTGTGAGCTTTTTCTCTGAACTTCTCTGCTCTGACATTCAAAATCACATCTCATAGCAGCATGTATTAGCCTCTCACTGTGGTACCTCATAGATTCATACTATATTAGTGCTGTTTCTCAACAGTAATTTAAGCTCCTTGACTATAAAGGGTCACGTTTTTATTCTTCTCCATATTTTCTTGGGTTTACTCAAAGTTTTTTTGGTTTTGTTTTAAATGCTTGATAATTCATTAAATGTTTGATTGCAGACAATTGGGCTCTTATGAATTGTTCTCTGAAATCAAAACCAGTTTTTGTGACAGCCATAGCTAGTGGAATAGGCTATAAAAATGCTAATACTTGGAGTCAGGCATTTGATAAAGTGGTGTGGATTAATAACAGAGGCTGGCCATATTTATAACTTAATATCACCTTTCTTCAATAATTGGTATAAAACATAATTAGTATTTGGGTAGAATTCAACTTCTCAAACACTTTTACGTTTTTTTGTTCATTAAGCCATTAAGAAATACTTTCAGATAAAGCAATAATTTTTTGTGATAAAATAATAAAATTATATGTTCAGAATTTACAAGGAATCTTTATATTCCAAATATTTCTCCAAATCTATTTGGTTCCTGGGGTTTGGAGAGTGCAAAATTTGATAGTGAAGGATAACTGTTATCTCATGTAGATTTCACTAGTTCCTTGCTAAGTTCATATTGTAGGAAGAATAAATTCAGACTAACAGAGAGTTAGTCAATGTCCCCAGGCCTGACATTGACTAAATGAAAGTCTCAGGGTTGGAGCAATTCTTCTGATTCTACGTTCAGGTCTCTGATCATTTATTCCTGTTAGAGTTAGTAACCTCATTTTGCTCACAAGGAAATAAGCCCAGATAGATGATTCATAACATGGAAATTCAAAGGGTAACCAAGATGGAAACAGTATTGGAGCACAAAGGGTCTTTGAAGATCAATCGGTCCTGCATGTAGGCTTATGTGAAGTCCCTTCTGGTGGTTGCCAAGGAACACTGGAACCATCAGAGTGGAGGGGACTCTGGGTTTTTCTCCCAATTTCTTCCAAAGCTATAATTATTTTATCTATTTTGTATCGGTGGAGCTTCCTAAAATCTTATTTTGGAAAAGATTTAACTCCTGAAAAACAAAACAAAACAAAACACAATCACACAATCTATTATAAAAACCACATACTCAATTCCTAATTTCAAAGATGAAGACACACACTGCATTCCTGCAGGACTAGAACTCAGGCTCTGCACTCCCAGCCCTCACTGTGGTGTACTGGGCCTTGTTTTCCCATTCATGCCTTCAGGGAATGGGCCTCATGATCAAAGGAAGAGACCTTGCAATTGTCTCTTACTTAACCTTCCACAAGGTCTAGAAGCATTAATCTTGCTGAGAGGGAGAATGTGCTGTGGCCCCTGAAGCCTGCATTTCTGGCCCAGGCTACAATTTCAGGCTCACCTGCGTCTTCCCCAGAAAATGAGGTCTGTGGGAGGAATCTGCGGGGCTTTTCTTTCATTGCCCTAAGCCAGGCTGTTTTGGAAGTGTGGGGTGGATTTACCTACTCCTTTGGTAGAGCAGCCTGCCAACAAAGAACACTTCAACCTGAGATTCTCCAAGCCCTGTAAATGATTTTTAATTTCAACTAGCTTTTAGGACCACACCAAGCTGTAAGGAAGAACAGAGCTTTCTCCCAGCTTGCTCATTCTGAATGACTGTTTTGCAGCTTCCTTAGGGAGAAGGTATGGAACCTGATCCACACGGGCCCAACAATAGACCGCAGGAGATGAGACGAGACCAACGCTTCCCTTCCTCAGTTATGAGAATAACTTAGATGGACCACACATAAGCTGCTCACTTGGGGTTTGCCCACAATGCTCCATCCCTTCTAAGACATGCTGGAATACCTTTCAGATGACCTCATATGTGCTCCTTTGGACATTCTTAGAGCAATCTGCATTGAAGATACATGACATGCGGGTCATATTTGTCCTGATTCCTATTGAAATTATTTGGGTTCTGCCTGTGGAAGACTCCATTGATTGCCAAAATTTCAAACCAAATAAAAGATACAGCCTCATTAGAAATGTGTGAGAATATTCTGCAGTATTTCTGTTGCTGGAAGTTGAAGTACTGTGGCCTTAAGGGACGAAGAACATTCGTCTGCTGCAATGACAAGTGGTAGGAAGGCAAACACAGGGTTGATAGCAAGTCGCTTTGGAAACAATGTACTTTTGGACATTGTGAATGCTTTCTATTAAATCTCATATTTATTAGCCTATATATATGAGACTAGATTTCTTTTTACTCTTTTATTGAACTCTCTGCATCTTTACATCTGACCCTCTTAAGGTTATCCACAGGAAATATTTCTTTGCCAACATTTAGGAATTACTGGAGTGGACAGCTAATGAGAAATCCTAGAGAACAAATGACAAATGAACAAACTGAGAAAGTCTGCTCCATTTGATAGAAGTGATAGAAAATTATCTTCATTATCCTATCAGAAATGCAGTGTTCTTTTCCTGCTGGCAGCTCCACCAAGGAGGGGCAACTATTCTTAAACAAGATCTAACATTTACTTGAAACCAATAGTTTCCAGTAAAGGGTTTTTAAGATAAATGCAGGCTTACTGGTAAATATTGGTTTAATCTTCAGGGAAAATTAAAAGCTTGTGGTTTGGGACTGACGGCAGAAGGCAGATGCATAAGGACCAGGGGCCGGAGGGTTGGTAAAATCCCCAAATAAAGTCCTCTTTTCCAGCTCCAGGCAAAAGAACCAGAACACACCCACTCATTTTCTCTTAAAGGAAAGAATTATCCCAAACCTAGGGGCCCTGAGTAAAATTCAATCAGCCTTTTTCAATGCTCTGCTTAGTAGTGCTATACATTAAGTTCTCATCATAACTTACCCACCCAAGGGCCTAGTAGAATAGAAATCATGGTAATTTGTGCTACTTTTTGTGGACACTGTGTCTTATAAACTGAGCATAATAGTATGTTGTGTGACGCCGTTTATTGCCGAATTAGAGTTCACATGGGCATGTTTAGCTGAGTAGTGTTAAGTTGCTTTCTTTCACATATAGTTTTGCAGGAACTTTTCAAAAGCATTTTTACTGATCACAACTTACTAATTGCTCATGTCTTATTCAATTCATTCATCATAGACGAAAGAGTTGCCTCATTTGCTATCGTCCCTGGTTTCTCCTTCTTCTTCTGCTGCTGCTGTTAATCCTTTTATTCCTCTTTCTTCTTTTACTGCACGGCATTCATTTTTTCAGAAAGAGTGCAAAACAGGACACCAGCAAGCATTCAGCACTGACATCTGTGTACATTTTGAAATGAGATTCACCCGTGAGGAACCAGAGGCCAGGGATAGCAGTTAGCCCCCAAAGGCCACTCCCTAACCCCTTCCCCCCACCCCGACCTCAGAGGGTAGGAACATCACACCACCTCCCCAAGATGAGCATGCAGATGTACCAGCTAGGGTAACAGAGCGTGGTCCAGCTAGTCACTTGCCCAGAAAATGCGTTTTCTTT
>VBSM01002217.1:11974491-12018263 GCA_008086735.1 Cheirogaleus medius
TTTGCTTCCTGATAACACCCGAGAACAGAGTTCTCAGCAGTGTGTAATATTGTGATGTGTGCTATTAAAAAGGGCGTAAGTGTTCTGGTGGGGATGGAAGCCAAAGCCTGAACTTTGCTTCACACCCAATGTCTTTAACACATTAACTGCTCTGTGAGTTGTATTTAACTCATGCTAGTTTTGACCCCAGGGCCTCATGAAGCATATGTAACTCACATGTCTTGTTGGTATCCTTATTGTTACAGTTGAATTCAACGGCATATAACTCATGCACAGGAAACAAAAAACAATAAAAAGAAACAATTTTTTCATTAAATTAGAAAGGATCGTTTTGTTTTCGAAGTTTTTCTTCTATTTTCGTAATAAAACAGCATGGTCCCAGGAGAAAAAAACATTTTTTCTGGTGTAGCAGCCGATGTGTTAAAGGAGAAAGAGAGGGGACAGCAGCGTGTAGGCATGGTGGGTCTTCAGCAGCTCATGTGGTCCTCACTGGGTGATGACATTTGTCCCCCAGAATTCATGGTACCCTCATTTCTGCCCCCAAGCAAGAACAGTATCACTAACAGGCCCAAGAGGTATAATAAACTTGTTTTTAATGCCTGAAAAATAAATAAGTGAATTCAAAGTATAATTATGGAAAAATATGAGTTTGACTTTTAGATGATCAATAATTTGCAAACAAATCCAAATTGGTTTAGTAAAATTTACCAGCTTATGTTACTACTCAGAAGTCTTAAAAATCCAAGTACTGATTTGGGAAAGGGGAAGGAATTTATATGCAAAAAAAAAAAAAGCAGAAAATCGATACATTTAACTACCTGAAATTAAAACCTTTTGTATGACAAAAATACCCGTAAATACAGTTAAAAATTAAATTCAAGCTAAGAAAACATATTGGTGGCAAATATGACAAGAGCTGGTATTTCCAATACATAAAGACATCCTTAATAAAGTGTTTATACTAATTTTGTTAAAATTGACTGAAGGACATGAATAATGTGCCAAACAAAAAAATACAAAAATTTTACAAATGGGCCACAACTTCAAGCCCATTATTAATGAGGAAAAGGAAATAAATTTACAATGAAATTTTCCCCCCTATAATTATCTAGAATTTTTTAAAATGATAGTTTCCAGTGCCAGCAAGAGGGTTTTGCAATGGTCATTCTCATACCCAGTTGGTGGGAATTTAGATTGGTATAAATTTTATGGAAAACGATTTGGAAATATGTAATGCAACTTTTAAAAATATTTCCCTTAGACCCAGTAATTTCCTTTCTGAAAGTCTCTTCTAAGAAATAACACAGGTAAACTTTACTTGCAAATAAATTCATTGAAAAATTATAATAGAAAAATTTGAAACAACTTTAAAGTCTAACATAAAGAGAATGGTTAAAGAAATAGCGTATACTTAACACAACTCAAAAAGCACCTATTAATGATGGAATTTTTGAAGAACACTGACAAAGATGGGCAAAAACCTCATAATGTGTTAATAGAAAAAATATTGTGTTAATAGAAATATTATATATAAAGTATCTTATTTTCTTTTAAAGCTGTATAGTTCTAATGCTATTTTTAAAAACATTCTGTGAAGTAAAAGATGATTAGAATTGCAAAATATATTAGCTGCATTTCTCTAGATTTGGTAACCCATCCTCTGTAGTGACTCAATAGACCCAGGAAGAATGCAAATTATTGCACTAAGTGATTGTAGTGATAATAAAAAAAAATAATGTTGGCAGATGTAATTTGCTCTTCTAGGATTTTCAAGGGTAGCTTCTGGGCCCCTATAAGTTCCTGGTTACACACGTGTGTGTGTGTGTGTGTGTGTGTGTGTGTGGTGGGCGGGCGTCTGGAGTTGTAGGTGACTCTGTCAATTGCTGCCGTGTCATTGACATGTGCTCAGGCAGAGGCACCTCGCTGTTGGTGAAGCTAGAGAAAGGACAGTGGAACAAAAGAGGTGTCTTCTATCTCTGTCCCCCTTAACATGCTCCTGAGGAGAACGGGAAGATATGTCATTTGACATCCGTGTTGAGCACCGTTTCAGCGTGGTGCCAAGCCTGCGAGGACAAGGCACACCTCAGAGCTTTGCTTCTTCCAGAGTAATCAGCAAACAGTCCACATGCATTGTTTTTACTTTCTCCCAAAATATTTAACCATGAAATATTAAATATATCCAACACACAATTCTAACCCAAATTGCCCTATCCATGTTTTATATGCCTGGAGGTCAGCTGAGTCTACTGCCTTCTATTTGAGGTGAAAAATACACTAGCATGAAAGAGTATATAACAACAAGACAAATGAACATAAGATCAATTACTTGAGGTGGAAAAATATACTTGTAAAAATAGTAGGTGTTGGAGCTGAACTTCTTATTTGAACCTGAGCGCCACTGCTTATATACCTTGGGCAAATGGCTTAATTTCTCAAAGCCTCAAATTCCTTGTAACTGAAGGTAGCAACCTACCTCATTGGGTTGTTGTGAGGATTTAACAAGATGATGTGTGTAAATCATTTAGCACATGGTGAGAGCTCAATAAATATTAGCTATTATTATTAATCCTATAAAAATTAGATAATATAAAATATTTATTTGAGAATTTAGTGTTTTCTAGGAACTATGTGGGGTTCCAAAGATAGGATGTGTTCATTTATGCAACAGAGGTGTTTATTGAGCACTTGCAATATACCAGATATCAACTAGGTACTTGGGATATATTAGTGAATGAAATAGACACAGACCATAAATAGCAAACATAATACATAATAAAATTATACAGGATGTGAGAAGGTACTAAGTATTATAAAGGAAGGAACACTAAGATGAGGGGTAGGTTGCAGTGTTAAATAGGGTGGTCAGGTGTAGGATTCTAAAACATGACCTTTGGCTTCAAGGAATTCTCATCCTAGCAGAGACACTGATAAGATGGACAGGAGATGAAATGATGGGATCACAGCAAGTTCGTGATTGGCTTGCCTGGGAAAGGTGGGAGTGACTTTGCAGAGCTGGCTCCTGATGGACAGACAGGAACCACCATGTGCATGGACAAGACAGGAAGAGGGCATAGCATGTGTAGAGGTGAGAAGGGCTTCCAGGGCAAGGATGAAGGTCTAGAACGGACCACTCAGGCAATAAGGAGTTATTGAAGTTTGCTCTGGGGAATAATACAGTCAGATACAGGTCCTAGAAGGCATGTTCTAGTGTGAGAGATCTACGTATCTGGCAGTGAGATTTTAAGAGGTAATGAATAATCCTGATGTACCCAGACAACAGCAGAGAGGCTACAGAGAGACAGTGGATTCAAGAGATACTTAGAAAGTAAAATAGACAATATTAATCACCAATTAAATGTAGAAATAAGCAGGATGGAGGAATCAAGGATTATTTCCAAACACTTGTCTTTGATATCAAGTAGATAATAAATTAGGATATGTGGACCAGAGGAGGAACACTCTGGGAGTCAAGTGGGAAGGTAGAAAGATAATGAGTTAGGAGAGTGCCAGGTTACAGTCAACTCTACCTCTTAGGGAGGACAATCCAGAGTATTAATTTATTTTAAAATCAGTTGAGAATACACAATTGATGTAATAATTGATGTTATAACACAAAAAAGGGAGGGAGGACACTGGATGTGGCCTATTAAAAACATCACATTGAAATGTGCTAACATCATGCTTACATCTCAGAAAGACTGTAGGAGACCACGTATATCCAGCATTTAATGCAATATCCCCAAAGCAAGATGTATTCAGCATCCATGTGGGCAAAGGAGAGAGCACCTCTCTCCTGAGGGCCCCAAAACCGCATGTCAAGTGGTGTGGGTTGCCAGGAATCTACTCACACCAGAAGCCCTCATCTGGGCCACCAAGGAGCAATATTATCACAATTCCCTGTTGCTGATTCTCACCTCAAGCAGATCTTCAGGGCTGTAACAATCTTTTTAAGGGATTTTGCAGATCTCTGTCTCTGCCAGTAAGAAATACACGCTAAGAAATCAAGGCCCGAAGAGGTCACAGGAGTCCTTCAAGGTCATAGGATTGTTTTGTGGGAGAGACAGGACAACAGTCCATATGAATTAGTTAAAGGGCTTTGAGTTGCAAGCAATAAAAACCTGGTTTCAAATACACTTAAGCAACAAAAGCATTTATTATTTCACCTAAGGAGAAATTCAGAGGTAGGGCTGGCTCCTAGCATGGTGCTACAGGGATCCAAGTTCATTTCTCTGCCTCTCTTTTGCTCTGCCCTCCTCTAAAGGGTCGGCTTTGTTTTCAGGCTAACTCCCCTCCTGGTCACAAGCTGGCTGCCAGCAGGAACAGGAACAAAATCCTTTACTATTCCTACCCATCAGGAGAGAGGGCAAATACTTCCCCAATCAGGACTAAAAGTCTTTTCCTTCAGTCTGATTGGTCTAAGCTAGGTTTCTAACCACTTTTAGACAAACAGTTATTAGTATAAACAGGGAGATCACAAGCAATGGTTGCCCTTAGCCTGGGTTCCTCAGCTAGTCCCTGGCAAGAAGGATTGGGATTACTGTCATTGGCCACCTAATTAGGAAACATTCTTGGAGTCAGCTCCCACTGAAGAATGTGGGCAGTGAAAGTGAAGGGAACTATTGGTTTTGTTTTGTTTTATATTAATAATAATTAAAATATGACAATAATTGGACTGATTTGTGGGGTAAAATGTGGTATTTCAATACATGTGTACATTGTGAAATGAACAAATGAGGCCAATTAGCATACCCATCACCTCAAATATTTATCATTTCTTTGTGGTGAGAACATTTAAAATCCTTTCTCTCTTTTGAAGAGAGGGGAGCTATTGAACCAAACAAGGTTCAGTCCGCTCTGTTCAATAGGATTTGGGGCAATGAAGGAAATGTTCTATATCTTCACTGTTCAGTGCCGTAGCTACTAGCCAAATATGGTGCTTGAAATGTGGCCAGTCTAAGAGGGGAATTGAATTTTCCATTTTATTTCATTTTAATTCATTTAAATTTAAGTGGCTGCAGGGTTAGAACGATTCGGGGGCTGTGGGTGCTGGAAGGTGACCAGTGTCCATACCCCAGACCCTCTGCTTTCTGCTGCCCTGGGTATATTCCATGCTCTCTCACACAGTTATTTCTCTCCGCACTTTATTTTCACATTCACCACATCATTGAACTATAATGTTCAAAATGAAACCCAGAATCTGATGATGAGGTCAGAGTGGGAGGAGAATGACAACACTTTAAGAAAATCAAGCCATAGGAGTTGGATCCCGCCAAGGATCTCAGCAATCTCCTGCACACTAAAGGCAGATAAAAAAATGATTTGTTCAACGACACAGATTTCCCCAAAATTTAAAAGATAATTTGTAATTTAAAAAATGGAGAATACTACGTCTCTGAAAAATCAATGCATCAACAACATCTATTAAACTCAGGGGATAAATGTGAATGATTACCACAGAAACAGAACATCTTCAGGGAAATTACCCAGAGATGAAGAAAGAGCAATCCCTTTTTTTCCCCCTGTTTGGTAAAATTGGATGATAAAAGACAACTGCGCTAGCAAGTAACGCTCCTGTGCTTATATCCAAGCAAAACTCTGAAGCAAAGATGACTCCAACAGCGCGAGGATGAGCAGAGCCAGCAAATGTGACGGTGCATCCTCAGTTTCTGAGACAGTGCTGTGTTCACACTTGTTACTCTGGCACCATTATTAGTAGTGGCCTCTTTCGCCCTCAGAAGTGTGCTTGTTTGGACAATAAACTCTATTTACCAATGGAATACAAAGAACCAGGGTGGCTTTCCTCTCTGGTGGACAGAAGGACACACTTACATCTCCAACACATGTGAGGTTCTTGCCACCTCTGGAAACCATCTCACGGTGTGGACAACAGTCCTAGCCCCAGCAGCCTGTTCAGCCACACCAGGGATACTTCCTCTTGTCATCAGACTGCGTCATAGCCCTATGCTCTGAGCTGCCCTCAAATGCAATATGGTGGTGGGTGAGGTTGGGGCAAGAGGGCAGCAGACAGGGATGTAGAGTTCAACTCTGCTGCTCAGAATTATGTGGCCCTGTTTGAGCTCTTTAACTTCTCTGACCCTAGTTACTTAGATAAATGGCACAGTGATCATGCCTAAAGAAGAATGCCATTAGAGCATTTCCTCCTTTGTATCACCAAGGAACACACACAATAAAGTAAGGATTGGGATGTCCAATTTTTATTACCAATATACAAGAAATGTAAAATAAATATGAGGTTTTTACATTTTAATATAGCTACTTTAATTGGCTGCACTACATTACCTCTATCAATTGTCACACCTTGGTTTTCTAGCCTTAAAAACATAACTCTGAGCATTATTTCTTATATTTTATAATGCATACAACATATACAGAGAGTGTTTGTGCTTACCTTACTATGGTGAGCATTGGCCTAGGATTCTCTTATTTACCTTGTAATCAGTGGAATAGGACCCTCATGCAGAAGCAGAACCGGTGTGCTTTTCTGAAATCTTATGAAAACACATAATGGCTAGGAAATGAAATCACCATTATTTCAATCTATAAGGAAAATGGGTATATCATCAATGCACTGAAAATTTTGTTTTCTTTTTTGGCCAGCCCAGTTCAGCAAGATCTTGGCTAACATGACTCTCCTTGCTTTTCTGTACTGCTCTCCTGCAGTTAGGCTGGAGAAGAGGATTGTCTGGAGAACATGAAACTCCTTCTCCCAGAGTTTCAGAGTCAAGGCTGCGTTTGTAAAGCTACTTACTGTGATAAGAAGTGACTGTAGTTAGCTACTCACAGCTTTGCAAAATCCTCCCTTTCAAAAAGAATTTGATTGATGGTAACCTGGTGTCTACCGAGCCCACCACACTCAGTGCAGAAATCCTTTCTGAGATGTCATGGTGGCGACTGATTCAATGCCCCCTTAAATCATTCTGGTAATGGGAAATTCTCTGACTCACATGGTCCACTCCAATATTGGCTAGATCTACATTTTATTTTTTAAAAAGTCTTCTTTATATTACTCTCATCAGTTGTCTAGCTTCCTATAGCCTCTCTTCTTTGGCCCTAGCTCTGCCATTTGTACCAACACAGGAATTGTCTAGTCCCTTTTCCCCACGGAAGACTAAAGTCATCTTTGGCAGAAATTTACATTTGGTCATTTTCCATCTTCTCCCTCAAGTGGTCCCTTCTTCATACCCCATCCGACGGTTTAACAGTTCCACCATCCTGCCTCTCCCCCTTCTTTTACTCTGTGACTGTTCCTAGGATTTCTGGACTAGAATTACAGATATGACCAGTGCTGAGTCCAATAACCATGACCTGTCTTTATGACTAGTATATTCCAATCAGTGGAGTGTAAAATCATATATTTTTTTTCTCTCAGTAGCTATCAAGAAGCTGCTGAGAAACAGTATCCTAGACACTGTTCAAGCAGTTTAAATGGTTGCCACCAAATAATTAGAGGTGCCTAATTTTGTCTTTGAAAACTAAAATGACAAATCCCTCTAACGATAGAAAGCTAAGAGAAAATAAAATCATTAGCTCTGAATCAACTTTTAAAATTCTGTAGAAACATTAATAAATAGCATTAAATGTGATTTTGGGGTTCTACACAGGTTTTTCTCACATGATGTAATTCTATGAAAAGAAACATGGAAATTCACTTTGACAAAGAATCTCCCACAAGTGCCAATGAAGGGGTTGTTTGTCTCATCGTTTGTTGTGTCATCCCAGTTGCTCTGTAGTCGTTCAGAGGAAGAGGTACTCTCAGACCACAGTCGTTTGCTCTAATGGTTTCTAGCTTCCTGGCTTTCTTCTCTGAGGAAGTTAGAGGCCAGCAGAGTCTTATTTAGTCAAGGAAAACTATATCATTTTCTAGCAGACACAAAAAGAACAGTTGAGGAAAGATATGTGTTTTCTCAGAGACCGACAATTTCCAAGAGGGAAGGACCAACTAGGGTGAGTAAGTGACAAAGCAGCCAGAGATCTGGCCACTGAAGCACATCCATATTTGTTGACAGGTCTGTTCCAGTGAGAGGGCCGGAGCAGTTATAACACGGAGCCTCTGAGAAACATTCCAGAACAGATATTTGGAATGCTGGGGGCATCTGGGTTCTGCAATGTGACTGTGTATCAAGAATGAGTTCATAACTAAAGATATCTTGAGTAATTGCCAAGTTGATGGAATTGTTGGAGAGCCGGGAATTAGCACCCCCTGAGTTGTAGAACTCAGCACTTGAGGCTGCTGAGATCAGAAGGCTGTTTGTTCCTTTCCCTGGTCTGAAAGGTGCTTTCAAAAATGTTAAATTCAAATAGGAAGGGCTATACAAGGAATTCACTTAATAATCCTATAGTCGTGGTATGATTACTAAAGAGGTAAGCTGATTGACATCTTAGAACTAAGATTCCCATGAGAAAAACTGAGCTTACAATCTGATATCAATCAATCAATATTTATTGATCATCCATAATGTTTTCAGTCCACACTAAGTTGGGTGTTTGAAGGACTATCCAAATAAAAAAAGACATGATCTCTAAACTTAAGCAGCCTTAACTCTAGGTAGGGAGCCAAGACTAATACATTTGAATTAATGATCAGATTGATAGAACCATTTTTAAATGCTAAATCTTATCATGTAAATTGTCAATGGTATAGACATTCAAAGAAAAATTGATGCAGGGCCTTGAGGGGAGGGGATCTTTCAGAATGCCCAGAAATGGGAAGCTAGTCCATGTGGAGGAGGGACACTGTGAAGAGACACTCAGAGAAGAAGGATGACCTAAGTAAGTATAAATGGGATACAGGCTGAATTCTTATTCTTCAAGTACTTTTGATTCTAAAAGGAAAATTAAACAAGAGCAAGGTGAGATCCACAGAAGTCCACCAAGGAGGGTCTCAGAGTCTGGGTGCGGGGAGCTCTGTGACATGGCCGTGAGGAGTTCGTGTGCTTTCACAGTAGAGAATCTCTAGAAAGGTGGCAAAGGTATTTAGCCTAATTAGGCAGGAAATGGCAAGCCGATGGATTCCCTTAAGAAGAATAGCAAGGTTTTGCAGTGAATACTTAGAGAAGGCTGGGCCTGGGAGGAGTGTGAAGTGTGCACTAGAGAAGAAAGGCCGGCATCAAGGAAGCCTCGGGAAATTGTACAAGCAGCCTAGTGCATGCGTGAGGGTGCCATGAGAGGGTGAGAGAGAAGAAATGAAGGACGTGAGGCACTGTGAAGAAGCAGAATGGCAGAATATGACCACTTACTGGTCTCAGGGCATCAATGGGCAGGGAAAGTCAAGGCTAATTTAAAGCTTTTAAGACGGAGGACCAGAGTTTCTATTAATAGGAAGTTACAGGATAGGGAAGATGATGAGTATGGCATCATGAGTTTAAGGAAAGCCAATTTAGAAGATCCAGTAAGTCACTGGAGATGTGAAATTATATTTTGAGTATCAGTTCAAAGTGGTTCAGATTTGTCATTACCTGCTAACAAGTATAAACAAAGAAAACAGAATTCTTCCCTTGCAATTGGGGCCACTTTATTTTGCATAAAGCTCTCTCTATATCTGTTTTCTAAAACACACACACTTTTTTTTTTTCTGGAGTTGAGCTTTAAAAAATGTATTAGATTGCAAATAAGTAGAGAAGACAGGAAAGAATATTCCAGGCACAGTGATTGACATTAACAAAGATCTGAAAGTCACGAAATAAGGAGGATAAATGTAGGATAGGATCAGGGTGGAGCAAGACTAGAAATTCAGCTCAGTAATATTCCTGGGGCTTGTGACAGCTTCCCCGACCTTCCCAGGCCAGGAAGACAGCTAACTGCTCTGAGCTCTGCAACTCAAAGGGCACTTACAACTGTGTGACCATTCAATTTCCATTTTTAGATTATAAGGTTTTAGTAGACAAAGGTATATCAGACTCATTGTTGTACTCCATAGAAACACATGCTCAATAAAATATTTCTTGATTTTTTAATGGTCTTATTTTCTTATTTTTATGATAGGAGGTGGCATTCAAAAATGCAGAAAGGAAACAAACCTACTTCCTTCTCCTACTTACTTCCAGCCCTTCCTTCCCCTTCCTTCACTCTCATTAATGTGAGAGTGTAGTCATCATTTTGGCTCCCATTTTATTCTCCATCTTATGTTCGAGAGATGCCCTGTTTTATGAACCTACCTCCCACCCTAGAAGCTGCAAAGGCAGCGTGGCCCTTTCTCACTCCATCTTCCAGTTAGGGTATGGGTATACAGATTAGACACACCCTGCGGTATTACGGATCTAGAGCCACTGACACCCTGAAGGAGCCACAGTGCAGAAGTTGTTCTGTGGGTAGCAACCTCTTGCAATTGTCAGGAGCAGAAAAGTGGTGTCTGGGGTCAGTTGTCAGGACTGGGGACAGTGCAAGCTGCAGCTCCCCATGATGAGAGGAAGCAACAGCAGGAGACCTGAGACTGGCTCGGTGGCCAGACTCTGGCTCTGCTCACAGTGCCTAGTTGTCCTTTCCTAGTGTCTAGTTTTTTTTTCTGCTCTTCTGTCTTTCCAAAGTTTCCGGGAAGTGCATAATATCCTGTCAGTCAAATTTTCTCTTAAATAATCCACAGCAAGTCTCTCCATGAGACAAAGAATCTGGGATGGCCCATTTATAAGTAATTTCCGTAGATGTTTGGGACAGGCAGGATCTTTTCTCATTCTCCATTTGGGAGCCATGGGACTCCACTTTCTCCAATAAGAGAAACAGCTGAATTTGTGATCTTGGGAGGGACATGTTCATGCTGGCCAAGCCTTTGATCTTCAGCATCTTCCCCTTAACAAGATATAAATCAATCCTGCTACGTCTTGCCCTTGGGAATGAAGCAAGCTGTCATGGCTCTATGTGTCGACAGCAAGCTTCAGGCCAAGGTGGTCATGACACCCCAGGTTTGCTTAGGGCAGGTCCAGCTGGAGGCCCCTCACCAGGACAGAGTCACAATGGAGCAGACACTCCAGGACACATAAATGAGGAGAACTGTGCAAGAGGGAGAAAGACTTCCCTCTGTCCTCAAGGAACCATCTGTTTATGCACTTGTTTGTTCATTCTTTTAATAAATATTTATTGGACACTTGCCTACTAGGTAAAGAGATACATTCCTGGACTAAATGAGTGTGTAGGCTGGCTAGGAAGATTTCAAGGCAGTCAAGTAAGTACTATACAGTAGGGATATTGATGTAATAGAGCTATGGACAAAGTGAAGTTGAAAGGGAAGAAGGACCTAAGTTCACCAGGGAGTCTTTTAATGCTTCAAAATAAGAGGCTACTGCTTTGTCTTGCACGATGAATAGGGACTGGTGGAACATTCCAGGCAGAGGGAAAGATCTGTGTGAAACAAGCACACGTGCCAGTGAGTCCCTGTGGTTAGAATGGAGTGTATGTGGGAAGGGGAAATAGGAGACAGGAATTTCGCTTTTATTCAGTGGATGGTCGGGACCCATTGAAGGGTTTAAGCAGTCACCCCCAACTTGTGTTTTGCTCAGATATTACCTTTTGCTTGTTTGCAAGAAAGTGAAAGTGTTAAATTCTACAATGTGTGCAATGTGCTGAACACTACCTGCCACATCAGAACAACGCCACATTTAGTAGCTCTTACATTATTTATAATAAGGGCACATGGGTTGCAGAGCTGTTCTAGGTTTTCTGGTAGAACATTCACCTTAGAAAGGCCAAAGCTTTGTCCCTCTTCTTGGTGCTGGCTCTGGCTCTAAGCCGTGATTGAGCTTGTCCATTCACCCTAGAGCTCCCTTGGGCTCAGCTTCATGAATGTTGCATGGGAATATGTCTCAGCTTCCCAGGTGGTTGTTGGTATATTTCATAAGCCCTGCACTCACTTGTCTTATTATCAGGAGCTGGGAATCTTTCTTTGCACGTTTCGGGAGGATGGGTAAGGAGCTATGTGGTGGGGGTGGCTGAGTGGGCAAAGAAAGATGAGAAAATTCGGCAGAGGCAGGGAAGCCACGCAGTCATTTGCTAAAGATAGGGGTATTGTGCAAGTGAACAAAGTTTATTTTTAAAGGGAATCACTTTATGACAATACAGGAAAAAATCCATAAAGTTTCTTTGAAAAATGTGAAATGGCTAAAGTTACTTGTAAAGCTAGGACATCCTTCAGTACTTTTGCTGAGACCAGGCAGTGACATTAATAAGAGGAAGCATGGAGAGAGGGAGAGGAAAGAAAAGAAACAGGTGGGAAAGGACAGGGGGAGAGAGAACGGCTCAGGGAGTACAAGGCCAGGTATGAGCTTGCTGGATGATCGATATTTTAAACACTACTTCAAATGACTCTCTGTAAGTCACCATCTTGTACATCTCCTTCAACCTTCTTTAAAAAGCAGCTTCGATGACACTGTCAGTTATCCCTAAGCCTGACCAGACTTCAAAGAGCCCGGAGGTTCAGAAAACTTATTTCTAGCTATAAGAAGACAAACAGCAAAGCCTTCAAAGGCAAAATAAAACTATTTTGCATAAACAAGTATATATTTGCACACATATATGCACGCATTCAATCTTTCTACCAAAAAAAAAAATTAAAGGATATTTCAGACTTTAAAATATCACATTCCAAGTCACAAAGGGGAGAAAGGCCATGAACCGCTGGGAACTTCTAGTGGGTCCTCATGGCTGAGCACAGGGTACAGGCGAGAGAGAGATAGGGAACAGCAATATCATCTCAAGTTCAGTCGTCAAAAGTTAGATCCTGTGGGGACAGGGTCCTCTTGAGAGGGTTTAAGCAGCAAGGTCACATGATGAGATCTCTGTTTCAGGACAATCCTCCCATGGAGGGAACTGAGCATGCACGGGCAGAGTGGATCACGGAGATACAGAGATCGGAGATCACTTACAGGGTTGCTGCAAGAGTCTGGGATAGACAGCACGACCTTAACCAAGGTGACAAGAGCAGGGCAGATCTGGAGGTAGCAACAGAACAGAGGTCAGGTGGGGAGAACAAACGTGATGAGATGCTGGTGGCTAAGAAAGCAGGAGTTACCCCTGGTGCTTCCCAGGGTAGCCAGGCAAATGAGGCCAACCATCATGACAATGGGAGACATAGGGAGGTGTGATGTGGCAGTAGAGAAATGATGAATTTCTTTAAGGACAGGAATTTTAAAGTATCCTGGGTCTCTTAAGCATCATTTATTTGGAAACTAAGCACGCACATAGGTTAACAGTTGAAATCTTGTATATTGAATTAAGTCACCCAGAGAGAACCTATCAAAATTCAAGACCAAAGACAGAATTCTACAGGATGCTGTGCTTTAGGGCCATTAAGAAAAGAAGAGCACATGTAGGGCCCTAAAAAAGAGAAGTCAAGAGAGCTCATGAGAGAACCCAAGGAGGGAGAAAGATGTCCCAGGCACAAGACAGGAAACCATCTCAGGGATGGAGGTGCAAAAGGGACCAGGTGCTAGAGAGAGGTAAAGTAAGATGAGGAAAATCCCCCTCGGGCGGGAAAGAGTTCTTTAGTAAACACAAATTACTCTGGTGAGGGTAGAAGTGAATGGGGTGGGGAAGGCTGGAGTTGGAGGGGTAAGAGGGAGATAGCAAGAGAAATCTGTTCTTCAAGGACAAGAGACAGTCTGCAAGACAGAGTGAACTTCGCACACTTGGGAGAGACTGACCATGTTTGTCAGCTGATGGGAAAGGGCCGACAGAGGACTGGATAGATTTGCGGTATGAGAGAGGGGAGGATATTAATATAATTAATAGCTTACTGTAGTAGAACAGAGGGGAAGCCCAGAGCACAGGTGTAGGGAGGAGTTTGGGTTGAGAGGTAGAGTACTGCCTTCCCAGCCTTATGGACAGGCGTAAGGGAAACGTAAATTCAGGGTACAGACTCGCTTATAATTTGTAGGGGGCGCAATGCTGAGGGCATCCAGGTCTGAGAGGCAGGTTGGATGTTTGAGGACAGTGTTGGACCCTTGGGAAGCCCAACATTGGGACAAAAGAGGAAGCTGATCGTGGAAGAGGATGGCTGAGAAGAACTGCAGACCCAGCTGAAGCTGGGAACCCTGGGCCTGCAGCGGCCTCAAGCCTCATGGAGCTGTGACTAAGACAACACTAAACTGCTTCCCTCTGAGAGCAGGGAAGGGTGGAATTTGGACAATCCCAGGTTGGATGAAAATTCCTCTGTATTCAGAAACTCTGAAGTTGGAGCAGCTGGAACTGTCACACAAACACAGTGAGCTCTCACTACTCATTCGTACAGAGCATGGGTTTAAATACACGGGACAACCTAAGGCAGAAGTGCATGCACTGAAAGTAGACACTGATGTAGTGTTTAGAACGCCTTTACCCTGTGTAAGTCCTCATAGCCAAATTTACACTACCTTTTTTTTAAATTTTTTTTTTTAAAGCGTGGGAAATCAGGTTCCCAAAGCAAACTGCTAAATAACTTTAGCAGAAGGGTCTTGCTTTTCGATTTCATTGCACTTGTTCGAGTAAACAGATCACTTTAAGGATGGGCTTATAGAGATAGTTAAGGAGGTGGCCACTGGTGTCTCAATTATCCCAAGGGACAGGGGGCTGGAAAACGGATGACTCACACTTGGTTTGGAAGTGGGCGAGCTCGGGATTCTGGCTGCAAAGTCTCAGGGCAGTGATGTGTCTCTGTGTGTATGTGCGTGCACATGCATGTCAAATGGCCAACAAGTAAGCTTCTCTGAGACATATCCCTTTCATCGGCTTAAGAGATTCTGCAGGAATCAATTAAACGCTGCATGTTTTTCACCAGAGATAAAACTCTGGCAAGTAAAACCTTCTAGGCTTCTTTAAGGAAAAAATGATACCCAGAGCTGGGATTCCATTTGCTGGTTTTCATTCACATCAGACTTTCCTTTTGAGGTAAACACCCTCTATTCTGGGTATAGAGGATTATGAGCTAAAAAGAAAAATACAAGTCTTTGGTTGCCAGCCCGACCCTAGCAAGCCTGAAGAAAGTGCTAGAATGTAGGAGTTCCTGGTCATGAGTGTCCCCAAGAATGTAAGGCTAATTCTATGGCCTGTAGTGCTATTTTTTCTCTTAAAGACAATTAACTATAGAATTCTGATAATATGGTACATGACTGCTTCTTGAAGTTGTATTAAAATTTTACAGATATCCTTCTTGTTCATGAGTTACCTACCTTCTCATTTGACTTTCTTGTTATTTACCTAAAAATCTGACAGCAAAATCCCACTGTATGGTATTTGAGTTTGAAAGATAGGAGAACTCTTTGTGGTACCTCAGACTCACAGTCACAAAATTACCAGTGTGAAGGGAACTTTGACATCTTCTAGACTAGTGTTTCTCCATCATGGTGACAAGACTAATAGTTGAGTCATGACTAAAATAGCAAACCAAGAATCCACAAAAGAAAAGATAAACATAGTTATATATGAATAAAATTTTAAATGGTGCAAGAGAAACCATAAACAAAATTAAAATATAAACCATTAACTCAGAAAAATATTTTCAACACATATGATGGATAAAGAATTTATTGCTGTTATGTACAAAGAACTCTTAGAAACAGCCCCCCACCCCCCTGCAAAATGGGCAAAGGCTATGAATAGGCTCTTTACAAAGAGCAAGTCCAAAGGGCAATAAACACATGAAAAGATGCTCAACTTCATTGCACATCAGAAAAATGGAAATTAAAGTAAAAATAAAACATAGAACCCACCACACTGGCAAACATGAAAAAGAGTAGGAGCCAATACTACTGACCGGGATGTGGAGAAAGGAGTCCAGTCATTCATTGCTGGTATCTAGAAGAACAATCTGGAAATGTCTATTAAGATTTAAAAACACACACATTCTTTGACCCATAATCTCACTCTTGGGAATCTATTCCATAGAAACTAAAGTAGATATTTTAAATGCTAGTACAAAGAAGTTAATTGCAGCATTATGAGTAGTGCCAAAAAACTGTAGAGTGAGTTCTCAAAAATAGGAGAATAAATAAATAACTTGGAGGATATTAATAGGACACTTTGAAGACATTAAAGAGAATGAATGAGATCAATACCAGTTGATTTGGCAGCTTTCCATTCGTTAAGTGGGGAAAAAAGCAAGATGTTGGGAAGTGTGCATAATACAATTCCATTTTGAAAAATATTCACATACATATGTATAATATTTGTACTTTTGTATATGATTATATTAAAATGGAAAAAAGGTTATAAAGGAATACATATCAGGTTGATAACTCTGATTTTATTCAGTGATTACACTCAGGTGGAATGAGGACAAATAAGTGAAAAAAACCCACAGATATTAATATCAGTGGTAGTAAAACCACTTTCCTGGTGTAATTTAGTTTATGTCAAACTATTTATATGTGAAATATATATGTATCAATGTATGATAGAGTGGCCACCAAATGTTGATGGTTGATGAGATTTTAGGTGATTTTAACTTCCTTATATTATTTTATATTTTGTATATTTTATTTTATTTTTATAATTAACAGAAGAAAAATACATATTCCTGGGCCCCACACTAGCCCAATGAAGCAGATTCTGTTAAGGTGAGGCCTGGTTATTCGGGCTTTCCAGTGGGTTCTATGAATCTTAAAATGATTTGGTAGCCAATAATCCAACACAAACTGTGAACGGCATCCCCAAGAGATGGTCTTCCAGCCTTCTGCTTGAATGCTTTCCAGGGCGAGATGCTCACTACCTATCAGCATAGCCCTTTTACTTTTGTGTCAGGTCACCCTGATAAAACTTAATTTTGATAATAAGCTGAAATCTGTTTCTCATGGACCATTCAAGTGTTTGAGGGCAGCTGTTGCCATCAACCCATATTGTCTTTCACTTGCAAAAACCTTCTTCAGACCATGAAAAATTGAGTATCTGATAGAAAATCAGATAAGTGACTAAATAGGGTGACCAAATATATCACCTAAATTGTGATACGTGTGAGAGTGAAGGCTCCAGTTGTATGGGACACTGGGTCACCAGTTAAACTGAGATGTCTGGTGTCCCATGAAAAGCTGAGTTTGCACTATATGGAACACAGGTGTACATCTGCTCATGTGTCTAGAATGTTCCCTGCTTCTACCTGCTGTATATGTGCGTTTACAAAAAACCATCACACTGAAGAGTACAACAATCAAAGAAAGAGAAATTAGCCAGTGGCAATCTTTGAACATTAAGTAAACTCAGTCGCACTAAGTTGCCCTTCTTGGTGGCTCTTAAAGGGGTTATTAGTTTCTAGGAGGCCACCCATTTAAAGAATATTTCCATTATTATCATCTTTTTTATGTTTATGTGCACAACTTTCTATTTAAAGGTCAAGGAATATTTTTCCATCTTCTTTCTAATGACATGAGAATTAGCCACAACCTCAGGCTTCTATAACACAGGCTCCATTGTCAGTGATAATAAGTCCAGGGTAGAGAAACCTGGGAAGTAAACCACATGTTTATGAGCCTTTAAGCTCTGTGAGTATATTGGCAGCTGTGGAGGACCTTTGTGAGACCATGGGATACAAAGTAAGGATTATTTCTGAAAAATCTCCACCAAAGTGTGGACCCCTGCCACAGAGTAGCGAGTAGAGACACACCCTCACACCTCTCTGCCCCCAAATATTTAATCCATTCTTTGTCAATTAGGGTACAAATTGCTTTGAATTCTGTCTCATTTGTTTTCGCCAAATCAAGCTATACTCCATTACATAGATGGAGCCAAGTGATGGGTGGAAGCAAGGTTAGAAAAGAAGTTTAGACCCCACAGGGACATTGACATCAGTGCTTGATTATTTCCATTCTAAAAACGTGGTCAGATTCTGAGAAACAGCCAGTCACCAGCAACAACCAAGGTTTTTGTTTATACTTGCAAGGAGCTTCTGAGCAGAGCCATGCCACTTCTTGTGTTCCCTGGCTGTCCGTTTTATGGTATAAATTAATGGCCTTGGTTTGGCTGAGAATGTTGAATTCCTCTTCACAGAGTCACTTTTCCATAGCAAGACAGTCATTTCAACACATCCTTACTCCTACGTTGGCAGGAAACAAAGCAAAGAACATGAAATCTCAGAGGCTTGGAGAAGAATCTGGTTGGGAGCCTCGGCCCCACCATTCAGAGAGAGGAGAGCGCAGTCAGGGCTGCTCTGACAGACGTGCATCTTTGAGAGTGGTATCAATGCCACGTACTGACTGTGACAACATGGGCCTCAGGCCTGCCAGGTTCTGTCCTTCTCATGTCTGGAGTCTCTTTAGTTTGGGTTTATTGTGACCACCCATCTTGCATTACACAGACAAATGCCGAACATCAGTAATTGGACAGTCACGTTCCAATATGCTGCTCCCTTCCATCTCAGCTTCACCCACTCACACCGTCTTCTCCCAACACTAGCCTCACCCTGATGTCAACACGCAGCCCTGGAACTTCAGTACTCTTGCTCTACCATGGCAGCCCAACTGGGATACCCTAGGAGACTTTTATGTCAAGTGTGAGCGGCACTCCTGTACCATGCGTGCAAGCAGCCACCATGCTAAACCACATCTCTGCTCATTCTCCACGTGTGACCATCAGACAACTTCTCTCCATCCACGTGGTGCCTTGAAAAGATCTTAGCACTGTTCTTTCCTGTTCATCAGACCCTCCCCCAATCCCACCATGCCCCACGTACCACTTTCTTAATTTTAGTTACAACTTTTTAAAGACACTTCTATTTGTGATCACAAAAATCCAAACTCTGGCTTGTTTCAGCTCAAATGTTTGATGCAATTTGTTGTAGAAAATTGTATTATAAGAGAAAAAGTGAATTGAATTCTTTGGACATGTGGAATGATTTAACCAAGAACATTAGTCCTTCAATAAATATTTCAAAAGATATTTCTACTTCCAGCCTTGCTTCTTCTTGACATCCAGTAGACTTTCAGAAGGCGAAAAAATATAGGCTGATTTTAACGTGGGAGCAAATAAATAGAACAATCAGTTATGCATTCTAAATTAAAATAGAAGCGATTTTTTTAAAAAGAAATTTTCTGTATATTTGCACCACTATTCTTTTCTGCTGCCTAAAAATACGAAGCTGACTCTGTTTGCTAAATCTTTAGCCACTATAATAAACATTTTTTTTTCCCGTTTGACTGGAAACCAAATGAACTGGACTAAACATAAGTAATCATGATTCTGGGACATTCAGCAACCTGGTCAGTGTGTATGATATGTGTTTAGTGTGGACAAAGAAGCTCTCTTTGCAAAGTCCACTTTCTGGACATCATTGACTTAAATTCTTAGAGGTATTTTCCTCTCACTCTCCATTTACTATTGCTTTACACAATACCTGGCCAAATTTCCAGTTATCCAAAGTAAGAAAGACCCTGGGATTTTGACAGGCAAAAGAAAGCAAAAGAGACTATCCACTGAATTACTCATTTTCTTATTTACTCAACATAAGTTTATTGAGCAGTTACTAGCTTCCAGAATGCTAGGTGTTCAAGACACAGAAATACAAAACTTGCTCCTTGCCCTGAAAAAGCTCACCATTATTCAGTTTTCCATATATGCTTAAATTCTCTTTTATGAACCCAAATGGGGAAAAGCTCACCTCTTTAGGTAGTTCTCTTTCCATTACTTCCATTAAGGAGGCTCCATCTTCAAACCCAGTTCATGACAGGTCAGTGCAAGAGAATTATATACAGCTTTATGGGAACGGGCCAAGTTCAAGAGTGAAGGAAAGCCCTTGGGGAGATACTCGTCTGCTCCCTGAATCCAGTCTCAGTCCTTTTGTCCCGCTGCTTTCTATGGGAGAATCTCAGGCTTACTCTGGCAGAACTCTTTTAACTTGTTCCCACACTGGTCTACTAAGGTCTTCTCCAGCCTCCACTTTGTCCCTCCTTTCTCATGTGACAGGCACAGGCCTTGTTTTACGCAAGGCCATTTACTCTCCTCGGATACTACGTCAGCCTCTAGCCTGTCCTGCAGGGACTGCTGCCCTTCTCAGCTGGACTGTTTCTGTCGGTATTAAATATGCTCAGAATGTTTTTATACTGATCACTTAATTAATTCGCCCTCCCTTGGTTAAAATTGTGGGCTACATTTTGTCACCTCCCACTTACTCCTCAACCCATTCTAACCCGGAGTGAGCCCCAATGCTGGAGAGACAGCTCTTGCTAAGGACCTCTGTGGCATCTATGGTCCTAATTTTGTTAAGTTTCAATATAATTCTTCAATACAAATTCCATCATAATTGTTTTAATTTATTTGTTTTTTAAAAAATATTTTCTTAAAGCAATTCCTGTGTCTAGTTTAAAATGTCAAGTTTTACTACAAAGCACCACCCATTTCTTCAGCAATTATGAGGCATGGATCCAATGCCTTCCAGTTTCCGCCGAGACCGCTGGCACGTCCAGCGTCGTTTGGATCCCTGATCCTTTGTGTGTGACCCATTTTTTTCTCCTTTCTCCCACCCTGCCGCCCCTCCCCCATCTCCAGAAGCTTCTCTTACTTAATACCTACTGTGCTAAACTTTCTCAGGTCTTGGTGTGGTTCTGTTTTCATTCATTTTGCTGGGCACTTCCTAGTTCTTTAAATTTAGGAATGCATGTTTTGTTTCCAGCATTTTTTAAAGTATTATTTCTTTGACAATTCTCTTCTCTTTTTTCTATATTCTCCCCTTTTGGAATTCCTGTTATTCAGATGACATAGCTAGGACCTCTACATTTTTTTTTTCTTTTCTCTCTTTTTATTCCAATTCCTCAAAGATTTTCTCAATTTTATCTTCTATACTCCCTTAGAATATTTTCTCATGTCTGCCATTACACTTTTAAGTTCCAAGAGCTTTCTTGTTTTCTGAATCTCTTTCTCTCTTTCTTTTAAAAAATAAATTCCATTCTTGTTCCATGAATTCAATGTCTTATATGATTTTTATTAGTTTCTTTTGAAGTTTTCTTTTATAATTTATCAAGTTCCATTCATTTTGTCTCCCAATAAAGCTCTAATTTCTCTCTTTAAGCACTGCCAGCACCCTAGTCCAAGCCACCATTTCCTCTTAGATGGACTTTTATTATCATTATCAATCCTTCTCTGTCTCAGTCCATTTGTGCTGCTGTAACAAAATACCATAGGCCAAGTGGCTTATAAACAGCAGACATTTATTTCTCACAATTCTGGATCTGGAAAGTCCAAGAACAAGGTGCTGGCAGACTCAGTATGTGGTGAGGGACCACCAGGGGGATCATAGATGGCCGTGGTCTCACTGAGTCCTTATGTGATGGAAAGAATGAGGGACTCCCTGGGGTTTCCTTCACAGGGGCACTAATCCCACTCATGAGGGCTCCATTCTCTTGACCTAATAACCTCCTAAAAGCCCTGCCTGCAAATGCCATCACATTGGGGATTCAGGTTCAACCTATGAATTTTGTGGGGGGACACAAACATTCAGCTACAGCAATCTCCTTATCAATGCATCCCACTGACCCTTCACTCTGTAGCAGAGCAATCTGGTCCCAATGAAAATACGATTACCCCAACCTCCTGCTTCAAATCCTTAGATAGTTTTTCTTACAAGGTCTAGAGATGTTTCCCTTCTTATACCACTGTTGCCCATTCCTTCTCTGATCTCTAGCCATAGATATATATTTTTTCAATTTCTTAGATTTGTCATTCTCTCTTTTCTGTATAAGAATTTTTTCACATACCCTTCCCTTTCTCTGGAAAATTCTTTCCACATACATATATACTTCTTGTATACTTTGTAATATACTTAAATTTTACTACTCTTTTGGATTTTAACTCATTTGTTCTTTCATGGAAACATTAATTAATGCTTCCTTCCGGATGTGGTTGCTCTATTATGCACACTTATAAAACCAAACTCTTTCTTTGGGAAGCATATTTCATTCTGTGTTAATTAATATGCTCAGTTTTCCCCATTAGATGTTAACCCCTTGAACACAGGGATCATGTCTGTTTTAGTTTAGATGAATGAATGAATGAATGAATGGGTCTCATAAACTCTCTGAGTTGACTACTCAGTATCTATTGTTGTCTTGATTTTTAGGAGCAGAAATTCAATTTTACTTGGGTAGGCAGTGTGATCAGACAAAATATAACTTCCTAGAGCCCATTGTACCTAGGGTGCCACGTAACATGGACTTGGTTCATCAGACACAAGCTAAAGTCTGATGGGATACTGGGAAGAAAGTTATAGCTTTCTTGAAAAAGGTCACCCATTCTTTTTTTTTTTTTTTTCCTTTTCCTTTTTCTTACCTGGAGTGCACTGGTCATGAAGCAATTATCATGCAAAAATGGAGCAACAAGAATGAGGATGAAGACCACATACTAAGGGTGAGACTACAAAATGATAAAGGGGGCTGGAGGCCCTGATAACACCTAGAGCCACCCCACCAGCCCTGGCCCCCCCCTCCTGTTATGTGAGAACAGCACCTCTTTTGTCAGATGACTCTCATCAAGTTTTTGTGCCACAGAGCCGGACCCAATCTCTACCTGAGAAGCAGTTCGAGCCTATTCTGCCTCTTTAAAAACAGTTTATCAGCCTCCTGGCAGGGCAGCTAATAATGTTAAAACTGTTATTTACATGAAAGTGGTCTGTTCTCCATTAAAGAATATGACACCCCAAAGAGGGATATGTTCTCTGTGTCAGTTAATATAGACTAACTGTTGTCATTATTGAACAACTTCAGACCTCAATGCTTAGCTTAATGAAAGGTTTAGTCTTCCCTCACATCACAAGCCAACTGATTGTCCAAAGAGTGACCTCCCGCACAGCCACTCAAGGGGCTTACATTGCATGGTTCTGTGGTCCCAGGAGCACATGGAACCCTCTGCTGGATCCTCTGTACCTGAGTGGCAAGTGGGGAGGAAAGTCAGAATGTGGGCTGTCCCATGATGAGGCATGGAAGTGCTGCACCTCCCTTCTCCCTGTACTGCACTGATCAAAATTTGCTCACGTTGTCCCATTTAGCCATAGGTGGGATGGGGAATGAAGTCTACCTACGATGTTAGGAGGAAAACGAAACAGTTTGGCAAACACATAGCATTGCCTTTGCCACATTCTCAAAGCACACTTGGAAATATTAGTCTCTATGTCTTGACTTACATTATTTTCTCAGTACAGACTGTCTTTAGCCTTGAAATCCACTAGTCAAATTTACCAGTTTTCCAGAAACAACTGAAAGACTACTTTCATCAGAAAGTCTTATTAATGTGTACTCATTCCACTTGCTACAGGGAACTCACAGCTCCACTTTGTCCCGAAGATATGTGCAATCAGGTTGAGAAAAACAGGTGCACACAGAACAGTTTAAATAATGATTTAAGGCAACACTTGCTTATGAATTCAAATGAATGGCACAGATAAATAAGTTTATATATCAACTCTGATGTCTCCATCCTATATATTTTTTGGTTTTAAATAATATATATTTAGGTATTTATTAGCTATTTAACTTTTAGTCTGCTTCTAGTAGATCACAGGAGTATTAACCTAATGAGATCAGAGACCAGCCAGGTTTTCTCAGCAGTGTGTTCCTAATGCCTGGCACAGGAGAGGCACTAAGCATGCATTTAATGAGGAAATGAATGAATGCTTTAATTAATTAATAGAAGAGATGTTCAAAAAAAGGAAGATGTAATTAGGGAAAAATAATGAAAGAGTAGGGATGCTGCAGCAGAAAAAATACCATGCATTTTACAAAAGAGAACAAGGATGTTTATCTGTTTAGAACTTTTAGACTAAACTCTTACACATCTATTAAGTCTGTGGTTTTAAGCAAAGATATTATTTTTAAAAAGTAGTCATGTTTCCATGAATGAATGAATGAATTTTCACTAAAGAGAATATTTATGTATAGTTAATATAATACAAATTTTAATATAAATACATGTTTTTTAATAGTTATTTTCAGTAGTTTGAGGAAATATTGTATATAGTGTTGGAAGAAATGCTGTAGCATTCAAAGGTCAGTAGGCACAGAGCCTCTCTCAAAGATCGCTTTCCTCTTATTTCTTCCTCTCTCCTTCTCTCTCTCCTTGGGGAAGATCTGGTTATTTGACTCACTGATTCATAATCAGATTATCAGCATCATCTTATTCCAAGAATTCATCATCTTACCTACATTTCAATTCACTTCAACGTATCTTTTTGAGGCAATATTATACACAGTATTGCAGGAAATACTGTGAGGGTATAAAGATGCATAAGACATAGAGTATCGCTCCAAGTCCTCTCTCTCTCTCTCTCTCTCTCTTCATCTTATTTGGTTAGTGTTCAGTCACAAGCATTTAATTAAGCCTCTGTTATGTACCATAAATTTGATTCTGGGGATATCAAAGTAAATGGTACAGTCCCGGCTCTGAAGGAAATCTGAGTCCTGGTTGGGGGAAGGTGGGTTTATCAATGAGCTACCAGCACAGTGAGAAGAGCTCAATGGCAGAGCCCAGGGCAGGGCGCCATGCGAGCAGAGCAGCACTGAGAAAGGGATACTAGGCAGGGGAGGGAGAGGCTATAGGGCAAAGCTCCCTGGAGGAAACAATCACTGCTCTAATGTCATGCTTAAGTGAGTTCTAGAGTTCATCCAGAGGAACTTGAATTGTGGCTCCACAGATGACTAATTGTGTGACCTTAGACAAATTAATTAACTTCTCTGTGTTGTTTCCTATCAGTAAAATCCGGATAATAACAATATTTAACTCAAAGTTTGTGAAGGTTCAATAAGATGCATGTTGCACAGTGATTTGTACCCACCAAGCATTCATTAAATGCTACTTATTATTGTCATCATCATTATTATTATTGGCTAATAGGAGAGAGCCTGAAGAAAAAGTAGTAGAAAATGACATTTCAGCTTCAGGGAGCAGCCTGTGAGCAGGCAGGGAGGCGAGTGAGAGCTATAACAGAGCTGGGAGCTGGAAGGTTTGGCTGCACAGTGAGGTGGGAGGAAGGACTGCATCAAAAAGGGCCGTGCAAGTCCGCGAGGCATGTGACATCGGCCTGCAGGCGGAGCCTCTGTCTCTGCAAGGGTGTGATGTGATTGATTTCCACTCAGAAAGGTCCCTGGGATGAAAATGTGGAGGGTGAATTGTGGGGTGAGAACAAAGACTAGAAGGATGTTGGAGAGATCACTGCAAACACACAATTGTGTAATAATGAAGCATTAGTGGGCAGCAAAGGAGGTTGATTTAAGAGTTGTTACAGAAATAGAGTCAAGAAGTCTTGAGATGATTGGCTGTGGGAGGGAAGGCTCCAGGCATGGGTCATAAGCTCATAGGGTAATGATCATTAACTCACAGCCAAGGCATTAATAAAAGTTGGAAATTATTGGGAGAGAAACAGAGATGGGCTTTTGTGCATTTGTGTGTATGTCTATTTATCATGCTTATTTTGGTTGTTTGGTTTGAGAGGCAATGAGATCACTTTTGGTTATGTTGAGTTTCAGTATCTTGTGTAATATCCATTTAGAGATATCAAGTAGGAAACTGAAGCTACAGGATGTCCCCAAAGTCATCATACATAGGAAAAATGAAAAATTGTAGCTAAATATACCTTTACTTACAATATATTCATTTCACAAATTTTCCTTTGTATGTAGACTTTTGGAACACCCTGTATAAATTCAGAGAGAGAGAGAGAGAGACTGAGATCTGAGTTGGAAATAAAGTATGGAAAGGCACCAGTGGGTAGGTAGGAGCTGAAGTCACCTGGGCATAAAAAGCGTTGCCCTTAGGGGACTGAGGCTCACGGAGAAGACCTGAGGGGTGTCAGCTTTCAAGTAGAGTTTGTCAAAGAGTGGCACTCAGGTCACCAGCGCCACAAGGAACTGCAGTGCTTATTTTAAAAAGCATGGTCCTGGGCAAACTTCCAAAATTGTGTGGGCCTGTTTCTTCCCAAACATACATCTGATTGTGTATATAATGCTTAGGCCCCAATCTATCCAGTCAGAGTCTGAGGGAGAGACCGGGAAGCCGCATGTTTTACAAGCAACCAGGGGATTCTGAGGTGTGCCCGTGATTGACTGCCCTTGAGGAGCAGACTCAGGTCCACGGAAGGGGCGGGAAAGGGTGGCTGGAAGGTGAGAGGAACGCTGGGAAAACAAGTGCAGAGGTCCCAGGAGAAGGCCTTTCTCAAAGGGAGCTGTCGGAAGGAGGATATGCCACAAGCAGGCCGACCTCGTAGTAGATGAAGGCCTCTCTTGGGATTCAGCAAGAGGGAGTCTTGTGGGGTGACTTGGGCAATGCAGATTTGCTGGGGCAGAGTGGTCTGGGGGGGCCGGTGAGCAGAAAAGGCATTTCCTGTCCTGACCATTTCAGGAATGGAGCCTGAAAGAAAAGACTAGAGCAAGAATAGCCGGAGGGATGAAAGGGTTGACATAAATGACTTCTGTTGCTTCTCGAGGAAAGAAGGTGGGGAAGGAAGGTGCGCAAGGTCCCCAGGAAGTCTGGAGCTTGAGAGACGAGGTCTTTCACAAAGACCAAAAGCGAAGAGGGAAGGATGAGCATCTGCAAGGTGGGGGGGAGTGCTGAGGGGGCAACAGAAAAGCAATTTCCTGCATCTTCTGCTGAAACTTTAACGGAAAGGGCTTGATGTCAGACTCAAAGGAGACAAGAATGAGAAGGTGTGGCAGCAATTATTGCTAATTATTACTGTTTAAAGCAGGTCCCTTGTAGCTCCTAGACCTGAGCTAGAAGGCCTGAGAGAAAAGGAAAAGGCTGCACTTGACCCATTCCTACAGTAAGATGTGTTTTACCGAGAATTCTCCACTTTTATTATTGGCTCTGCGTGTGGCCCAGAGTACAAGGGAAACGATTGAGCTGTCTTACCGGGATGCCTTGGTGATAGCACTAGAATGCCATGTGTCTAGCTAATCCTTTTGTTCATCTCTGGGCTCTGAAGTGGTTAACAGAGCTTCCAGAAGTGTCTTGCTTCTAACTAGGGAATAGATGTTACTCCAGGAGACTCTGACGCAAGGGTAAGTTCATGGAACATGTTGATTTTCATACCACTTCAAATGGAGCCTAAATCAGCTGTCAGATATTTACAGGCAATTTTCCTCATTACACAAAACTCTCTGTGATTATTATACTTGGGCAATGCTTGAATTTATTTGCACATAAGCATGTCAAGGTAGGGGGGAAGGCTCCCTAAGCTATGCCAGGAATATGTCAAGGCGCCCCAGTGTTACTCAAGATTGGATGGGATGAAATGTTTGGCTCTTCCCCAGAGCTTGTCATCACCCTTGCTCAGGTATCTAGGCGTACTATTCTCTCCCTACAGACTTCTCTTTATATACCCCATGCTGAAAAGGCAGAATTCTGCCTGTGCTATTTAATAACCACCATGAGGTCTTGAGACTCACCCTTGGTGCATTTTTTCAAGGGACTCTGGAAAGTTCTGTGTTCAGGTGATAGGAATGCCAAATGAAACGAACTGAAAAAGACACCTCCCAATCCAACCGTGGGTGACCAGGGACAGCAGACAGATGACTAACGGTCACAGAAAGGATGGGCCTTTAAAAGGGCTGTGCAAGCCCACCGCAAGTTCTTGGCAAATGAGTGAAATGAAAACAAAAGAGGAAAACATTTGCCACAGCTCATCTTTTGTTTTGTGAATTGTGAAACAGGCTAGCAAAAGGGAAGTTATGTGTGTCAATCCATTCTGTCTTGAATTCATGCCTTTAGAGAGCAAAATTAATACATTTGAAGGTGATTTGTGTACAGGATGCAAGACAGCATGATGTAGTGGGAACAGAGTCCCAGATTTACAGGCAGACAGACTACGGTTAATTAAAATCTTGCCGTTGCCACCCACTGGCTACATGACCTTCAACAAATTTCTTCGCTTTTGAATCTCAGCCTCTTCATCTCAAGAAATGGAGATTAGCATACCCAATTCACAGGTGGTTGTGAGGATTCTGAGAAAATATAAGTATCCTAAGCGAAAATGGAAGAGTACAGTGGCTCATTTCATGCAGTCAACTCAGTTAGTCCATGACACCAGAGCAGCAGTCACATGTAACATGCTGGGCTCATCGGCCTGTCCACAAAGGGCAGCTTTGCCAGCTTTCTAATCTTTAATATGGCAGGGGAGGGTAAAGTGTTTGTAAGAATCCAACGAGATGATGCTTATGAAATACCTAGTACAGTATCTGATGCACATCTCGTACTGATAACAACTAGCTGCTGTTACCAGGGGACACCACCCTCTGGCTTTTCCCCTCACACCATGGCTGTCAGCAGCTCCGTCCTGCTCACTGGTCCACAGCACGCGGGGGCCTTTCATCCGTTCATCTTTTACTTCCTACCTATCACAGTGCCTACCGCACTGGGGGTTAATGGGTCTTTAATAAAATCTTACTGCATATTGAATGAATAAATCCATAAAGTGCTTGTTGCTTAGGAGATAGTAACATAAGTGCTTTCTCCTTTCTGACATCAGCTTCCCTTTCACTGATTTGAATGGCAGAAAATACCATCTCAACTTGTCATACTGTATATTTTTGGAGAAAGGAAAAATGAACCACTTCCATGAACAGCGAAAGAGTTGAGTGAAAGAGAATTTAAAACCAACAATCTGGTCGATTCTGAGGGTATAAATTAAGCTAGTTAAGCAGTCTTAACCCAGGATATTGGCAAGACAACTATCAGACTCTGGCAGTTACATTTCTTCATTCTTCTTTAAGGTTAGGGCATAAAAATTTAACCCAAAACATCAGAGGTTAAGAAAAAAACATGGTAACAACAAAATAATTCTAAATAGTTCAATGTGGATTGGGACCAAAGAATCAGGGCAATGACTGTCAGCCACATCTAGGTCCTATATTGCTAACAGATGGTGAACATTTTCATGGGCTTGGGACTAGTTTAGATCAGAGTGAGAATCCTTCACTCCCCCTCCCCCCAAGAGGCTCTAATTAGTACATAGGACATTAAACCAAGTTGAAAATCCAGGCTGACATCTTATTTGTTAGTTTTAGATGGAACTCATGCCTTAGGGTGACTGAATTTGCTCATTTAAACACACACATGTGCACACGCACACTAAAAGAGTAACTTTCTTTTCTATGGGGATCAAAATAAAGATTTTCAAAGTCCTCTAAAAAAGGGCTCCAAAGATTTGTTGGATATCAAATAGCTCCTTCAAGACAACATTTTGATGAGTTAAGTGTAAATGAATCAGAAACATATGGATTAAGTTTCCCTTGAAATACACAGGGGCTTAAAAATCAAAGAGGAAACAGTGCCTGGCCCAGGGCCTTGCAGGTTGTGCCAAACCCAACACATTTGAGCAGCAGTTCAAGATATTTGAGGGATGCAAGGACGAGGCTGGCCTGACCCACGCCCAGTTCCTACCGTATTGAAATAGAGAACATAAGTAATGCCATTTATATTGCATTATTACCAAAAATTCCTCCTTCCTTGTGGTTTGAAGATTAGCTAAACTGAGACTTACAAAAGAAAACCCTATAAATGGTTTCTGCAGTTTGTGAAGTTCTCCAAAGGTTAATGAGCAAGTTCAAAATGTTCTCAGTGTAGCTCTGTTACTGTCTGACAATGCAACAAATCTTGGGTATCAGCATAGCACCAAAAAATCATTTAACAGTGACATAACTTTAGATTTGCTCTTCAGAAGTTCTGCACAATATTACCAGAAAGGATACGTTGGAATAAAGAAAAATTATTTCTGAAAATAAGTCATGCATTAATCAGCATTTCCAATCACCCCTCTTATTTACTATAGATAGTCGATTTTAAAAACTTCTAATTGGTTAATCAGTAAACTGATGATGTAGGAAACTTACATTTGAATCTCATCACAGAATACACAAGCCCCAAATAGATTTGATCAATTAAACATATAAATGCTAATCTAGGTAGCTCTTCTAATTAGCCTGCTTTTATCACTTGTGACAAATAATTAATCTTAGCATAACCTACTTTAAAGATTTACCAATCTGGTTTTGACCAGCCACGTAACTAAATCCAGCAGTAAGCAAAGGGATATTGATTTATGGATCTACTTGATAAATAGAAACATAATTATTTATATTATTATATGCATGGTTTGTTTTAAATGTATAATGTTTATTATAATATACGTTCAGAGCAAAATTTTAAAATACAGAGAAAGCAAAATATTGGGAAAAAATTCACTGGGAATCATGCCTGTAAATATTATAAAAATTTAAATATTTATAAACAAACGGTATATATTATAAATACTATTTTGTGCTCTGAGTTTTTCAGTTAATACATTGCAAACATACATACAAGTCATAAAACATATTGCTATTACACCACTAATGATAGCATGAAATTCCATATATCTACTCTAATGTTTTTAAGCAGCTACTCTTTAGGTAGTTCCCAATACCAAACTGAGATGAACATGTTTTGTGGCTAGTTGTGATTTTTGCCTTAAGATAGGTTCCTAGAAGTGAAATTTCCGGGTAAAGTATTTGCATGTTATAAAGTTTCTTGATATATATTGACAAAGTTTACCTCTGGCACAGAGCTGACTGTATGAGATGCCTGGTGCAGAGCTGATAACTGTAACAATTTAGTAAATGAAGGAAATTGGAAATTACTCTCCACCCCCAGGAAAGGCAGTAACAGTGACTTCTCCTTTGAGAGGACACACATGTGAGTGACTCTTTCTCCAACCCTGAGCCAAAATGAAGCATTAATGGTCTTTTCAGTCTTTGCTCATCACAAAGGCAAAAAAGCATATCTCCTTGATTTAATGTGCCTCTCCTTGACACTAGAGAATTTTAAATTGAATCCTGTTGATTAGGCACGTATATTTCTTCTTTTGTTATTTATTTGTATATGGCTTATGTTTTAATTGGTGCATTTCCTTCTTACTAATTTGTAGGCATCTTTTATATTTTAAGATATTAATACTTTGTCACATAGGTTGCAAGGTTATTTTTGATATTTACAGACATTTAAAATTTTTATTTAAATCCATCCAGCAATCTTTTTATTATGTATCCTAATTTTGGCATTCATTTTTAATGACCTTCCCAAACCCAAAATTATATAAACATTTTGTTATATATTTATCAGTTCTTTAATGTTTTTTATATTTCAATTTCTTATGTTATTTGTTATGTTTGCTTTGGTGAATGGTATATTAAGGATAGATTTTAAACTGATTAATTCAACAAATACTTGTTAATATGTGTGGCATTTAGTTAGGCATTGGATATGCCATAATAACTCCTGAAGCTCAGCAGGTGTGGTGTGGTGGCCAGACTTGAATGTGGTGCCCACGTTCCCCGCATCCTGGGGTTTATGCCTTTGCGCAATCCTGTCCCTGTAAGTGTGGTGGGTTGAGTGACTTGCTTCTAACCAATAGAATACAGCAAAGGTGACGGGCTGTCACCCCATGAGTACTTTCCTTTATTTTACATAAGACTGCCACACTCGCTGGCTCACTCTAAAGACTCTCGCTGGCTTGGTGGAGCAGGCAGCCATGCTAGAGAAACCACATGTCAGGGAACCGCAAGTAGCCTCTAGTTCTGGAGCCGCCTCCAGTGGACAGCCAGTAAGAAGCTGGGCCTCAGTCCTGCAGCTGCAAGGTAATAAATTCTGCCAACAATCTGAGTCAGCTTGGAAGAGGATTCTTCTTCAGTTGAGCCTCCAGATGAGAACAAAGCCAGACAAAACCTTGATTGAAACTTTGTGAGACTTTGATAAAGGACCCAGGTAAACTGTGCTCAGACTCCTGACCCATGAAAAATGTAAGATAAGATATGGGCATTGGTTTATGCTGTTAAACTTTTGATCATTTGTTATTTAGCAATAAGAAAAATGGATGATTGTACCAGGCATTATTTATTGAAAAATCTGTTCTTTCTCCCCAGATTTTAAGTATCACTTTTGGCATAAATTGGGAGACAATTTATCTGGGTGTCTCAACCCCAGAAATGTTCAAACAACCAAATGATGGTTCTGATTATTTAAGAATTATTCTTTTAAACATTGTTCCACTTTAATACTTGAAGAATAAGTTGGTACATTGCACGTGCAGTGATGATGCCATTCACTAAAATAAGCAGGACGGTCGCTGCCACCACAGTGGCCGCTGGGCAAACATAGACACAGTGTGCTGGTCCTCAGGAGATCTTGTTCAAAGCTTATGTTATCTCAGGCTGAAAAAAAATCTCAAAACTTTAACAGAAAAGATCTTTGAGTCCTGAGTAAGAGATACTGCAAATGTCCAGTTAAAAAACAAAGACGTTGAAGCAAAATTATAAAAGACCAAGCAGCTACCACTAGTTTTTCCTCAAAAGAGTTTGTGTCACTTTCGTCTTTGGTCTACTTACAGAAACACTTCTGAGTAAATAAAAAAAAATTGTATATAAATCACAGTATATTCATTCTTTTACCATTTTTTAATAGACCTTATTTTTAAAGCAGTTCTAGGTTCAGAGCAAAATCCAGTAGAAGGTCCAGAGACTTCCCATATACTCCCTTTACACCCCCAGACAGCCTCCCCCACCATCAATACCCCGCACCAGAGTGGTACATTTGTTACAATGAATGAACATACACTGACACATTGCTATTGGCCAAAGTCCACAGTTTACTTTAGAGTTCACTCCTGGTATTGTATATTCTGTGGGTTTAGACAAGTATATAATGACATGTATCCAACTTTATGATATCATGCAGATAGTTTCACTGCCCTAACAATCCTCTACTGAGTAATATTCCATCGTCTGGATGTACCACATTACATGTATCCATTCATCTGCTGAAGGATACATTGGTTGCTTTCAAGTTTGACAATTATGAATAAAGTTGGTAGAAACATCTATGTGCAAGTTTTTTTGTGGACAACTCATTTGGGTAAATACCAAGGATCACAATTTCTGGATTGCATGGTAAGAGTATATAGTTTTGTAAGAAGTTGCCAAACTGTCTTCTAAAATGAGTGTACCATTTTGCACCCCCACCAGCAATGAATGAGATTTCCTATTGCTCTGCATCCTTGCCAGAATTTGGTGTTGTCAGTTTGAGATTTGATCATTTGCACGGATGTGTGTGTAGTAGTAGCCAGTTGTTGTTTTAATTTAAAATTTCCTGATGATATATACTGTTGAACATTTTTTCATATATTTACTTGCCATTTATATATCTTCCTTAGTGAAGTATCTATTCACGTCCCTTGCTCATATTTTTAATTTGGTTATTTGTGTTCTTATTGTTGAGTTTTAAACGTTCTTTGTATATTTTGGATAACAGTCTTTTGTCAAATATGACTTTTGCAAATATTTTTTCCCAGTCTGTGGCTTGTCTTTACATTCTGTTGATGGTGCCTTTTGTAGAACAGAAGTTTTTAATTTTAATAAAGTCCAGCTTATAAATTATTTCTTTCATAGATCATGCCATTGGTGTTATATCTAAAAAGTATCACCAATCCCAAGGTTTTCCAGATTTTCTCCTATATTATCTTATAGAAATTTTAAAGTTTTGCATTTTACATTTAGGTTTGTGATCTATTTTGAGTTACTTTTTGTGAAGGATATTAGTTCTGTGTCTAGAGTCCTTTTTTTTTTTTTGCATGTGGTTGTCTAGTGGTTCCAGCGCTATTTGTCGAAAAGTCTATTTTTGCTTCATTGTATTGAGCTTTTGTCAAAGATCAATTCACTATACTTATACGGGTCTGTTTCTGGGATTTACATTCTGCTTCATGGACCTATCTGTCTATTCTTTTACAAATAGCACACTGACCATCCTGATTACTGTGGCTTTATAGAGTCTTGAAGATGCATAGGTTGCATCAGTTCCTTTCATTGTTCTTGTATTTCAGTGTTGTACTGGCTATTATGGTTCTTTCGTCTCTGTATATAAACTTTGTGTCGATACCCACAAAAACATGGTGAGATTTTGATAGAGATTGTATTAAATCTATATATCAAGTTGGGAAAAACTGACTTCATGACAACATTGAGTCTTCCTATCCATGAACATAGAATATCTTTCCATTTATTTAGTTCTTCTTTGATTTCTTTCATCAGAGTTTTATAGTTTCCCTTATATTAGATCTTATACATATTTTGATAGATTTATATATAAACATATCATTTTTTTGAGTGCTAATGATATACCTTTTTTTAAAAAATAATATTGTAGTCTTTTAGAGAAGGAACCTAAATTTCAGAAATATTATTCATTCTGGAAAAGGTCAAGTCCCAGATATTCCAGGGAAAGGTTTTTGCCATTTATATATGTATTATATATGCAAATATATAAGATATATTTATGTATATATGTGTGTGTGTGTATGTGTGTGTGTGTGTGTGTATATATATAATCTCCAGAGAAGGGAATTTAGGTTCTAATTTTGTTTTTTATTTCAGGATATTATGGGGTCTAAATTTTTAATTGTCTTCACTTATTGCTTCTAAAACCAGTGCAAAAGGATTATAATACTTGTAGTGTTACAATATATTTTATTATATTTCACAGAGGAAATGGTATTCTACTCTACCAACACTCAATCCTGCTTCTTTTTAAAGAGTTCTTGGCTACTTTAGCATATTTATTTTTCCAGTTCAACTTCAGATCTTTTTGTTAAGACCCACCCTGCCCCCAAACATCTCTTTGGGGCTTTCACTTCAATTTCATTAAATTTATGAAGTAACTTGGGAAGAATTGACATCTTTACAATACTAAGTTTTCCCTTCAAGGAGTGTGGTATATATTTCTAGTTCTTCAAATATATTTTTAGGTCTCTCATTAATTTTCTGTAAATATGCCATAAGTCAGGCGCATTTCTTGATAAATCTCTAGATATTATATACTTGTTTTTTACAATTGCCAAGAGGGTCTTATACACACAGTTATACACAGACACAAAAACACACATTCACACATATAAATACATTATTGTTGCTGGTATATAAGGAAGCTGTTAATTTTCACATGTTTATTTGTAATGAGAGGCTATAATAAACTCTCTTATTCATTCTCATAGAGTTTTAGAACAATACATGAATGTATGTTAGGAAAAATATTATATGCAAACATTTTAAAATTTGTATTTATACTATTCTTTTACCTAATTCTTGTTTTTCTCTCATTAAATCACTTGAGCTCTTAGAAAATAAAAAAAAACAAACCAGAAGTGTCGATAAAGGGCATCCTTTTGACATTGCTAATTTTAGTGGGGATATTTCCTTTTTACCATTTCATATAACATTGGCTCCTAGGCTGGTTTGAGATAGATAAATATTATTTGTCATGTATAAGAAGTATTCTCATCATTAAGTTTTACTTTTGTTTTTGTTTTGTTTTCTCCTTTAAATCAAGAATGGATACTGAATCGCATCAAATATCTTTTGAGACACGTCAATAAGAATGATAATTATAATGGTTATCCTTCACTGTGGGAGGACAATTGTCCCTCTTCTTTCTTCTCTTTTTTCTTGCAGGTGGCACTAGTCACTGTCCTACCCACAGACCATGTTTCCTGGGCCTATCCAACCTCAGGCACTGGGATCAAATGCTGTCTTTCTTACAATATCTCAATTTATTTCCCGATGATACTAGACAGTGGTCTTTACATTGGTATTTTTCAGAACAAAGGCAGAAAATTTTTTTCTCATTTTTGGGAGGCAACCAGACAGAGACGCCAAAACAACCTCTAAAATATTGGTCCCCCGTGTGGGCTTAGGATGAGTATGTACAAGGACCAGCACTGGGGCAGCAGAACAAGGGAAAATAGAGAAATAGGCATTTTCATGTCTTTATTGTTATTCCAGGCCTTTGTGAATTCATCTTCCTCACCCCCATCTTCTCCTCCTTCCTCTTCAGTTAATAATCTGATAGAATAGAGAACAAAACCTCTTTTTGTCCATATTTATTAGATGGGAGGGGTAATATGTTTGTGGGGTGCAAGGTGTGGATGGCCAGGGCTGCTGGGTGGCTATGTGATCACTATGCTGTATAAAGGCCAAGCAAGTCTTTTTTTCGCTTCCTGGTTTCTTATGCTTAGGGAGGTCAATGGATTGAAAGACCGTCTCTGTCTTTGCAACTCGTTTTCATCTGTCTCTGTTCATCTGCCTCTTTCTTCCTCATGTCTTTCTCTCAGCATACGAGAAGAGGTTACACTTCTGTACTGTGACAGAAAACCAGTACCTGAGTCCCAAATTTCCTAAGAAGTGATTCTATTCAATAATAATATTTAGTAATGGTATTTTTACCTGTTATTTCTGATATCTCTTCCTCAGGTGAGCTGCTATAGATGAGTATGTACATGATTTGTGGAAAATGATACATCTGATGTTTTTGTTTCCATTGTTATTTTTCTCCAAGTAAAATCTGCTTCATACAGTAACATTATTTTGCAACTCTGATTTATTTTCGTTTCTATTTCCCAGGTTGTTGAGCTTTGTTTAGTCTTGCTTTTTATCTTTCTGAGTTTCTTTGTTTATGGATCACTGGGGAACACAGCATGAGGTATATGTTGTTGATACTTCCTTCTCTCTTTTCTCTTTTTCTTTCTCTCTCCTCAACCTATACCTTTTAATAAGGAAGTTTAACCTACTTACATTTATTCTTATAACTGATTAGCTTGGTTATCTGCTACCGTGTTTTATGCTCTGGATTTAATTTCTTTCCTCACTGTCTACCATAAAGTTTTGTTATCATGGAATGGCAGAAATATCACAGACAGCTCATTCTATCAGGTGGGTCAAAATGTTTGTTTTTCTCATTACTAATGATCTTCATTTTGTCCACTTGATTATGGTGGTGTCATTCAGGCTTCTTTTCAGCAAAGTTGTACTTTTTCCATTTGTATTTAAGAAATATTTTGTGGGGAGATACTTCAAAATTATGAATATATCTTATTCTTCATTAAAGTCTTCATGTATTAATTACTTTTAAATATTTCTATGGATTAATGGTTTTCCATTTTGTTCAGTGGGTTATAATATATTATTACTATTGTTTATTTTAATGCTCAAGTTGTCCCCCCAATTTGGTGTGAGGTTGTTCTTTAACTGGCACCTGTATCCTTTCGCTATATCTCCATAATTTCCGGCAGAGTAAGATGTTTCTGACTTACCTTGTATTTTCCCTGCTTCAATCCCAGATCAGCCATTTCTCCAAGAAACCCTTTTAGTCAGTGGTCCCCAGCATTTTTGGTACCAGGATCTGATTTCAAGGAAGACAATCCTTCCGTGGACTGGGGTGGGGGTGGTAGTTTGGGGATGATTCAAACACAACCTAGACACCTCGCATGCACAGTTAACGGTAGGGTTCATGTTCCTATGAGAATCTAATGCTGCTGCTGATCTGACAGGAGGTGGAGCCCAGGTAGTGATGCAAGCGTTGGGAAGCAGCTGTAAATACAAATGAAGCTTCGCTCCCTGACTGCTGCTCACCTCCTGCTGTGTGGCCTGGTTCCTAGTAGGCCATAGACTGGTACCAGTTTGCCGCCCGGGGGTTGGGTACTGCAGCTTTTAGTGGAGAATGGTTTTCAGAAGCCAAGATCTGGGTGCTAAGTATGCTTATTACTGTTGCAGTATTGCTGCTCCCAAGACTTCTCGGTGGATCAAGCTAGGAAATCAAGCAGTTTCGTTAAACTTCTGATGTAAACATTCTACTTTCAGGTATAAATTTGGGAATGATTGCGATGAACATTAACATTTAAAATAAAAAGGAAGTGATGATTTTTATCCCAGCATGTGGTAGCGAGTATTATTACAAAATAACTGAAGATTTGACATAATACTTGTTTCCTTGGTTAGTGATTAAAAACTTTTGTTTCATAGGCTACAAGTTAATTATATTAGACCAAATGTTTCTTTTTTTTTTTTTTTTTTTTTTTTTTTTTTGAGACAGAGTCTTACTCTGTTGCTCAGGCTAGAGTGCCGTGGTGTCAGCCTAGCGTATGTGTGTGTATATATATATATATATATATACACATACATACACACACTCACACACATAGAAACATATTTTTATTAGTAGGATCTGATGGCAGTGTCAGGACCCAGGTATATACTCACTGCATGGAACAGAAGGGCTCGGCAGCATTACTTTGGTAGAGAATGAGGAAGGAGGGGAGCCAGTAACTTTCCTTGGCATGGTAGGGGGTACTCCTTGAAAAAGAGCCAGCTAGATTTCAGGAGCAACTGTTCTAGGAGGCTTGAGGCCTGAACAAGTGAATTTGGAATCCACGTGGAGTATCCATGGAACTGGAAAATATATTAATGTTGTGGAGGGCTAGGTTGAGAAACAGAATGTTGAAGAAAAGAACAATAATCAGAGAAAGGTTGACTACTTAAAAGGATAAGCAACAGAGATCCATGGATATAAGACCATATGAAACAGAACAGAAATAATACAGAAAGACAGAGAACACTCTTCTGTCCTTCCACTGGTTATCAGAACAATAGTAAATATATACCAATGTCTAGTAATCCAGGTAAAAATTTTCAACTTGTATTATTACAGCAGCTATGATTATTACTAGATACAAATATATGTGCATATTTCAGAATACGAGGTCTGTCCGGAAAGTATCTAGCCATATAATCATTCTCATTATATTAACAATGGCTGGATACTTTCCGGACAGACCTCGTATATGTTAGTACCTGATGCTGATACCAGCCCTAGGCCCTTAGACTAGGGAGTGTTCCTGAGGTCCGGTATCTCCTTTGTTGTCTTCTTAGGAAGCTACATTTTTTTCTTGGTTTTCTAGGGAGGAGTTTTATATCATCCCTGGGTGTCCTTTTAAAACTTGATTCCATCTGTAAGACATCTAATAAAAATTTGTGGAATTTTCCATCATTGGCAAGGCACCCTTTCCTAATTTACAAAACTAGGGTAAGTTTGATGATGATGATGATGATGATGATTTTACTTTTCCCTCATTGTAAAAGTTCTTTGGTAAATTATTTCTTTTAAAATTGAGTAGGAAAGAGTCAAATATCTCCTCTCATGCCATTAAATTTTGCAGACATCTGTTTGATCTTTGTACAACATTTCCTTTTAACTCTTCTAATAATACGAAGAAAATGTCACAGCCAAGACATAGGAAAGTAGATTAATTCAAAGTTTTCCCCTCTTGTAATATCTTTCTCACAATGAATTGACACAGGCCATTGCCTACTTGTAAAGCATTACTGCTTGGTGACAAGTAGGAAGTAGATGCTGGTCACTGGTTACTTGGCTCGCATTCCACCAATGGTGAGCCCTGACAATATATTGGGCTTATACATAAAAACCCTCTTGTTTTACTCTTGTCTATTTAGAATGGTAGATTTTAAAAATTCCCAAGGTGTCAATGGCAGATTCACTTTACACAATGTTTCTGGCCTTCTTATAAAAGCTCTGAAAAGTTTTGCTTTGTTTAGTTTTAGTGATACTGTTGTGGTTAATAGAATATTGTTAGGAATTAAAAACAGGACTTGACTTCAAGGCCAAAAGCTGAAAAATTCTGATAGCAAAAGTCCACCAGAATACCAAATCTCTTAAAAATTATAATATGATGCATTCTTGTGAAAATTCAGATTCCAAAAAGGTCAAACAATATCTGACCTTCAAAAAAGAGAATGTTCTCTGAAGATACTATGTTCGAAGCAAGAAAGTTAAGCTCTGGTTTCTCTTCCAAAAAAAAAAATGTGAAAAAAAGATTTCTAGAGTCGTCAGTTGTTACTACAAGATTAACTTACAAAAGGTTTCGTGGCTATAGAAAATTCACTACACCAAGGGTTCAAAAACCTAGTTTTGAGGCTCATATTCATAAAACACTACTTATGCTTAATTTTACAAATATATATTTCTCTGTTTCAGTGTACTCATTTGCATAAATGACATAATTTTATCTGTCTTGCCTTCTTAACAGGGTTGTTTTCAGAATCAGATATAATAATGGAAATTAAGATCCTTTATAAATTAAAAAAAAAAAACTACACAAATGAGTAGTCTTACTGTGCTTCAATTACTGTCATAGCATCTTCCTAAGATTTGTGCTGCATTCTAGAGCAAATTTCAGTTTGTGGACCTAGAGCTCAATTCAGCAATTTCTTGAAATGGCAGTTTACCCCCAAAGAATTTTCTTTGATTTCAGAAATAGAAAATTAAAACAAATCATAAAGGAAGTTAAGAAATGATGAGATTAGAGTCAGTCATGCAACATAAAATTACAGAAATCTAAGAATTGAATCTGATTTTGGACGTGTTCTACACCAGTGGTTAAAATATTTTAAAACATATAAACCTTTATACGAATGAAATTGACTCAGTGGTGTAATGTGTGAAACAGAAAACATTAGAGTTTCTCTGCTGAAGCAATAGACCCAAAGCCCCCCTTCCTGTTGTTCTCAGCTCCATGAAAGGGCTTAGCTTGGAAACCATCGATTTTCTTCACAATGCTTTATTTCGCCATGGGATTCTTGTTCAAGTTACGCTTTACACAGAGGCATGGTACCAAAATCTATAAAGTAGTCATTGCTTTGTGGAAGCGTTGGGGATTTGGGAGTCCATTCTCCTGTGCCACCCAGATTTTAGTGGCCCTGAAGGGAGGGGATCCGTAGAGCTCAGTTAGGAAAACTTTGATCTCATTCACTCTTTCATCCAATTCAAGAATAACTTCTGAAGCACCTTTGACTAGCATCACCTATTGACTGCCTTTCTCTCTCGCTCCTTAAAGAGGCAGTGCACTCTGATGCTCGGCAGCTGTAGTTGTTTGAGAATGCATCCTAACATGGGCTGGAAGTGCAGTGTGGACCCAGTGTGCCCAGTTATGTCATGTGGAGCCTCTCTCAGAGTCAGTTGTTGTCTGTTATTCATGGTTACTCCCCGCTGTTTGAGGACAGCTGTCGTGGCCCGTCTACATCTTCTCTCCGGTGCAAACATTACGAGTTTTCCTCAACTTTTTTCAACCTCCTTTTTTATGCTAGTAGCTATCTTCCATGGAGTCAACACTTGTTTGTCCATATCCTCATTAACATTTGTGACTCAGTCTTGAACCTAACTCTCCAGATCTGGTCTCCTCTACGCATGTTCAGTAGAAGCATTTCGAGACACAAACTGGACTTACACATCATTTAGTAAGACAACTACAGCTCAGAGTCAGTTTATTAAAGAGCTATTGTCTATTGAACCTCTTTCAGGTTCAATAAACAATACACGGGGCTGTGATCTATTACTAAGTGTGAGAGGTCTAATAATATTATTAAGGTGAGCTAGTGGGGATGATGCAATAAAATTTCTTACTTGCCCACTTTGCATTTTTTCCTGGGTTTTCTTTACCTTTTCTACTCTTTCTTTCTATTTTAATTGCTATTAAACTGCCTATCAGCACCCTTGATAATTATCACAATGGCCCAAGAACATTGGAAGTTCTTAGCAATCTTCACTGTGTGGTAATCAAACAGGGGATATATTTCACCACTAAATTTTTCACTGACCATGGAAGGGGACTTGCTTGGGACCAGACATTTGGTAATCAAGCTAGAATTGTGGAAAAGTCGTAAATCTGTTTAAAGAAGTTTTAGCTTCTTCACAGTTATGCGATCCATCAAAAATAAATAAATCAGTATATTTTAAAATTTTCAAGTTAGGGATTTTTGCCTTTTACAATACCGTCATTCAATGCCCTTTTAGCATCCCAGATGGGGATGTTTTGAACTAATCAAACACTGGAATTACATTAAAGAGTTTGGAAGAGTTTGTGAGTATAGTAGCAGCTGAGCAGGGTGTTATTGCTTTTTTATTCAAAGGCCCACATGTGTAAAAATATTTACTCTCATTTTAAGCATTCTTTCTTGGGTCTCTGTGGACTTGTGAGTTTTGAGACACAAAGGAAGGAAAAAAGGAGTAAACAGTTTCTACAGCAAGTCAAAAACTGGCAATTCTCAAACCGTCTTTCCCCCTTGGGTGACAATTGGGGTCTTCTCCTGAGAATCTGTAGTGGAAAAAGCAGTAGTTAAACCATCTCACTTTTGCAATTGTCTCTCATTTCTGGGATCACACTGTGTGGTAATTTTAAAACCTCTGAATGGAAATTACTGCCATCGATCGTATCATTATGTAAGCCCTGTATGTCATCAGTGATACCGTTTGCTTCCCATCTAATTTTCATAATTCTAAATCAACAATTACATGAGTGGCAGGGCTAGATGGGGTGTCTCCAAATAATGAAATCCAAGAATGGAATGCCCGGTTGCAAGCTTGGCTAATACGCCAAAGTCTTCCTGTGGATTCAGCCATCCTCCTGCGTCCCCAACCTCCTGTCAGGCCAGGAACTCTCCCATTGAAGCAGAAGTTACTTTGTGATTTTATGTATAATGAGCAACATAATGTGAACATTTAGAATGCACATCTAGTTTTCAGTATGTCAAATCTAAAATTTTTCACCATAACATTACAATAAATCAGAAGGAACGAAATCAGCGAAAAACAAATGTTGGGGGTAAAAATATTGAAAAAGTTTCTGAAGTTATGTTGAAACATTTTTTTGCTTCGTTGGTTATCAACAGACGGCTTCATGTCTTGAGTAATTTAACTAAAGCCAAACTGTACTTGTATAAAACATGACTATTTCCTGTTTTTGTGTCTAGCTTAGATGACCCTGTCTTCTGCTTTCCAGTTTTGATTTTCATAAAATCAAATTTCTTGTCTCATTCTCAGGGTTTCTTCTTTGGGAGCTGATACCAGTTGCCCTCCTTCTGGGTGAACTGATACCGCTTAAATTACAGGGCCTCTGGGACACTTCCAAAGACAGAGAACTTGAACTCTTGCAGTGGAAAGGAAGTATGATGAGGAAGGTAGAGGCTTGTCTCTACTCACTCCCCCACTTTATTTAACCCTTATCTTTTCTGAATAACCCTAGAGTGCAGCAGCCAATGCCCCAATCCTAGGAGATGCCTGAGAACCACAGGGTTATGGGGCTGGGGGCTGGCGTTAGCTGTGGAGTTAAATGAATAAAGTGCCAACACTGGTTATGTGATTATTATGCTCGACACTAGTTTAAGTTTTTAATGTGCATTTTAGCTTCTTTAATGAGCACCGCTGTTCCGGCAAGTTTTAACAGCAAGTGTAACAGCTCTTCTCTGCAAGTGTTAACAGCTCTTATAACAGCTCTTGTTCTGGGAAATAATAGACTGGCACGTGGAGAGTCAGAGAACAGACTTTATTTGGCCAGCAGGCTCAGCCAACTTCTGATCTTCTTACCCCCCTTCCTTGTTCTCCTCCAGTTTTTATACCCTTGGTCGGACTCAAAAAGCACCCAATCAGCAACAAGCTTTAACATCCAATCAGCAACAGTGGGATTCAAAAAGTACCCAATCAGGATCACGTGAGCAGCATGGCCAGAGGACAGGAGCAGGCAGCTGAGCATCGAGTGCGGGCCCTGACGGGCACATGAAGCCCGGCCCCAGCAGCGTGCACCCGCCTGCCGCGGCCTCCAGCTGGCCCCGCACACAACACTGGCCCATGGAGATGCGGAGCAGCAGGGAGGCTGTAAGCAGCAACATCCCAGCGCTCGACGGTTTTCCCCATCATTTCCCCCTTTTGATGCCCTTATCAGTTTACACAGAAGCATCAACCTCTCTATGAATCTAATAACTGCATTGAGCAAACAGGGTCCCATGGTTACCATCAGAAGGATTTTTTAGCCCTTTGACTTTGGTAGTTACAATTCCTGATTGGTTTACATAGTTACAGCATTCTTCCACTGAGAGCCCCAACCAAGAACAACACAAAGGCACCCAATGTATACCCAGAAAAGGATTACCAAGAAACAAGTTAGTCCAGTCTCTTGGGGC
>VBSM01002217.1:12018363-12038569 GCA_008086735.1 Cheirogaleus medius
ACAACTGAGTGTTCTGCTCCAGCGTCCACCATGAATGTCCTTTGTTGGCCCCCTTTCATCTTGACTGTGGGTTCTCGAGGGCTGAAGGAACCCGGTTGGCCCAACTCGGAGTCAATGCCAGCAAGCCCCACTAGCTCTTGGGCTTCCGGTTTCTGCTGGATAGTCCCGAATGGGGCCTTCCCTTGCGACTGGTGACTTCTGGTTCCCCCCTTTTGTGGGGGTCCGAGCCACACTAGCTGACTTCCCTTGTGGGGGCATTCATTCTTCCAGTGGCCAAACCCCTTGCAATTGGCACACTGGTCACTTGCCAGGGGTGCCCGTCTTCTGGTTCCCCCCTTTTGTGGGGGTCCGGGCTGCTTGAACGGGTTGAGTCTGCCGAGGGCAGCAGCCAGGAGGGCAGCCTTTTTCTTCATCCTCTGATCTTTCTCCCTCCGAGCGATCCAGTCCCAGTTGACATATACCCTTTGGGCCACCTCCATTAACTGTGTGATGCTCATGCAAATCCTTTGAGTTTCTGCAGCTTCCTCCGGAAGTCAGAGGCCAATTGCCCAATGAATGCTGCATTCATCATCCTCTGGTTTTCGGCTGCCTCTGGGTCAAGAGGTGTGTATATTCGGTATGCCCCACAGAGGCGCTCGTAGAAGTCATAGGGTGACTCCTCTGGCTTCTGGGTAATTAGGGCAACCTTGTTCATGTTGGTTGGCTTTTTGGCCCCTTCCCACACTCCTTGGAGAAGAGCCTCTCGGTACCGCTCCAGTGCTGCTTGTCCTTCTGGTGAGCTGAAATCCCACTCTGGGTTGGTCTCAGGCACCGCTCGTGATGCCCATTGTTCCACATCCAGGGTGCCCACCGGCACCCATTCCTGCAGCCACTTCTGAGTTCCAGTCATGATCCGACCCCGTTCTTCGATACTGAAAAGGGTCAGTAGGAGTTGCCTGCAATCTTCCCATGTGGGATGGTGAGTCTGGAGGATAGATTCCAGGAGGTTGACGAGGGCCTGCAGTTTCTCTGAGTAGGACGGGGTATGGTGCTTCCAATTCAACATGTCGGTGGTGGAGAAAGGCTGATAATACAGGGCAGGTTGCCCCGGCTGGATGGTTCTGTCATCTCGAACCTGCAGTGGACCTTGCATTTCACACAGAGGCATCTGGAAGGCCGGGGCAGACTGCAACCGGTGGACGAGTGGTGGAGATGCCAGCGGTGGAGTCTCAGTCACCACTCTCCATATGAAATTTATCAGCCTGCACCTAGAACCATTGGCTTGGATTCGGACCCTCCCATATTTTAACTGGTTTAACCAGTGCTCCCGTTCCCTACACCACCAACAACACTCCCTTTCTGAACCTTGTCCCTGCCCAGACTCTGCTCCCCCCTCCAGCTCCTCCCCTTTCTCTTCTGTAGACAAGGGGTAGATGCCTGGCTACGTCCCTTGAGGGAACTTAGGCACGTCTTGGCTAAGGTGTAATTGCTGTTACAACGTCACCACAGAACTGCAGGTTAGGACCCACTCAAACCCCGTAGCTGTGGGGCTACAGACAAAATGACCGGTAGCAGTCACTGTGTTCCTTCCACTCACATTACACATTCCTTCCCCTGGGGGATTCTTGTCCTTCAGAGGAGATCAGGCTCCTCTTTCCTCCCCCTAGGAGCTGATCGGGTTCTTCTTCCATCCCACTGTTGGGCCTACTAGGAGCTGCGGGCTCCTCTTCCATCCCACTGATGGGCCTACCCTTAGGAGCCAATGGGTTCCTCTTCTGTCCTGCTGACAGGCCTATACTCTAGGAACTGATGGGCTCCTCTTCTGTCCCACTGACAGGTCTCTTAGGAGCCGATGGGGTTCCTCTTCTGTCCCACTGATGGGCCTACCCCTAGGAGCTGGTCGGGCTCCTCTTCCATCCCACTGACGGGCCTACACTCTAGGAGCTGGTTGGGCTCCTCTTCCGTCCCACTGATGGGCTTACTCGGGTGGGTCCCCGGGACCCTACCTTGTCCGACATCCTGGCTGCCACTCCAGCTCACTCAGCCTGGCACCCACCCGCTTGGCCTCCTGCACCTGCCTGTGCACTGTGGAGGCCAGCATCTGCCGGGAGGCCTGTTGCAGTGTGGCCGCCATCCGATGTCCTGCGTCAGTGCCCCTGCTTCCCCTACCCTCAGCAAGGCCTTTGGCAAGATTGCCCTTCACCAACAGCTCTTGGAGCTGAAGGAGAGAGATGCTGCCGCTGTCTGCCCTCCCGATCTGGTGGCTTCAAGGTGCCAGCGCAGTCGGTTTCCCAGTCAGGGAACCAAAATGTTCCCGCAAGTGTTAACAGCAAGTGTAACAGCTCTTCTCTGCAAGTGTTAACAGCTCTTGTAACAGCTCTTGTCCTGGGCAATAACAGACCAGCACGTGGAGAGTCGGAGAACAGCCTTTATTCTGCCAGCAGGCTCAGCCAACTTCTGATCTTCTGACCCCCTTTCCTTGTTCTCCTCCAGTTTTTATACTCTTGGTAGGACTTAAAAAGCGTCCAATCAGCAACAAGCTTTAACATCCAATCAGGAACAAGCTATAACATCCAATCAGCAACAAGCTTTAACATCCAATCAGCAACAGTGGGATTCAAAAAGTCCCCAATCAGGAGGACAGGAGCAGGCGGCCGAGCATCCAGCAGGGGCCTGGACGGGCACAGGAGGCCCGGCCCAAGCAGTGCGCACCCGCTCGTCGCTGCCTCCAGCCGGCCCGCACAGCACCAGCCCGTGGGGATGTGGAGCAGCGGGGAGGCGGTGAGTGACCGCGTCCCAGCACCCTACGGTTTTCCCCATCACTGCAACATGGTGTTATTACTGACAGACAGGAGAGCACAATTGATACATACCCGCCCTTTCTAGAGCAGGTCTGCACTCATTGAGCTGTGTGAGCTGGTGGGATTGCTTCAACCCTCAACGACACAGATTTCTAACCTGTGAAATCAAAGGGAAAACATCAGCCCTGACTGTTTACACCCAGTTTTCAGACAAGCCAACAGAAGTTTAAGAGTCACTCACAGTCACAAAATAAGTAATTGCTGAGACTGGAGCTCAGACAAATTCTGTAAACCTGACCACCACTCCACCTGACCTCTGGAGGTGACATTTATACAATTTTTCCTCCTTTTTAATTTTCTCACCCTGAAAGGATATCTGTAGTTGTGCTTCTATCACTAGGACATGATGCAATGGTCCAAACAGAACGAAAGAGCTGTCCCTGCCCATGTACTTAGGTCAGCTATTCTTGAAGTTTTTCAGACCGGAGGCCTCTTCCCAGGATAGATTTATGACAGATTTGCCAGGTGTGAAGTATGTGAAAGGCACCTCGCTCAGCTCTGGGTTGCGGTGTCCTTAGCCAATGCTGCAGGACCAAGCACATCCAGACTTAGTGCCTGAACACAGCGATGAGCACGCATCTCTCACACGGCACCTGAGGGTCAAGGATCCAGGAGCAGCTTAGCGGGGAGGTTCTGGCTCAGGGTCTCTCATGAGGCTGCAGTGGGATGTCAGCCTGGGCTGCTGTTGTCTGAAGGTGTCACTGGGACTGGAGGACCTGCTCCCAGGATGGCTCGCTGTTGTGGCCTCAGCTCCATTCTGTGTGGACCTCTATGGAGCTGCGAGAGTATTTTCAAGACATGGCAGCTGGCTTCTTCCAGAGCAAGTGAGCTGAGAGAAGAGAGGGGTGGGAGAGCAGAGCAGACACCATGACGTCACGTACTAGTACTATTACGTCTGCTGTGCTCTCTTGGTCCCACAGACCAACCCTGCTTTCATGGAGAGTGGGGGGTGGGGGACCACACAGAGGGTGGGGATTATTGGGGACAATCTTAGGAGGTGGCCACCACAGCTGCTGCCCTAATCTCGGGGGACCAGTCATCTAGTGTGAGTGAAAGATAATTAACCTATGTAACCACGTATTTTCCTAAAAATTGTTATGGTACTTAAGGAAACATACCATATTTTGGGTCAGTTTTATCCCCATGAAGAGAAAGGATGTAATTTAAACAGGTGTCTTTTCTTGACCCTTCCTCATACCCCTCCTCTTCCTCAGACTGAAAAGATCAAGGAAGGAGGTAACCTGAACTGCGTCTTGAGTGAGCGTCGAGAGCAAGGCAGATACATGACGTGGAGAGTGTCAGGAAGGAAGAACGGTGCATACAGTTTGAGCGTGGGGAGAAACATTGGCCACGTGCTAATCCGGGACCAAATCCTGAAGGGATTTGTACACCACTCCCAGACGTTATCTCGTAGGCTCTGAAAGACGGAGGATTACGTCCTAAGCATATGACTCCGGCCGCAGAGGAGCGTGGCTGGGAGGAAGGTAAGACCAGAGGCCCAGGCTGGTTAGAAGGTCCCTGCGGGTGTGCAGGCAGGTGTGGGGGCTTCCAGCGGGAGCAGCCAGCAGCCATGGAGAGGGTGGGATGCAGTGACCCAATTAGGAGAAGGAATCTAGTGATTGGGTGAGTCAGGAATTTGGAAAAGAAAAACATACCAGCTGTGTGAACCTGGAGAAAATCTTGAAAATTTGATTTCCTCAACTGGAAAATGGCTTATAGTATCTTTTGGTGTTCTTAAACAATTAAAGACAGTAAGTGTGAATTTTCTTTCACACTGTCTGGTGTGGCAGGGACACAATGAATGGCAGCTATAAATAAATATAAAGAAAGAAACCAAACAGTGAATAAGCATTAATGGAAAGGAGGACACTCTTGTGTGTGTGCGTGCGTGTGTGTGTGTGTGTGCATGCACATATCAAGGACAAATAGCACAAATAAAGGATTCAGATAAAAACTATATTTATTTTAACAATACTGAACTTACCATCCCACCTTTGTAAATGTTTCTTTATTAATATTTTTGCTTAGTGCCTCCTTTTGTAAATGAGCCATGGAGTATAAAATATAACCAGCTGTTTGGAATATAAGGACATGAACTCCAAAATGCAGAGAGCAAATTGTAGGCACATAGTTTCATTTCAAGATCTGGATACTTCAGGCCTTTATTTCCTTCTTCCTGTCTCTAGTTTCTTTTTCTAATACTAATGCAATTATTTCCCAAGGCCAAACTAAACTGTTCTCTTTCCCAGTCCCTGTTTACCTCTAAGGAAACCTGTCTTTTTCTTTGTGAGCTTCGTTTCCCATCCAAATCTACTCTTAGAAGCTTCTGGACACCCTTGTCACCAAGGCCTTTTCATGTTTGTGGATCAGAAATTTCCCTAATTGTCTCTATAAGTTGAATGACTTGTTCTCCTGGGACAATTTTAGTTTATGTGTATTGTCCTCATGTGATTTTTAATAGTGGCCCTCTTCATTCTAAAAAATATTCTGGTTTGGACAATGAATGATATGGTCACTTTATTCATCAGGCATTTTTTAAAATCAGTGTTCAGACTATACTGGGGAGGGGATTGTGGGAGGTACTTGTTGAGATCCCACCTCCTCTCAGACTAGAACAATACACCTCATGTAAAGTTCTCTTCAGCCCATGCTTTGGGCTGAATACCATTTCCATTTTTCTATTGAGGCTGTGAGAGCCCAGAGAGGTGAAGTAAATTACCTAAGGACACCAAGACAGCCCGAAGCAGAGGGGATGGACTGGACCTGAATAGTCCTTACTTCACGGACTTCTCCTTCCATGGGCCCTGGACCTCCATTGTCAGCCTAGGCAATGGAGACTCAAAGCCAGACTTGTCTTTTCTCTGTTGCATCCTGTTTTTTCCTTTTGTTACTGTCACGTTTGTTTTTCCTCTAACTCCTGAAGATAGTCATCACGGCATTCCTCTTCTTCCACCGATTTCTGTGGTGTACAGCATGCAGTGACACACGTAGAGTGAGTTCCACCTCCCTGCGCAGATCTAGACAATGTGCTCAGGGACATCCTGGTTGGAAATAAGGTTGCCCTACGCTCTTCTCCAGTGGCTTTGCTCCTCAGAATGAAGGGAGGTCTACAAAGGGAATTCCGAAACTAGAACCCTCAGAGATCTCAACAGGAATAACGATTTCACTAGCTCATAGAGCTTTAACTCATATGATGTTACTCAACACAGTGTCTGACACAAAGTAAGAGCTCGTTAAATGCTAATTGTCCTTCCTTCTAACTCTCTAAATCATGGGTACTGCATTTTCATCTGTACTAAGAGGTGTGGGAAAAAAGAAATACATGAGTTGTGAAATTTGCAAACAACATTAGGAAAAAAAAATTTTTTAATTCAAAGAAAATAACCCTTGCCCTTGTGCAACAAATGGCTGGCCCAAGACCCTTCGTTGGTTGGTCCCTTCCAGCCCCAGAAAATGAGGTCTCCTCAGTATGGAGACAACTTCCCGGTGGTAGACAGCAGGTGCTGCATCCCATCAGGGGAGGTCACCGGGCCGCGCGTGCAGTGAGAAGGGGCCTGTGTGCTTTCTGTCATGACAGTTGCTGGCCAAGCACTAGGTTTAACGGCCTAGGGTCAGTCTGATGTCATCTGCGCACATTGATACTGTCATTGTCCCCAGAGGATGTGCGGAGGTAACAGAAAGTGGATTCAGAATGTGCCAGACTGCCTAAGTCAGGAGCCTGTGAGAAGCCATCTCCTTTTGTGCAAGGTGGCGCAGAGACTGGGGAGAAAGTGTGTCCTGGGGCGGAAGCGGGCATGGTAGTGGCAGAGCAGAAACCAAGCGCGGCCCTGGGTGGAAGTCTGAAGCAGGAAGGAGGCAGCCACACTCAGACAAGAGGAGGTGTGCAGCCTTCAGAGCCTTCTCCAGGTCTAGCAGGTGACTCCTGTAGCGCTATGCTTCCTGGAAGCGCCAAACGATAGTTAGTCCTAAAAGGTGGAGAACATTTCATTTGCCAGAATTCCTCTAAGTGGTGCTGTGCGGGGCCTCGTGTGCCAGTCCGCCCGTGCTTGGCCATCTGCTCTTGTCTTCTGGCCTTGCTGCTCTTGTGATCCTGATTGGATGTTACAGCTTGTTGCTGATTGGATGTTACAGCTTGTTGCTGATTGGATGTTAAAGCTTGTTGCTGATTGGATGCTTTTTGAGTCCTACCAAGGGTATAAAAACTGGAGGAGAACAAGGAAGGGGGGTCAGAAGATCAGAAATCGGCTGAGCCTGCTGGCGGAATAAAGACTGTTCTCCTACACTCCGCGTGCCGCTCGGTTATTTCCCTGGTCAAGACAAGAGCTGTTACAAGAGCTGTTAACACTTGCAGAGAAGAGCGGTTACACTTGCTGTTAACACTTGCCGGAACATAAGGACATATTATCTTGCTAAGAAAAAACCCTTCCATGAGAGTTCGTGTAGATGGTAGAACCCAGGGCCCAGGTGCGTCTACTGGAAACAGTGACACTTCTGTGAGGATTCAATGGGACAGTGTGTGTGAAGCACTTAGGGCAGCAGTAGGCACCGCAGGGGACGCCATGTGAGCGCTGGCTGCTCATCACGCCGCTGTTTGTGTTACTGTTCTCCTCGCCTTTAGCCACGGATGGACTGTGCTCCCCGTGTTCCCGGTTTCCTTCTGTAACTTTTCAACTGCTATTTTGGAAATGTCTTCCCCTTTCTTGTGTTCTTTTAAAATTAATTTAAAGTATACAATGTTCAGAAACAATATCCTGGTAAAACAATTGTTATAGATAAGACGAAAGCTCTTACTACCCCACGTGCTGTGTCCTTTCCATTTCTGGAGAAGTAACCACAATTTTCAGTTTTCAATTTGTGTATAATATTTTCAGAAAAATATGCTCATAGGATATTCACAGTATATTTATACTTTTACAAATATTCAAATACGGAAATATTTACACATACACAGTCTCTGTTCTTTTTCTCTATCTACATACACATGCTCATAGGCAATATAGTATTGTTACTTGTGTATGTCTTTTTAATAAATGTTAAATATTGAGCTACCGTTTGTAACCCATTTTGTCAGTCAATAATAAATGTTGAAGATGTTTCCATATTAACAAAAATAGATTCACTTCATTCTTTTACACTACTGTGGAACAGGCCACAGAATGGCTATGGTGTAATTTAATCAGACATTCCACTGCTGAAGGAGATTTAGGTTGTTTCCACTTTTTCCCAATTCCAAGTTACACTGCCAGGAAATATCCTTGCTCCCATGAATGAGTGCTTCTTTAGGAAACTTGTGCATAACACAGGCTACCATGAACTAAACTGAAATATAAATGAACAACAGCGAGAAAATATTTACAACATATATAACAAGCTGCAACCTGTATTGCAGTTCTGGATTGTAATCCAGAATTATATAAAGAACTCCTACAAATCAACAAGGAAAAAGCAGAAAGGAATAGAGAAAAAACTGAAAACTGTGTAGAGGACATAAACAGACAATTCAGAGAAGAGGAAATAAAAATGGCAGATAAATATATAGAAAAATGATGTTCCTTTCTAGCAACCCGGGGAACACAAACAGTGAGAGAATATCTTTCATACACTAATTTGACAGAAATTAAAATCTTTGATGCTATCAAGTGTGGGAAAGGCTACAGGCAGCAGGTCTTCTTATCCACTGCTGTGGACAAGTCCACAGTCCCCCACATTTTAAAGCAGGACAGCCCGTGGCCCAGGAAGCCTCCTGCCACCACTGCCAAATTCCTTGCAGATTCGTGGCTCCTTTAAATGTGCCCTTTTCAGCCCAAGAGCTCTGCACTGTGAGGCGGAGGGATGGGGAGGCTGGATCAGCCTGGAGGCAAATACCAAATGCCCAAATACCAATGAACTGTTCTCCTCCCAGTCCCAGGCCCAGGCCTTAGCTAATCACCCCTCATTCCCACTGCCCAGGGTAGGATTTTTCTCCAGATTCATTCAGTTTAGGATTCCATTATCATTTAGCTTCTGATGACCTCTCTACACCTCCTTCCCCAGCTGTTCAAAGCTGACTCCCTGAGTTCAAGTCTCCCCATGTGGCTTTGAGCACCTTGTCTAACCTGCCTTGGTTTCCCCCACTACCTAACCTAACAGGAGGATATTCAGAGTGTTTGGAGGTGGTGATTACATGTTGGCTACATCAATAAGCATCAGAGGGGAGCCTGGCATTGAGCAGGAGCTCACCAATGTCAGTTGCTTCAACTGTCTGAAGCCTATCTGTGGATGAGGTTTAAATTATTTTCTGGGAAATTCTTAATCCTCCCAACTCCCAGTAAAGCAAGATGCATGAGCTCCGCAGGTGGAGATGCTGGCAAGGTGAGGTGTTGCCAGCTGCATTTCCACCCAGCCCAGGCCTAGCGCCCCTTGATGCTTTCTCCTGTGAAGTTACAGCTTTCTTTGGATCATTGTCTTATTTTCATGCATATGTTGAACCATGAAACACACAATAGGACTAACGAATTGTATACTGTGCCTTTAAAGATGTAAGGTAGGCATTGGCTGCACAATGAGTGGAGTAGTTGGGGGCTGGCAGGAGCAGGAGATGTGGGGTACAGAACTCTCATCGAGGGAAAATAAAATGATTTGGTGGAAGACACTTGGACCCACAGTGGGAGGAGGGAGAAAAGTTGTAAGAGATGACAGGTAACACAGTCATGCTTCAAAGAGTGATTGACATTAAGTGGAGAAGGGGACAAATATCTGCTGAGCACTTGCTCCATGCCAGGCACGTACTGGACCAGTTCCTATAGGTGACCTTTAACTCTAATAACCATTCTGAGGTCATTTGGGCCAAACTCATTGCTTTGTTTGTTTGCATTTGTTTTTGTTTTTAATGAAGGAACTCATCTCTGACTGATCCTTTTTTCTGAAAAACCTCCTTGTGAACTGTAGGGGGAAGGACTGTAGCTTGCCTGCGAAGCACAAGAACAGAGGGAAGAGCAAAGCTGGGTCTCTGGCAACCGGCAGAAAGCACTTCTGTGCACCAGTGATGATTAGATGTTGATTTGGGGTTGCAGTTATTGATGGGAGAAGACAGTGGGCAAAGGATTAAAAGAGAGAAACACAGGGGGTTGGGTAATTTAGGCCTGGTTTACTAAGAAATCTACAAGACAAAAAGAGAAAACACTAAGTGAAGTTTCAAGCAAGTTGGAAGCAGAATCCCCCCCCTCAAAAGCCAAAAAGGTGGAGGACGAAGTGAGAGAGAAAGGGATCAACTGTGTCAGAGAAGAAAATAATGAGGACAGCCAGCCATGGGTTTGATCTGGGGACCGTCTGAATGGCCACCTGCTGTCTTCACCGTTACAGAGCACAGCCCAAGCTTCATGTTCACTTCATGTGAGCAGGAGGGCTGGATGATTTCATAGACACAATTGCGTTGACAGAGGGTGTTATTTAGGGGGATTTATGACATCATTTTCCAAGATGTCATGCTGTTTTTCAGCAGCACAGTGTTCCCTGATACTACGGTAGTCGTAGTTGGTACACAAAGGGATGTTTGGTTGGCTTTACCTGGAGAGCAAATTTTGGCTAATTTCAAATAAAAAGATGCTGACAAACAGCATCTGAAAGCAGCATCCCCCAAGCAGCTCCTCAACTTTTGATGCTACAAAGAGTAAATCATTACTATCCACTGGCATTGTAAAATTTTCTTAACTTATAAATTGGCTCCCTTTCCTTTTCCTGTTAAAACTCCACACAGTCAGTCACCTTCCAATGTCCACAGTGCTGGGGATTATTAAGGGGACAAAAGTTCCCAGGACAAAGTTTTATGCTTTATGTAAACAAAACCTCGTTTCTATTATTTTCCTTTTAACCATGAGCAATTAAGCTGGAAATACAAACATGAATTTTATTTGTGATGACTTTGCATGTCCTCCAACATGAACCTCATTCTCTCAACCCTTACTGGCATGTACGGATATCTTTGTAGCATTCCTCCACTCTTGTGTGATTAATTCATTTATTAACTTGATAAAATGTGAAGTTTGATTGCATAAGGCCAGAGTCTGTATCCTGAATTAACATTCTTGGCTAAAACAAAACTCTAAATGACACTTGCTGGTTGGAAGAACATTACCTGTTCTTCTCCATGTCAGATCTTCCTTGGGGTTATTGGTGCATACATGGGAGAGAAAGCTCTTAAGGAAGGGGAAGATTTTGTACCCAACTGTAACCCAAAGATGCCCTGCAAAGAACTGTAACCTAGTGCACCAGAGATTTGGAAAAAATAGGGAGGATGTCAAGATGATATGGGAAGAGAATGGAAGAGGAAAAATGTAGGAAAACTCCAGAAAGATTTGTTTTTATTTTTAATACTTGACGATGTCTATAGATCTTGCAATAACTTGGAAATAACTGAAATTAAACTGCCATCAGAAAAAGGAGTGTTGAATAGTTCAGAGATGATATAAATACCTTAAAGGGAAATACCTCATCCTCTTCCTCATTAACTCATTACCTGACTCATGAAATTGACATGACAACAGAGAAAACAAGTCGCTTACATGTGGAATCTAAAAAAGTCAAAGTCATAGAAATAGCAGAAGGGTGGTTACCAGGGGTTGGAAGTGGGGATAGGGGAAATGGGAAACTGTTGGTCAAAGGGTACAAACAAGTTATATAATGACTAAGTTCTGGAGATCTGTTGTACAGCATGGTGTCTATAGTTAATAATAATGTATTTAATACTTAGAATTTGCTGAGACAGTAAATCTTAAGTGCTCTTACCACACATACACAAGGTAACCATGTGAGGTGATACATATGTTACTAGCTTGATTGTGGGAATCATTTCACGATGTAGATGTATATCAAAACATCACATTGCACACCTTGAATATACACAATTGTTATTTGTCAATTATGCCTCAATAAAGCAAAACAAAGCAAACACACACACACATACACACACACACAAATGAAGCTTAAAAAAAAAAGACAAGAAAAGAAAAGAAATCACTCCAGTGAGGGTGACGAGGGAGACTGACCTGCAGAGAAGGAACGAGTTACTAGAGAACGTGGTCAGCGTCCACCGGAGGAGCAAGTGGGACAACGAACAGTAACTAAAGGTTTTCCAGGTTGCCAGCAGCACTGGCAAGACTGCCCTCCATGTGGGGACAGAGGCAGGGCCTTGTAACCCATGCAGTTCAAAGGCTGCTGTGCCTGTGGCGAGGCCAGCCCTGGGTGAAGTGGATTTGCCTGACCCTTTCAAACATCCCATTCAAACTGCTCTTCTTGGTTGGGTTCCACATCCACCCGAGTATCTCCTTGGGTCTGCCATTCCTCCCTGGGAAGCGCAGCCTGCAGAGTGACTCTTCCCTGACCTCACAGACTCTGAGCAGGGAAATGCCTGTAGAGCCATTTACATTGAAACCCAGTGTATTGACACTCTCTTCATGTTGTTATGTTATCACAGCGAGGTAAATAATACATGTATGGAGTCATCCGGGTAACAGGAATACCTCTTTTTGTGGCGATTACTCCCGTGCCATCGATATGTTGGCATTCTTATATATACATCCCTCTACCCAAGAGAAGTGAATATGTCATCCGGGTGGTTACAGACTCAGGTGTCTCTGCCTATAGGTTTGGACCAGACTCAGATCACAGAAATCTCCCTGAGAAGACAAGCGCCTCCCTGCGAGATTGCTCAGGAGACAGTCTGCTGACCTCTCACGTGCTGAAAGCACAGAGTGGAACTGTGCCCACGGAAGTGCAAAAGTGTTTTTTCCTCTAATTTAGGTAAAGAGCTGGAGCCTAAGTGTGTGGGACACCATCTAATGCAGTCCTTGGGCTCGGCAGAACATCATTCTTCTGCAGCATGTGACCGATTAGATAGGCTGTCAGCTCGTATCTAAAGAGCATTTGCCATGTGCCAACCACTGTGTAAAGGTCTTTGGTGCAGCACTTCATATACGCCTCATAACAATGGTGAGAGAAGGTGACGTCATTACCCCATTGTTCAAATAAGGAAACCAGAGCCCAGAAGAGTTAAGAGCTTTCCCTAAGTCCCCCAGTGGTGCTGCCTTTCACTTGAGCCGTGTGCTGCTGACTCCCTTGTTCTGATGATTCCTTTCCTTTTTAAATGTCTTTGGTTACGGCATGATACTGTCAAAGCCAGTGGCTTGTGGTCAACCCAATTGGACAAACCGCTCCACTCCAGAGGGCTGTGCTGCTGCCTGAAGGGCGGGGGTGACAGCACGTGAGCACCCCCAGGCCTCCGTGGCTCACGGTGACTGGGAGAGGGCATCACTCACCGCCTGCAAAATGGACGCTGCCATCCCGACTGACGTGCTCGTTACACGTGGGGGAAAATGCAAATACCAATATCGCCTCATGTGCGGTCCACAGCTCTGTCACTTTTACCTCAGCATCAGCCCTAATGTCATTGCCATGAGGACTTTCACCTCTACTTGGATCATGACTGTTCTCTAGTGGAATTTCTGATTTTGCTGCTCTTTCTCCTTTCACAGAAGCTAAATATTTATCTTCACTTAAAATCCTCCCAAACCTCATTGCTCTTATAGACAGTCTGCTCTCATCTCCATAAGCCTCACAACTCTGCTACCTTTTTTATGGGCCTATACTGGCCTGGACTTCTGGGTTTACACTATCTTCTTCAAATATAGTCCCAGCACCTGATGCATTGAATGCATCTCCAAATGAACGATGAGCAGGTTCTCAAAATTGCATTGCTATGACACAATTCCCAGGCAAACAACCCTTTGTTCCCGCAAGTGTCAACAGCAAGTGTGTAACAGCTCTTTTAACAGCTCTTGATGCGGGAAATAACTCAGCGGCACGTGGAGAGTCGGAGAACAGCCTTTATTCAGCCAGCAGGCTCAGCCAACTTCTGATCTTTTGACCCCCCCTTCCTTGTTCTCCTCCAGTTTTTATACCCTTGGTAGGACTCAAAAAGCATCCAATCAGCAACAAGCTTTAACATCCAATCAGCAACAAGCTATAACATCCAATCAGGAACAAGCTATAGCATCCAATCAAGAACAAGCTTTAACATCCAGTCAGGATCAGGGGAGCAGCACGGCCGTGGAGGGGCCTGGAGCGCTGCATCGGACCTGGAGTGGGAGCGGCAGGGAGATGGCAAGCGGCCGCATCCCGCTTTCCCTGTCACCTTGAGTGTAGGTGACTGAGGCCAGAGAGCCTAACCCTTCTCAGAGACAGAAATTTGACACCTGGAAGGGACGACACAGAAGAGCCCACTTTATAGGTAAGGAAACAGGCCCAGGGAAGTCCTGCTCACTAGCTAATTGAGTGTAGAGAAAGTGCTCAATGCATAAACGAATGGATGATGAATGCATGCTTGACCACGACATTTATTTAGTGCATTGTAAAATATAAACCAGATAGCATCTCTTCCTGTTCACAGCCCTCCATTGGCTTACCACTGTTCTTGCTATAAACAGAGATAGTTTACCATGACCTCTAATGACTTTTGTAATCCCTGCCCACCCCTCAGACGTAGTCTCTTGCCCCTGCCTGCCCTGTTCATTTTACTCCAGCTCTCCTGGGCGCTACTCAGATATGACAGGCACATCCCCATTTCAGAAGGACATCAGTCCTTCTATGGTCTGATCTTCCTTCAGAGCTCCATGAGACTCACTACTTCAGCTCATCAGGTCTGTGCTCAATGTTACCCTTTCAGACAGGCTCTATTTATGTCTTTCTTGTTCGAACCACAGCTTCATATATGGCCTGTCCCTAGCTATGTCCCCAGCACCTGGACATACACACAGTGCATAGAGCATATTCAAGTCCCATCGGTATTCATTGCCTAAACTAATGAAACCACATTGTAACCACAGTAAAATATTATATGATCTTTTGAGACAATGGCTTTATCAATTTCTAAATAAATATGAAATATTAGTACAAAAGAAAGTGAGTTCATCAGATATCAAACACAGAAATGTGGGCACTCATAATTGTCATTTGTCATCTTTTTTGGTGAGAGATTTCTTCAAGTTGAAGCTATTACAAATTTGGACACGGGAGAATGCATATACTTCTACAAGTATGTGTGTACTGTGGTATATAATAGCTTGCATCACACATAAAGAATGATGACCAGTAAACTTCCCACCTGGCTGCCTTTTTAAAAATTGTGGTAAGAACACAACATGAAATCTACCTTCCTAAATCTTAAGTGCACAATACAATATTGTTAACTACAGACACAATGTTGAACAGCAGATCTCTAGAACTTATTCATCTTGCATAAGTGAAATTTTATACCTTTTGAATAGCAACTAACTTTCCATTTCCGCCTTCCCACAGTCCCTGGTAATTAACAATCTGCTCTCTGTTTCTATGAGTTTGATGATTTTTGATACCTCATTTAAGTGGATTCATGCAATATTTGCCTTTCTGTGACTGCCTCATTTCACTTAGCGTAAAATCCTCCAGTTCTATGCATGATGTCACATATTGCAAGATTTCCTTCCTTTTTAATACTGAATGATATTCCGTTGTATGTATATACTACATTGTCCTTATCAATTCATCTCTCAGTGGACATTTAGATTGATTCCACATCTTAGCTATTGTGAATAGGGCTGCAATGAGCATGGGCATGCAGATATCTCTTCAGGGTCCTGGTTTCATTTTTTTTGTTTAAATACCCAGAAGCGGGGTTGTTGGATCATATGGTAGTTCTATTCTTAATTTTTTGAAGAACCTCCATATTGTTTTCCATAGCAGCTGCACCATTTTGTATTCCCACCAACATTGTACAACCAATTTCTTCAAATCTTAGCCAACACTTGCCTTTTATTTTTTTTTATAATAGTCATCCTAATAGGTGTGAAGTGATATCTCAGTGTGGTTTGATTTGCATTTCCCTGAGGATTCATGATGTTGAGCATATTTTCATATATCTCTTGGCCATTCTCCTTGGTTCAGCTGTACCTATGGAGACCCATTTTCCATTGGCTATAAAGGAATACTAGTTCCATTTTCCTAAAGTCACAGCACATCTCTGCGCTCAATGGCCTTGACTCCTGTACATTCTAGAACATCTGCTTAGAGTGAATTAACTTAATTGATGTTTATTCACGCAGGACCTGCTACCCCTATACATTCTGCTAGTCACCCTTGGGGGTGCTGGGGTGGGGAAGGCAAGGCCCTGCTCTTCAGGAGGGGCCACACGTGAGACAGAACAAGCCTGGGAAGGAAGCTGAATGAGGAGCAGCACACACGTGTGGCAAGTCAAGTTTTCACGTGTGACAAGTCGAGTTTTTGCTGTCCCAAGCCTCATTTCCTGTTTCATCATCACACGTTGAGCCTGCAATCTCGTGCCTAAGAGCAGGCTCCCAGGACAATGCTCTTCAGAGAAGTAGCCAGACAGTAAACATGGTTGTGACATTCTCCTGCAGACTCATCGTTTTGTCCTTTATTCTTTTTAAAGCAGCTGCTTCTCTCACCACTGGTCTCAGTTGGCTGGGCAGGGCACCTGGCCTCTAAGAAACCACACACTGCTAAGGCCGCCTCTGGCCAGGCTGGGTCCCCTGCAGGGTGGTGGCTTCCTCGAATCCTGCTGAGCAGCTGTGGGGTCTGAGCGTGTCTGCCTGGCCCTGCCCTCTCCCAAGGGTCCCTGCAACTGCAACTTGTTACTCCTTGGCCTGAGGCAGGGACCTACCCTGGGCATAGTGGTGGAGATGGTCTGGTTCCGCATGGGGAGGAGCCAGAAGGGAGCTGGGAACAGAAATGCTCTGATCCCAGATTTGTTTTCCTTCTTTTTGCAACTTTTCAAAAGAAAAAAAAAAAAACCTTAAAGTTGTTTAGGACTTCTGGATCAAAAACAAGGGGGAATAAAAAACCAGAAAAAAATATCATTCCTTGTTTCCCTGGGTTGCAAACTCAGGGAGAGTGTAGCTCTCTAGGATGAAGGAAAGTCAGGTGTGGCTCAGCCGTACCAGGAAGGCAGAGTGTGGGGCAGAGGGGGTGTCGGTGTGGATGAGGGGACAGTTCTTGCTCTGCTTGGTACAGGGCTTAGGTGCAGGTGCTTGATGTCAGCCACACTTGGGTTCCTTGCCTGGCTCTGCAGCCTGCACTCTGAATATTAATTATTACTAATATACAGTGTTGCCTTTGCTGGGGGTTTCCAGAAACAAAACACAGAATATTTAGTAGTTCTAAAAACAACATATCATTTATTCATCATTTTCATCACAAAAAGAAATCCTGTATTATCTCTCATTTATAGAAAAATAAATGTGTTGGGAAGAGATCAGCTTTCAAGTCAAGATGTATCTCTCTTATTCCTATCTAAAAATAAGTGGTCACCCAGAGACCAGCGCATGACCATGTGCTCCATGATGCCTCTGCCTTACTGATGTTTTCCTCTAAAATGGAATGGGCAATGGGGTGTTAAAAAAAGAAATATACTTGAATATTTATATTCTAGCTGGCCCTACACTTGGCAATTTAATTTTTGTTTTGAGATTCTCATGCTTATTTACTGACCACAAAACAAAACAAAAAATAAAAAAAGAAAGAAAGAAAAGGAAGAAGGATAGGAAGGAAGGAAGGAAGGAAGGAAGGAAAATCTTGAGCAAGCAATGCTACACAGCAATTAGTTAATGCAAATTAGTTCAGAGTCTGACTCACATTTCTCTTCAATAAATATTTTATAACATGAAATACACAGAATAAGACAAAAGTAATATAACAAATAATGATATTAACATATCCAGAATTAACAACCGTTAATTTCTGTCTTACTTGTTTCTAACAACAAATACATGATCTATTAACAGTAATAATAAATGTTATCTAGTGCTTACCGTACGCTGGTTCTCTTTCACCTCTGAATAGCTCCACATCAAGTCCAGAGAGAAAGCCTCGCCGTAAGTTTTAGATGTGGATTTTTAGGTCTTTTTTTCTAATGCTTAAGTGTGTGTACAAGCATACATATATCTCCATAAACAATTTATATTGTTTTTGTGTGTACTTTTAAAAATTTCATGAATAGTATTATGTCGTTTACACAATTTGGCAACTTCCTTTTTCCACTCAACATTTTGGGTTGATCTAGCCTTGTTGACATAAATAGCTCTAATTCAATTCTTCTAACTGCTATGTTTAATCTGTATTACTATATCATTTTACTTATCTATTCCCATAGAGATAAAAATCATTCCAAATCATACTTTACATGTCCCCTTGTGCTCATATTTGAGAATTTCTTTAGATTATGTATTTAGGAGTTGAAATTCCATAGACACTTTCATTTTTATTAGATGACCACAAAATTTTCTCCAAATCCCCTATGCTGATTTTTACGCCCAACAGAAGTAAATAAGATACATTGCTGATAGAACTGCAAAATGGGATGATTGCTACGGAAAGGAAATTGTTACTACTTACCAAAATTACAAATGCACCTACTCTTTGACTCACAATCCCACTTCTGAGAGTTCGTCCTACAAGTATTCCCACACACATTTGATTTGTATATGAGCACGGTTGTTCACAGAAGCATTATTTCTGACACCAGGGGACTGAAAACTACCCAATTATCCACCAACAGAACACTGGGTAAATTAATTGTGGTATATCGACCAAGTTGAATACTATGCAGCTATAAAAAATGAGAGTATTGTTAATGTGCTAACATAGAAAAATCTCCAGGATGCACTACAAAAAGCAAAGTGCAGAAAGGGGAAATATGAACATGTAATCATATTTGCTTGTTTCTGAATAAAGAGTTTTTTTAATAAGTAAGAAACAAAAGTGGTTACCTATACTTGGCAGTGGGGAAGGAAGTAGACTGAGACAGAGATGGCAACAAAATTTCTCTATTATATTTTATATTGTTTGGGGTTTTTTTTTGGTGGGGTTTTTTTGTTTGCTTTGTTTCGTTTTTTAAGCCATGTAAAAGTACTACACATAAAAATAAAATGTGCACAAGTTTATATATTTCCACATTGTCACCAAAACACATGTTGTTTTGCTTTTAAACTTTTGTAATACTAACATTAATCTGCATTGAATTCCTGTTATTCTTTAATAATAATCATAGTAGTGCCGATTATGATGATTGTGCATGATAAGTTTCTACTTATAAAGCACACACTACATGCCTAATATTTTTCCTTTTTAAAAACAATTTGTATAAATATATGGGGTGCAAGTGCAATTTTGTTACCTGCATAGATTACATAGTGGTGAAGTCAGGGCTTTTAGGGTATCCTTCACCCTAATAATGTACATTGTACTCATCAAGTAATGTACTGTTTTAAGCACTATACATTTGTTAACTCACTTCTCACAAAACTTTGAGATAGTTGCTATTGTTATCTACAGATGAGCTTACAGATGAGAAAACTAAGCAAGAAAGTTGCTAACTGACCTGCCCAAAGTAATTATTTTAACTACATTCTCTTTTGACTTACATTAATATTGTTACAGCTGGGTTTTTTGGGGGGGGGAGTGAGTTATATTTCTCTTATATTATTTTACTTTATTTTTTGAAACAGAGTCTCACTCTATTGCCCCATGTAGAGTGCAGCGGCATCATCACAGTTCACAGCAACCTCTAACTCTTGGGCCCAAGCGGTCCCTCGCCTCAGCCTCTGAGTAGCTGGAAATACAGGTATGCATCACCACGCCCAGATAATGCTTTCTGGTTTTGATGGAGACTGGGTCTCACTCTTGCTCAGGCTGTTCTCAAACTCCTGAGCTCAAGCCATCCTCCCGCCTCAGCCTCCCAGAGTGCTAGGATTACAGGCGAGAGCCACTGCGTTCGGCCTGTATTTATTTTTCCTTGTATTTATATTCAACTTTTTATGTAGTTTGTTTTAAATGTACATCTTGCAAATACTCATAACTGGATTTTAAATAATCTAACTTTAGATCTCTGTTGTTGAATTGAGGGAAACTATTTACATTTATTATGCTTGCTAATGTATTATTTATTTATTTTTTCAATCATATGCTTTTTGCTTATGGTTTCCCCTTTATTTTATTTTTTTATTTTTCTGAATTCTATTAAGTTGATTAATTTTTTTACTTAGCTTTTTTGTTCCCATCTCTGCTCCCCCAGTTTGGAAGTTTTTGTTACCATTAATACTTTCCTTCTAAATTCTTTGTCCATTGGTAATAGTAAATGTTTTTATGTTCAAAATATTTTTAATTTCCACTCTTTTATGAATAATAGTTTTCTGTATTTTACATATATTTTTAATATAATTATATTTTCTCTTAATACCTTGAACCCAATATTCTATTGCCTTACATAGTATTACTGCTGACAAGAATTTGTTCCGGCAAGTGTTAACAGCTCCTGGTAGTGTTAAACAGCTCTTAAGTAT
>VBSM01002217.1:12038669-12063306 GCA_008086735.1 Cheirogaleus medius
GCACAGCACCGGGCCGCGGGGATGCGGAGCGGCGGGGAGGCAGCGGGCGGGTGCATCCCAGCGCCCAGCGGTTTTCCCCATCAAATTGAGTGACTGTCATTTGTTTGTAAGTAATCTGTCTTTTCTCTCTATTAAATTTTAAGATCTTCTCTTTAGCATTTTGTGCATTTTGACTATGATGACTCTAGTTTTTTTTTTTTTAATCTTCTGAACTATCCATCACTGAAAAATATCAGGGTTTATTTTCAGTTCTGGAAAATTCTGAACCATCATTTATTTGAACACTGTCTCTCAACCATTCCATTATTTCTTTCTGAATCAGATAGCAAGTTGGAACTGCCTGATGTATCCTCTATGTCTCTTGCCTGTCTTCCATGTGTTCAAAAACTTCATCTTTTTATAATGATTTCTGTGGTATCTTAGTTTTGCCTTCCATCTTAAATATTCTTTCTTTATCTCTGTTTCACAGGACAGTTTAACCCATCTAATGAAATTCCATTTTTTTTTAATTTTAGGATATCATAGGGGTACAAATGTTTTGGTTACATGGATTGCTCTTGTACAGCTTGAGTCAGTTATAAGTGTGCCCATCACCCAGATAGTGTCCATTGTACCTGCTAGGTATGATTTCACCCATCCCCTCTTCCCGCATTCCTAGCTGCTTGATTTCCCTTGAGTTTTACTTCTATCTGTACACATGAGTGCTGATCAGTTAGTTCCAATTTGATAGTGAGTACATGTGGTGTTCGTTTTTCCATTCTTGTGATATTACTTCACTTAGGAGAATGGTCCCTAATTCCATCCAGATTGTATTAATTCTTTTTTATGGCTGAGTAGTACTCCGTGGTATATATACACCACATTTTATTAATCCACTCACTCATGAATTGATGGGCACTTGGGTTGATTCCACATCTTTGCTATTGTGAATTGTGCTGCTCTAAACATTTCAGTGCAGATGTCTTTTTGATAAAATGACTTTTTTTTCCTTTGGGTAAATACCTAGTAGTGGGATTGCTGGATCAAATGGGAGGTCCACTTTTAGTTTTTTGAGTAATTTCTGTACTGTTTTCCATAGAGGTTGTACTAGTCTGAAGTCCCCCCAACAATACCTAAGTGTTCTTTTCTCTCTGCATCCATGCCAGCATCTACTGTTTGTGGACTTTTTGATATAAGACTTTCTCACTGGGCTTAGGTGATATTTCATTGTTGTTTTGATTTGCATTTCCCTGATAATTAGAGATGTGGGGCATTTTTTCATATTTCTGTTGGCCATTAGTCTATCTTCTTCTGAAAAGTTTCTATTCATGTCTTTTGCCCACTTTTTAATGGGGTTGTTTGATTTTTTTCTTGCTGATTTGCTTGAGCTTTTTGTAGATTATAGTTATTAGCCCTTTACTGGATGTATAGCATCAAATATTTTCTCCTATTCTGTAGGTTTTCTATTCACTCTGTTGATTGTTTCCTTGGCTGTGCAGAGATTTTTAAATTTAATCAATTCATTTATTAATTTCTGTTGTTGCTATGATTGCCATTGGGGTCTTCTTCATAAATTCTTTGCCTAGGCTGATATCTAGAAGAGTTTTTCTAACATTTCCTTCTAGAATTCCTATGGTTTCATGTCTTAGGTTTAAGTCTGTTATCCATCTTGAATTAATTTTTGTGAGTAGTGAGAGATATGGATTCTGTTTTAATCTTCTACACATTGGTATCCAATTTTCCCAGCACCATTTGTTTAATAGGGCTTCTTTTCCCCAGTGTATATTGTCTGCTTTGTCAAAGATCAGATGGAAATATGTGTGGGTGGTTTTATATCTGCATTCTCTGTTCTCTTTCATTGGTCTATGTTTCTATTTTTGTGCCAATAAAATGCTGTTTTGGTTACTATTGTCTTGTAGTGTAGCTTAAAGTCTGGTAAAGTGATGCCTCCAGATTTGTTCATTTTGCTTAAGGTTGCTTTAGTATTCAGACTCTTTCCTGGTTCCAAAAAAAGCATAGAATTGTTTTTTCTAGATCTGCAAGAAGTGTGTTGGTATTTTGATGGGGGTTGCATTGAATCTGTAAATCACTTTGGGTAGTATGGACATTTTAACAATATTGATTCTGCTGATCAATGAGCATGATATGTTTCTCCATTTGTTTACACAATCTGCAATTTCCTTCTTCAGTGATTCATAGTTATCTTTGTAGAGATCTGTCACCTCCTTGGTTAAATATATTCCTAGGTATTGTATTTTCTTTGTAGCTGTTGTGAAAGATATTGAGTCTTTGATTCGATTCTCATCTTGACTGTTGTTGGTGCATAGGAATGCTACTGATTTGTACATTGATTTTGTACACTGAGACTTTGCTGAATTTATTTATCAATTTCAGAAGTCTTTTGACAGAATCTTTGGGGTTTTCTAGATATAAGATAATATCATCAGCAAAGAGCAATAGCATGACCTCCTCTTTCCCCACTAGGATACCATACCTTCTCTTGCCTGATTGCTCTGGATAGGACTTTCAGCACTATGTTAAATAGAAGTAGTGATGGCGGGCATCCTTGTCTTATTCCATTTCTGAATGGGAATGCTTTTAACTTTGCCCCTTTCAGTATGATGCCAGCTGTGGGTTTGTCATATATGGCTTTTATAATTTTGAGTTCTGTTCCATCTATGCCTATTTTGTTAAGAGTTCTTATAAAAGGGTGCTGAATTTTGTTGAATGCTTTTTCTGCATCTATTGAGATGATCATATGATGTTTGTTTTTGTTTCTATTTATGTGATGAATCACCCTTATAGATTTGTGTATGTTGAACCATCCTTGCATACCTGGAATGAAGCCTACTTGCTCATGGTGGATTATTTTTTTATGTGCTGCTGAATTTAGTTTGCAAGAATTTTATTGAGAATTTTTGCCTCTATACTCACAAGGGATATTGATCTATAGTTTTCTGTTTTTATTTCTTTCCTGGCTTGGTATTAAGGTGACACTGGCTTAATAGAACAAATTGGGGAGGATTCCTTCCTTCCAGAGGTTATGAAATAATTTCTGCACTATGAGTACCAGTTCTTCTTTGTAGGTCTGATAAAATTTGTCTATGAAACCTTCTGGTCTGGGACTTTTGTTGTTGTTGGAGGATTTTTTATTCCTGCTTCAATTTCGTTGCTCATTATTAGTCTGTTCAGAAGTTCTGTTTCTTCCTGACTTAGCCTTGGGAGGTTGTATGTTTCCAGGAGTTTGTCCATTTCCTCAACAATTTTGAGTTTATATGTATAGAGATTTTTATAGCATTCACAGGCGATATTTTGTATTTCTGTGGTATTAGTTGTAATATCTCATTTTCCATTTCTGATTGAGCTTATTTGGGTCCTGTCTTTTCTATTTCTGGTAATCTAGCAAGTGGTCTACTAATTTTGTTTATCTTTTCAAAGAACCAACTTTTTATTTCATTAATTTTCTGTATTTTTTTTGTTGTTTTGATTTAATTTAGTTCTACTTTGACCTTAGTTATTTATTTTCTTCTGCTGGGTTTCAGTTTGGTTTGTTCTTCCTTTTCTATGTCCTTGAGATGATTTATTAGATTGTTGATTTGTGATCTTTCTGATTTTTTGATGTAGACTTTTAAGGCTATGAATTTTCCCCTTAGGACTGCTTTTGCTCAATTTCATAGATTTTGATAACTTGTGTCCCCTTGTCATTTAGTTCTAGGAATCTTTTGATTTCCATCTTAATTTCTTTCTTGATCCAGTAATTGTTCAGCAGTCTTCTTCCTATTTCTTCAACTTTGTCATTGTTTTCAGACTCAAAGAGTCTTCTACCTTAAAGCTGCCTCTTCACTAATTTCATTCTAGATTCTTGGTTGTTGCTTATACTTTTTTTCTGCTCTATCTATTTGCTTTTGTTTCACTCATCCAAAATTAAGAAATGACAATGGTAATAATAATAACAAAAAAATAATAAAAAGCTATCATGATTGAACATTTACTGTACACTTAATAGATGCATCTTCTAATAGTCATGGATGGCAGATATGACTCCATCAGATTTGGAGAAGAAGGAAATGAAGCTCAGATAGGCTGAGTAACTTGTCTCATGACCATGCAGTGGCTGATAGTAGGGCTAGGATTTGGACATAGATTCATTGCTGTAACTCATCTGTGCCTTATGTTTAACCTAGATCTTAAACTAGTGACTCACATAAAATAAAATAATGACATCCACTTATTAATGTGCCAGATATTCTTACATTCTATCATTTATGAAATGGGTACTTTCCCCCATTCTACAGCTAAGGAATCTCAAGTCATTTATATAATTTACCCAAGGTCAAACAGTGAGTAAGTGGCAGAATTAAGGCTTAAACCCAGCTCTTCCTGATTATAAGGCCCATATATTTTATCACTATGTTAGACTTGATTTTTCCCATCTTTGGAGGCCTAATCTTTTCCAAGAAATCCTCTCCATAGTAGACTTTCTTTTTTAGAAAATTTGTAGGGTGTTTTATCTATACATTTTGGTAATTTAAAATAATCTGATTTGAATTTTCTTGAATAGTCCTTTTATGTTCTATTAATATAAGTTCCAGATATTTTTTTTTATCCCTATTGGGACTGAGAACACCTAGACACATACAGAGTTTGTGTTTCTTTTTTATTGTATGCAGGGCCATTCAGCATAGGGCTAGGCGCTTAGCCCTCAATTCAGCTTTTTGTAAATCAGTTGTTTAATTTGTTTATTATTGCTAAATTGGCAAATTCCAGCAAGTTTACTGATGCCTTTATCCCAGGGCATTTTGGATATAGCAAATATATTTCTAGATTAATGCATTTTGTATATAACATGTATATATCTCACTAACCTGAGGGGAGGGAGGGGACAGCTTTTATGAAGTGGCAGCCAATGTCATGGGTCGGGGTATGCTGGCTGCTCATTTACACACACAATAAAGGCAGGCATTTCTTGAGTACCCTTCTGTGTGCGAGACACTGGGCTGAGCACTTCATACGCATCATCTCCTTTATTCCCTACATCAAAACTTTTATAGACCATGAACATAACCAAAGCTATAAATGGTCAAAGGATGTACTCAAAATCACAGACCTGTTAAATGGCCAAGCCAGGATTTGATGCTTTCTTCTTAGCTGCTATATTCAACGTGGAGACAGTGGCTGCAGGCAAGGGGTGCACATGGTGTTTTACCTGGGCTGCATTGTGAGGAAATCAAGGAGGAGCACCCACACAGGGCTGGGCCAGATGGGGGAGTGTGTTTACAACCATGTTCAGAAATAGATGTGGAAGGTGTGGGCTCTCGAATCTGGGGTGGGAAGTGGATCATGAAATATAGCGCAGAAACCACAACTATTGCACGTCCATAAGGCCTCATTTCCAGCTTCATCTCTCAGGCCTTTTGGTGTCTACATTCCTGCTACACTGCAAATCTAGCTATGCTGGAGCTGCACCTGCTCTTCCTTCTGACTGAAACCCTCTTCATATCACCCCCATGACAAATGTGTGTGTGCTTACAGGCACACACATACACACTCACACTAACACACACCCCTTTGCCTAGTCAGGTCATTCTCATTTTTCAGATTCTAGTTAAGATCACATCTTCAGTGCAGTGTCCCCTGAGGACCGCCCAGCCAGCCCTCCCTCTGTCCAGTGCAAGTCACGATGCTTGTCTACTGCCTACTCTTCCAGGAATGTGTGCTTTCCTTCAGAGAGTCTTTTACATTTGTAATTGAACAGTCATCAGTGTGATTATTTCATTAACTTTTTCCTACTAGAAAATAAGCCCCTTGAGGATAAAACATTAATTTTGAGGGCTCTTAATTCTATGGCCACTACATGGCTGTGTTCAGTGTTCAGTCATAAGTGTTCAGTAATTATTTGTTTGATAGATGAATAAATCAATTAATGCAACTTTTTAAAGTCCCAAATAGTCCATCTCTAGAAAAGGGGTGGTAATCCTAATGCATAGAGTTGTGATAAAAATAAAGTGAGATCACCTGTAAAGTGCCCAGGAAGACATTGCTGTTCAATAAATGAGAGTTCCTTTTTCCTTTGGCACCAGCCATCAGACCACGTGAACTAACGCCCGCACCCTGGGGTCCTCTCCCTGTGGTAGGTCACAGCACACAAACCTAGTTCACATTTCAAGTTCTACATTTTCAATGTACAAGTGTGTGAATTTAAGCCAGCTGCCCTCTGAGCCTCACTTTTCAGTCTTAAACATGGATTTAATACTCCATATAAAACTCTCAAGAGTGCCTGGCCAATAAACACACTCCATAGACATTGTTATTATTGTTGTTATTATTTCCCTCTTCAGAACTTTCTAGAAGCACAGCTCACCTTCCTGAATGATCTGCATGGCTCTTTCCATTTTCCATACCTCTTTGTCTTTAGTATCCTCTTCAGTAGTCCCCTCCTTTTAACCCCTGGTATCTCCCCATTCTCAGTAGGATGTGAGATGAGCTGACACACCAAGACACCATGGGACTCCCCCAGGGTTCATGAAGCTGGGTGGAATTCTCAGCTCCGGAAACCACTGGCCAAAAAATCTCACTCGTATTGGGGGATCATTATGCAGGCCAATACTTTTCCCTGTTCAAGACTCCAGAGGCTTCTGTGAATTATTCTAAGCTTACTTTTATATTTCAGGTAGGAGGAAAAACTGCAGAGGGACATCATTTTTAATCTGCATCCGTGAATTCTTTGAAGACTTTATATTTGAATTCAGTATTTCTAGCTGGGCAAGAACAGGTAGTCACATGGTAAGGCCTGGTCAGTTGCCTCCCTGCTCTCTACTGCTGTCCTTTCCTCCAGCCCTGACTCACACACACACCCATCCTGCATGGCCCTATCCATGAGTAGTTGCATTTCTCTCTTGGTTCCAATCTTGAGCCACCCTTAGCTTTTCAACCTGCCTCCCACACCTATCATTTTAATTCAAGACTCCTGCAGTAGGATGCTTCCCCTGGACAAGCTCGGCATGGGATCTGAGTAAGGTTGTGAAGGGTTATGGTCTAACAATATGAATACATGCTGATTTTATTCTGAAATATTTTGGATTTATACATGAATCTCTGAATGAGGGAATTATAACTTGGGGAATGGAAAAGTAAGTAAAATGTAACTCCCCCATGTCCTAACACAGCAAATAATTTTTAAGTCAATTATGACTACCTTCCTAACATTTGTATTTTAGTTACCTTATTATTGTGGTTTCTGTTATTTTTCCACTCTCTGACATGGTACATTTTTCTTGATGCCCCGTTTTTCCAACTTTTAATACAATACCCCCCTTTTTTTTACACATTTTTATATACTATATTCTTGTTAAAGAGCCCTAATATATGGACCTGAGAGAGGGCTGAAGGACTGTGTCAGGAATATTACCACCAGTGGTATTTGAAATTTAGGTCCAAGTAGGGCTTCCTACTAAAATAAAAATGCCCACTCTATAAACTGATTATTTCCCCATTCCTGCATGCCTGTTTCTAAGGGGGAAAAAAAGAGAAAATGTAAAGTTTTTGCTTGCTATAGTTTCAGTTATCACTGCTGTGTTTGAAAATCCACAGGCACTGTATTTGCTCTACTGACTGGACATTTCTGAAATAGTACCACTATCAGGTAGATCAGATTGTTGGCAAAAGCTTTGGCACCAAAGAGATTCAACAAATACATTTCATCACACTGACCCTGTACTAACAGCAACTTTATGTGGATAACCTCATGGGAATGGAAGTTGAGAAAGAGCTATTTCAAGGCTGCCAATGCCTTAATCTCTGCTCTGTTCAAAATGCAAACTTGCTGCTTTTTATGCTCACAGTAGTAAAACAAATCTGTGGGATTTTTTAATCCTCCGCTCAGGAAGGTAGAGAGAAAAGTGAACAAGGGGAATCCCACCAAAAATATCCACAGTCACAATAGAGAGAAGAAAATGAACAGCAAAACACCTTCTCAAGAAAAACAAAAAGGAAAAGTATGTATAGGAAATTCACTCAACCTCAGTTAGAGGAGAGCAAAAAATAACTTTTGTTTGAAGCACCAACACTCACATCTTTGTTGTGGAAAAGTAAAGCAACACTCTGCAGACTTAAAGGCTCCTAAGTTATCAGAGAACTGTTTCCTGTGAATACGTTTACCCATTCCATGCAGCTTGCTTTATAAAGGCAGAATGAGTAGTGCAAATAAATTCTGTAAAACAGATGAGTGTTCCATGCTTTGTTCTAACAACTATGATATTGATGTAATGGAAATTTCAGGAGATGTCTGATCAGCTCTGCCCAGAGTTGGGTGGCTTCCAGGGGGGACCCTGACTGTGCTTTCGAAAGCAAAGGGCACCCCTGGTGCTCAAGGCCTCTGTGTGCCAACCAATCTGCTATGCCCGGGCTGAGATGAAGGCCCCCGAGGCCCTCTCACTCAACCCAGGCCATGAAATGCGGACGTTGCCATGAGATAGGGAGGTGGACCAGAGCCACAAGGACATGAGCGCTGAGACCCGCTTATCTTGACACTGTCTCCAGAGCAGCAGTGTGGAAGGATTCCATGGCCTTGGTCTCCCCATTATCTGCTGTAAGGCTGTCTGTGACCCTGGAATCCTTCTGTTCCTTCTCACACAGTCCTCATCACTGTTAGCGGGTATCAGGAGAGAATGGGACTCCAAGTGGTTTTCAGGACGTTGGGAAAGAGGCCCTTAGTCCCTTCTCTCTGTTAGTCATTACCAAATGATGGTTCTCAACGGGCGATTTAAACAGTGTGGTAGCTTTGTTATGACTATATAGAGTGATTCCAAACCTATTGAACAATTTTTTATTGTGATTTGTGTTCCTTAATTGAAACAAAATGGTACAGCATTCTATAATAATGGTACCAAGCCTTACAGCCCATAATAATGTGCAATGCTACTTTTTTTTTTTTTCTTTTATGGGGTCTGGCTATTTAAGTTCATCCTAACTACTTGTATGTCTGAGTGTGACATTCCAGATTGGATACAACCGAGAGAGCCCTGCAATGTTCATTTCTAAATCCAATCCTCACAGCCTTGTTATCTTTGTCAGAACAACCTAGTAACTGCTTCCTCAATGTTTTAATTTAGATTTCTGAGATACATGAGGAATGTAGATGTTATCCCCGCCCCCCTACCCCCACCTTAAAAATGTGGCTGTGCCGCACTGTTTCTAGGACAGGCTAAAAAGAAACAGATCAAGCAGCAGCGAAGCCCTGAAATGTTATTCTAAGGCATTTTCAGATTTCAGCCCTTCTGGACAGTAGTTGGGCCTCACTCAGGGCTATACTGCTCAAGAAGACAGTCATGGCGTGGCCAAAAGATTACAATGATGCTCATATAATGACAAACAGGAGGCAGATCCTTGTTTCAACTGTTTCAATTCTGTAGTTTCAAGGGGTTGTAAATGAAAAAGAAAATGAGAACAACTCCTATTTCTTTTACTATAAATCTTTGGTACAAACAATTTTTCAAGGCCCTTGCTACTACAATGCATCTTTTCATACGTTGTTGGGAAACATCTATTGCTGTATGCGTTTCAGTTAAAGAATCGTTTGGGTTGGATTGAAAGGGGAGACTAAGTCACCTTAGGAATGGAATCTTTCTGGATGAGTAATTACAAGTCCTAGCTAGCCCAGATTTCTCGGGCAAAAAGTAATTGTAGCAATTCCATCTGACCATACTTGGACTCTAAAACACCTTTTGCATTTTCCTCCCATTTTGTCCTTGAGAAAGTCAGGTGTCCATGGTTAGTGTATCTGGACACTAAACCAGATATCCAATCCAAATTCGAGAAAGACAAAGAACTATTGTGATAGGATAAATGCTTCCTTCTCAGGCGGCATTTGCAGTTTCACTCTCTTTGTTTCTCAGTTCACTGCTTTGGTGAGGTCTCTAGCAGCTGACAAGCAGAGCCTAAAATTTAAGAGAGTCTGCAAAGGTCAAGTCTGCTTTCCTTGCACTTTTTGTGAAAGAAGAGCCCAGGCTTCTTGCCTTGGAAAAGTAGCAAAACAGAACAAAAGAGAGGCTTAAGCATTTATCTATTGGAATTCTTCTGCATCCTAGACAACATCCATGTATTGATGCCTTTGTGACATTATTGAGCTCCACTGTCAGTAGAATCTTGGACAGAGTTTTGGATTCTGAGACCCTGAGATATGATAAAGCAATGTGCTGGAAATCTTGAAAAAGAAAAAGGAAAAAAAAAAGAAAGAAAGCAGAAATCCAAACAAGAGCAAGGGCAAAGAGAGTCGGGGATAACAAAAAGAAAAACATGATACTTGCTTAATAAGCCAACTTCTAAGCCTAGAGCGCTCTGAATTAATTTTAAAAGCTAATTGCAAGCGTAACTATTGTGATCTTTGCTGGAAACTCCAATAAAACTGTCAAAGGGCTTCAGTATTAAGTGCTTTGCGGTTGGGATATATCAATTTGTTTGCTTTTGGATTCATTTATGCCATTAGTCATTTAGGTGCCCCTTTTTTGTTGTGATGATTTAGCTTTTTTGCATAAATATAACCATTTTTCCATTATTGAAAGAAAAGAAAGTTATAGTTTCTAAATATTTCAGCAGATAAGATCAGTATGGAAGTGAATACCCATTGTCTTCCTCTAATTATCTCCTCAGTCTGTAACTCTATCCTTTCAATTCCTCCCAAAAAATATTTCAGGTTACAAACACTGCAATCTGTCTTTTTGTTGGGGGAGGGGGAGCAATAGATACTTCTCAAAATAAAAAATTTTCCCTCTAGCTTAATTCTCACCATACAGGTAGAATGTGTTTGCCTATGAGTTGCATCTGGCATGCCAGATGGGGGAAGCTGCCAGGTCAGAATAGCAGGGGTCAGCTCTCATGAAGCTAACAAGCAGAAGAAAAAAGAGATCTCAAAAACACGACTTTATTTGGGGACAAGGTTGGAGGTTATGAAGAAAGAAGGAAGTTCTTTTGGGAAAGAACTTCGAGTTTTCTTTTCTTCCTGCTCATAAGGAAAGAAGATATGCCAGATCCTTCTACTTAGAAAATAGATGTGGCTACACATGTTGGTTGCTCAGAGAAGACAACATACATGGCTTGTTGACATTGTTACTCAAAGCTATGATTGTAATTATCTTTTCCTAAGGGCATTCAGAATGTTTAAAGAGAAAAAAAATGAATTCTGTATTTCTGTAGTGCTTTCATCAAATTTCTATTGGATTATACTTTTAAGTCTTTTGCTTGGCCCTTGTTTCATCAACACACTCTTCCCAAACTGCTAAAGGCACTTAATTTTTAAAAATTATTATTGTATATGCCCTGTACAGTCGTCATATACTATATATGCCCTGTAATGTTCATATATTGACTAGAAAATAAATCCTCATTTCAATATATGAACTTGACCAGTGTTCAGATACTTAAATTTTGCATGAAACTAAGATTTTACTAGAAGGTAGAAATCACAGCCACTGGTATTGCAATATCTAGCCCAATGTCACAAGCAGCCAAGCTCTAATTATAATGTTGGTAAATGAGAGCCCAGGGCATGTAAAATGATTTTTATTTAAATTTAAACTCTTGGTAATGAAACGTCAGTACTTATAGAAAAAACGATATTCAAGTACATTTCAAAAAGAAACTCCTTTACTTTTCATCATTCGGTGGTTTTCTGGTTTGCCACTCTAGTGGAAATCTCTCGTCCGCTTGCCAAGTATCCACAACCCTTCTTTTGGTGACACCTCGCATTTCCTTAGGGGACTATCTACCCCCACAATCTTTCCCTACCGCTCTCTGTACAGCCCCTTCCACCCTTAGCCACAGTGTGGTTTGAATGAAACTGTCTCCACCCCAGCTGCAAAAATGGGCTTATAACCCAGGATTGAGCAAAAGCAGGGTTTATCCCACTGGCCACAGCCATTGGTTCATGGATCAGCATAAACCCAGTCAAACCAAATCAAACCCAGCACAGGGCTTCTGTGGACAAGATTAAAAGATGCTGATAGAATTGACCATATTATGGGCATCAAGCAGCTGCCATTTTGCCATCAAGAAGGAAGTATGTAGAAGGACTAAAAATGAGTGGAAAGTTTCAGGATATTTTTTGGAGGCAGAGCCAACAAAACTTGCTGAGTTGACAATATATTCTTATGGCTTACATGTGGGTAATGACAAAAGGCAGAGCTCTTGAATATTTTTAGAGTTTGGGCTGAAAAACTAGGTAGATGGTATTGGCATTTACTCAGATGAGGAAAGATTGAGTGAGGTAAGATGGAGGGAGAAAAATGATCAAGTGCTCTACTCCTGTCAAGTTAGGTTTGAAATGCCATCCAGACCTTCAAGTAGAGAAGCCAATCTGGAAACCTGGGGAAGGCAGGCTTGGGTGGATGGATTTGGGGTCAGCGCTTGTTTGGTATTTAAAACCATTGAGTTTTATGAGGTAGCTCAGCTGAGGTCCTGTGCATGCCTATTTGTGTCTAGGGTTAGAAGGAGCCTCTGACAGACTGAGAAGAGGTTTAGTGGCTCCTCTTAGCCTTTGGAATAAAAGCCAAGCAAGATCCTTTACATATTAAACATTTATGATCTGTCCCTCGGTACCTTTCCAACCTCTTCTCTCTCTGCCTTCTCCCTACACCTTGCATTTCAGGCAGTTTAGCTCCCTGCAAGCCCTTGACTAAGTTAGCTGTTTTCCCCTAGGACTCTGAATGATGTGTCTTATCTATTGGAAGTGTCCTTCAATCCCACTTCAACACATTTTTTATTTTTTCACAGCTTAACTTAGAAGTCACTTCTTTTGTGACTTCCTCTCTGAGTTTGGATTGGGGTCTGATGTAGGTGTTCCTCTTGCTAGTATGTTATTATTGTTGGCCTATTTGTTTGTGTCTTCCACCAGAAAGCTCCCTGGGATCAGGAGCTGTGTGATTTATTCACTTTTGTATCCCTGGGAGCCACAGTAGTAACTGGCTCCTAGTAAGTGCTTAAACAATATGCACCAATGTGGTGCATCTATGACCAACTGATTTACTACCCCATTGATTTTTTTCCCGCTGAGACAGTCCAGTGCTCTGGAAGAGATACTGGAATATGGTTCTCAAACATTAGCATGCATAAGAGTTACTCAAAAGATTTGTTAAGACGCAGACAGCTCCACTCCACCCCTAGAGGTTTTGATTCAGTAGGTCTGGGGCAGGAACTGAGAAACTACATTTTTAACAAGTTCTCAGGTGGTGTGCAGGTTGCTGATCTAATGTCTCCACATTGAGAATTACTGCCAGGAACTTCCTCAAGTAAATCATTCTCATCATCTACTCACCTCTATCTATGCCTTATTGGGTCAGCACTAAAGCTTAGAGATGCTTCAATTTTGATTTTAATGAAGTTGTGCAAAGATAGCTTGATTTCACAATGTGGCACAAGATCTCTACGTGGCTAGTCTCTTCTGGTATGTGAAGGAACACAGAGATATACCCATGTGAAATTTACCCACTTTATGCAAAACCTCATCTATGTAAAATTTCACTGAAATACACTGTTGGCCAAGCCTGGATAAATACACATTTTTCCTATCTCTCAGGTTGCACAAAGAGAAACCCAGTGTTAAACTTCATGTTCTTTGAGTTATTAAGTGAGGCTTGGTCAATGTATAAATCAGAAATTGCCAGAGACTAGTTCTCAGTGAAAAATTGCCACATGTAGGTTGGTCGGATTTTAACCTGCTTCAGGTACCATAGGTGCTCACCCCTTAAATCCTTTCAGCACCACTTCTTAATTCAGCCTTTGCCAAACTGCCTTGCTCTGTGCAGGCTTCAAACAGCTTTCTTCAGCTGCAAGATGATGGCACTTCACCTTACCTGGGCCAAGACCCTCTTGCTTCTGCCCCAGACACATTGTCAGAGGCACCTGTGGGATTTCACCCTAGACTCATGACTGTATAACTCTGTGAAGTCCAGGGATCCCATAGTTACACATTTGCCCTTTTGTCACTGGACACACATTGATAAAGCTACTTAGAAGGTCCCCTGAGACAGCACCAGCCTCTCAAGGTGCCCAACTTGATCCTGCATCCCCTGAGCTGGCTTTTCCTCCTCATTACACTCATAGGTCCCTCATATTTACTCCCTGGGATCACATTCTCAAGGACATTATTCTCAGGCAAGCCTTTGTCTCAGCTTTTGAGGGAATCCAGGCTAAGTTGTGACCCAAAGCAAAACATTGTACTGAGAGGTGAAGGTTTTGTTTCAGGAGGTATGTAAGGCCTATGTGCATTGCAAAGCCAAGGTACAGATAAATGGAAAACGAAGATAGATGTGATTGTTTTTCATTGAACTTCCTGCTAGGCAGTCACTGAATCATTTGAAAGCTTTGGAAGGAACCCTTTGCGTAAGTTTAGAGCATTGTTTAGGAAATAGTGTGTTTGTTTGAGAGAACAAGTTACAGTTTTACCAAGTAGAGAGAAAAGAAAATCATTCCTTTGCCAAACTTTATGAAATTTAGGGGCAATAAAACTATCCATATCTAGTTAAACATGGGAATTATTAATGATAATAAAAATAATAGTATTTAGTGATAGGTATTTGGACTTAACCTTGAAATATTTTCTAGTTTAAATTGAGAATAATAAAATTATCTCTTTCATTTAATAACAGTTTGTGCAACCTCAGACTTTTTAAGCATGCTGAACCTTCAGTTGACTTTCACAGCCAGCACAGAAGTTAGATAAGGCAGATATTAGTTTTTTCACCTGGAAAATGAAGTAATTGAAGCTGAACTAGGATACTTCCCTCTCCCCCGATAAATTCCCTTCTAGTTTCTATAATTTCTATGATTTTATTTTAAGGTTAGGAAAATGGGGAAGTTAAGCAACTTAATTAAAATTGCAGAGCTAGTTAATGTGGAGAAGAAGAAGAATCTATATCTTCTATCTAGATTAGCAATCTTTTAAAACTACCACCCTAGGTGGGGGGTTTGACTTTGACAAGGCCCACATCACCCCTGGAGCAAAACCCAGTGATGATTGCTGGAGCCCACTGCTTTCTCCAGGGCTTCAGGAGAACATGTCTTGCCTGTAAAAACTATCACTACAGGGTTTGTAAGTCGGCACAACAGGTTGTCCGGAACCGCTAGACTAAAAATAATAGTAATAAATGATAATAAAGCAAGAAAGAAACATCTAAGAGTTTCAGTTGAATGCATGCCTGTTTTGGAAATTATTTTATAATGACTGAAGATAATTCAGTTGCCTATAATTATTTTCTAAAGCAAGCACGGCCCATGAGTGAGCCCTGTCACTACCGTCTTTTCTGACTGGCTTTATTTCCATGGCAGCCGGATCTTTCGTGCATAGGACATGCCTTCCTGCTTACACTGGAGGGCACACGGAATCCGGGTTCCCACACGGGGTAGCCAGATGTCCCAGATTAACCAGAATGACACGGGAGCTGGAGCTACTGTCTGTCTGGTTGGGCGCAGACGTTCTGGAGGGAGTGTCTTTCCAGAGCAAGGTTCTCGGAACTCTTTGAAGGGGAGACACTCATGTCTTTCACCATTTTGGTCTCAGGGGGATGAGGAATGAATCTCTCTGGCCCAGCCCTGGGGAGTATGTGATTGCTTTTGTTTAAAAGGAAATGTTTCCAGTTCTACAAAAGCTTTTCTTTATTCCTAAGAAAAAAGGAATGATACAAGCTTACACATTTTGTAAGACTCCTAAAGGGGGCATTCCTGAAAGTTTACCACTTGGGGTAGAATACTAAGAGATTCCAGGGAGAGAAGGAGAGAAGGACACAAGAACAATAGTTACTGACCCAGAGGAGACATTGTCATCTGCACATTAGCAGCAGGAAAGAGTTCTCAGGAAGCAAGAGGGGGGAATTTGGGACTGGGGCAGACATTCTAGTTTATTGCTACAGGGTCATCTATTTCCTGGGCTTCTACAGGGCCCAGAAGGCGCTCTTGAAGTTGTCATTAATCACTGCTTCTCCTTCTGAAGAAGAAATGTGTTTTCTATAAGCCAGTTCTTATGAATAGGGCTGATTACAAAGTCAGACATGAATTAGTGTGCAGTCCCTAAAGTCCCCGAATGCCACACCAAGGCAGGGCTTTTAAGTGAAATTATAACTTCTGGAACCAGCATAACACGATGTTCTGCATTTGAAAATCTGGGAAAGCATCTGTATGAATTTCTTATTCCATTTGCTATTTGCATACTTGTAAAATGTAAAAACCTGCTTTGGCATATGTCAGAAAAACTACAAAATCCCTTTCAGAATAATGGAAGTAAAAAAATATATATATATGAAATGCAGTGTAAATATTTGGGTCAAAAGCTTGACAAGGGCAATGCCACTTTTTATTTCTTTTAGTTAATAGTTTTTTACTCTCCTTAACACAGTAGTTTCAATAGACAAGCAGTTAGGAGAAAAAGTGTCAATTATCCTAAGTTATTAGGGAAATTCTGCTCTAATTAAATGGCAGAGCTAAACCTTGGCCTTGGCCGACCCGATTTTCGTCCCAGTTAAAGTCCTGGTGGGTTCTGAGTGGCCTGTGGGGTAATTAGCAAGTGAAACTCCCAAGCAGCAGGGCAGCCCTGCCCATCCTCCACCCCTGCAGCTTCTTCTCCAGCAGCCTGGAGTCCTCAGTAACTTTTCTGAGTTTCAGTGAGTGCAAGACAAGCACACTCATCTCCCTTCTTTTACTTGGAGGTCTCAGCTTTGTAGATTTGCTATCAAATCTATAACCCATGGCAATTAGAGATGAGTGCTCAGAGGTGGTTGGATAGGAGGGTAGTTAGTTGGGTTTTGACCTTTTTTTTTCCCTTTTGAATTAGACTCCCAGGCAGATAGACAATGAATTCCTATGAACAAAGCCCAAGAGACTTTTGTGTGCCCAGGCATGGGCACAAAACAATAACATTAGAATGAAGGACAATGAATGAATGAGTAAATTGAAGGTTTCAAAAAGTCCACACTGAGAAAGGCCTCCTCCAGCACCTCCCCTTGTGGCGATTGACTGAGCATGTAGGTGTCTCGTGCCTTCCTCGTGCCAGGCGCTGTTCTGCACACCCCAGATACAACGATGAATCAAATACAGCTCCTGTATTTGAGAAGCTAATTACCTCTTGAGGGTGAAAAACATGTAAATGGTTATAATCCCGGATGTTGCAGGCCACAGCGGAAGAATGGAAGGGAGCTACTGTCTCCAGGGAGAGAACAGGCTCCACGGGCCCCAGCTCAGCACCTGGCTGTCAAATCCGCAGGGAGACTGTCCTCGGTCAATGGGCCTCCACTTCTGCACTAGGACATTGGCCTTGTGTAGGGACAGAGGGCGTGACTTGTGCAGTTTCTGGGCCCAGAGGCTTTCATAATAGGCAGGGTCATAGTCTACCCACCCTATTTTTAAAATAACCTTTTCCTTAATTACAAATGTAATACCATGCAGGTTCATTATAGAAAACCTGAGGGTGCCCATCTGATACCTGACCCTGCCACTCTTGCACTCTTTATAAGTTTTAGCAATTATTACTAACAGTGCTGATTGGGCAAGAAGTATGCCCATATGAACTAAGCCATTGCCCTGTGAGGTGGTCTGGTGCCAAAGCTCTGCCCAGCAGAGGTGGTGATGATTAACTCGACAGGAATTTGATCTGTAGAGAGAATTGACTGTTGACAGCAAGAGTAGGGAGAGGCTGAGAGACACACAGAGAGAAGCAGAGGCACAGGGATTCCCTGGCCCAAGATAATGGGAGAGCATAAAAAGGAACTAGTAAATATTAATATACTAGCTAAAATGTGTTAAGTGTTTATTATGTGCCAGACACTATTCTAAGTGCAATTTACATATAGTAATTCACTTAAACCTCACAACAACTCTAAGGATGGTTTCTCCATCCTCCAGATAAGAAAATAGGGGAACAGAGAGGTTAAGCAATTTGCCCAAGATAACACTGAACAAGAAGTGGCTAAGCTGAGCTATAAACCCAAATAGTCTGGCTCTAGAGTCCAAACTCTTATTCTTACACCCCACTGCTCCACCATGGAATACATAAACACATATATGCTTATAGATGTGTATATATGTAAATGTATATGCATATATTTATATTGATATTGCTATATTTTCAGTTGAAACTGGATGAGGAAATGGTGACCAGATAACCTCGGTCTGTAGATCCAAAAAATTCCTCAGGTTCCTAAACCATGTTTCCTTGTCTGGGTAGCAACTGCGGTTCTAGGCTCCTGCTCGAGTCCTGGGTGGGTAAACAACCACCGTAGTGTGCCCAAGATGTTCCTGGTTTTGACAATAAAAATCCCCTGTGTGGCTGGATTCTGATGTTCCTCAGTTCTGTCCACCCCTCACAAGTGGACCCTGCTAATTAGAAAAGCCTAACTGTCTCTCTTCTTTGTAACCTTAAAAAGCCTTGTCAACATCTGTACTTTATAGTTTTACTTTTTTTTAAGCAGGATCTTGCTCTATTGCCCAGTCTAGAATGCAGTGGCGTCATCATAACTCACTACAACCTCAAATTCCTGGTCTCAACTGATCCTCCTGCCTCAGTCTTCCGAGTTGCTGGGACTAGAGGTGTGCACCACCATACCCAGCCAGCATCCATACTTCTGATCACTGGACTCCCCTGCAAATCCTCTGCCCTCAGCCCCTCATCATACTGCTCTTCCTTCCCTTCTGGTGGCACTAAACAGGTAAGAGAATCCCTTCTTCCTCCTCCCTGGTCCCTGCAGGATCATCTTCAAACATTTCTTCCCCCACCCACTCGGTAACAGCAACGACCGACCACACAATGACAAAGCACCTTCCTCATAGATCACTTTATGTGACGCCCCCTGAGCCATGGGGATGGGGGATGTCAGAGGAGGGAACGTATTTGAGGAACCACCCTCCAGATGGGTGAATTCCATCTTCTCATCTGATGCAGAAATTCCCTTTCCCACATCTCCTGTCCCCTCTAATCCTGCATGCTAAATCATTCCTTTCATTATCCACAGCTTTAATTTTTAGATTGTTTTCTCTTATGTTAATATGAAATATGACAAATTCCAGTTTTGCTTTCTGAAGCCACCAAGAATAATGCTTGCACCAGTAGAATAATCATCTTCTTGAAAGGAGCAGAGATCACACAGACTGAAAAGAGGGAAGTGTCTAGAGCCTGATCTGATATACAAGGGAATGAAGAGTGTGGATGCCTCAGGGTGGGAAAATAAATGCACCCAGGGTCCCTTGGATGTACCAGGTTTTAACCTAAGAAGACTAGTAAACGAGATGGGCACTGCTAGAAGAAAATAGAAGTAATGGTGTTCAGAAGCAATGTGAGAGTTTCAGGAAAAACTATGGAATGGTGATGTTGTGGTTTGAATGTGTCCCTCAAAAGTTCAAATGTTGGAAATGTAATCCCCAATGCAATAGTGAGGTCTAATAAGAGGTAATTGGGTCATGAGGACAGAGGCTCCATGAATAGATTAATGTAATTATCTCATGACTGGGTTAGTTGTCACAAGAGTGGGTTGTAATAAAGTGAGCCCAGCTCCTGGAGTCTTTGTCTCTGTCTCATGCACTCACTTCTGCATCCTGCCACGGAATAACACCCTCACCAGTTGCTGTACCTATGCTTTTGGACTTCCCAGCCTCCAGAATCATGAGCCAAATGAACTTCTTTTTATAAATTACCCAATCTGTGGTATTCTGTTATAGCAAAAGAAAACAGACCAAGACAGGTATCAAGAGGACCTAAGGAGAGATCAACATTTTTATTTTCAGACAAGCCATCTGAGGCCCAGGGAAAAGACAAGACTTACCTCTAGCTAATGATGGCAAAAGTGGGAAGACAGAGCATACCACACATGGTGCACAGGCAATGAATAAAGTAAGTTAGGACTGAAGTCATGTTGACCAATCACAAAGAATCATTGGCAGGGACTCATGGCTGAAATGCAGCAGTGGAGTGTATGCTTTCTATAGGATCAACCAGGGGCAAGTGTCCAACCTTACTAGCACCTGCAGAAGGGTTTCTAGAGGATGGGAGGGTACAGGACACTATGTCTCATGAAAAAGAGAGCAAGAACTTGACCCTATTTCTTCTGAAGGATAGAAGATGTGGAAGAGTTATCATCATCACTGTTTTCAAATACAAAACCTGCTCTTATATGGGAAAGTAAAGAAAACTTTTTAAATTAAGAAGTACATATGTTCATTATATTTATTGCTTACCAACTTAGAAAAATATTAAAACCTTGCAAAAAGGTTACTTTTTCCACCTGGAAATAACATGGTTAATATTTTATTTAAAATTTTCCAAGTTTCTTTTATGTCATGCTTATTTTTTAAAAGTTGAAATCATATTACATATGTATTATAATTTTATTTTTTATATTTAACATTATATTATTGATGTTTTCTCATGTCATTGAAAACTCTTCATAAACATTAAAAGTCAGCATAACATATTAATTAGATAATCCATAATTTATCTCATCATTCCTATATTAGGTATTTCACTTATGTCTAGTCTTTAATATGACACTTTGTTTACTGTTGCTGATTTCCTTGGTATATATTCCAAGAAATAGAATTATTTGGTTAGAAAACATATTGTTTTAGAGTTGTTGATAAAATTACAAAAAGCTTTCAAAACAATTGTTAAAATTAATACCACCACAGCACTTATGTAGCTATTCATTTCACATGACTTTCACCTATAAAAACACTCATCTATAATAATCATATTATATATTTTATAATTTTGTGGATGTGGCTTTTGTTGTAATTTTCAATTCATTGGTAATAAATGAAGTTGAAAATTATAATATATAAGGATAGATGTCATGCAAGAAGAATGGAAAGTCTAGGAGACCAATAACATAAATACAAGTTCTAAGTCTTCTTATATAATCTCCCCTTATGCTTTCAAATAGTACTCTGCTTATCCATATTAGATAGAACCATAGGCAAGTTCTTTTAAATGTTTTAGGGACAAATGATTGTAATGCTTTATTGTGCAAAAAAAAAAAAATTTGAGGAAAAAGTCATGACTCATTTGTTATACTTATGAGACAATTACCTGAAAAACTAACATGCACAAACACATAAAACCCAAAAGTAATTTTACTTATGAACACAGATATTAAATTTTCTATTAAAAATCCAAATCTGGAAATTTATTAAAAGCATAACACCTCCAAAGGCCAAATAGGATTTATACAAAATGGCAAGGGAAATTAATATTGAGAACTTGATTAATAAATCACATTTCTCATTCAAGAGAGAAAAGTCATGTGATTACCTTAATTGATACTGAAAAGATATTCAGTTAAATTTAACATCAATCTTTTTAAAATTGTCAGGTAAGGATCCATGAATATACCTATAATATGATAAATAATATATATCTCAAATCCATATACAATGTAAAAATTAGTAATGAAATATTCAAGATGCTACCATTAAAGTCAGGAGGAAAAAGATACTCATTCATCCCACTTTGATCTGTCAATACATACAAATAAAATTACAAATACTAGAAAGAAGAAGACAAATGTGTTATTACTCCCAGACAGTAGGTTGTCCACATAGAAAATGTAATAGAATAATGTGAAAAACAAACAAACAAACAAACATTAGCATTAGCATTAATAAGATAAAGAAAGGAGAAGGACAGTTATTTTGTCTCTTAGGTTCTTTGAGGAAAATTAACAACCTCTGGTTATCACAGGTCTAGTGTTTCCTATGCAATTATATCAGGGTGTATTGAAGAATAGCCAGTCCTCCCTACAATGGCCACTTTGCTCAGTGGCTTCAACAGCCATGTAGTGGATCAAAAACACTCTGCTGATTCAATGGCTCTTCCAATGGTTGCCTTCTTGTAGACTGCTGGTCAATCTACTGATTTCTCTCCAATTCCTGAACCAATGAGTAATGTAGTAGGGTGTAGGGCAGTTCGGTTTGTAATAGAAATAAAACATATAGCCTAAGCTGAAGATATATGAAGGACTTGCATATTTGAAACTTTAGTACATATAAAAAGACCTGTTTTATTAATATTACCTATAAAGAACTCTCTTATTTGGATAAAATGAATGTTAAGGAAGCAAAAAAATTTTCTGAGTATTACAGTGTAAGTGGTTGAGTCCTCTAGAGCCAAAATCATTCTCTTTTTAGTATGAGATCTTGATGATGGAACACGAAATGGACTTTCTTGTTCTGAAAATGACATTAAGCTCATGCATTTGGACAAGCCAACAATGGCCATACTAAAAGGCTATGTGGGTGGTAAGAAGAGAGTTAGATATGCTTGAGTGTGGGCAAATGGAAAGAAACAAATTTAGAGAAAAGTCATCTAAACTTGACTCATAAAATAATGGATACCAAATTATTGGCTATAAACCAGAGAAAGAATTTAAGAGAAATGGACTTTTTCCTAAATGATCTGGGTTGTGTATTGAAGCCATATACAAAGGTCAACATAATTGTAGGCATCACCAGGAAGACTGCGAGAAGATAAGTGGAACATGTGCCCTCCCTGCGCAGTCATTCTCTAAATATCCAGTGAACGTCTGCAGGGCACAGGTGGCCCTCAACAGAGTCAGGCCGATGGAGAAACAAAGTGTAATAAAGGAAGCAAAGAGCACTCTCTGTTTTGAGGAGATAGCAAAACAAATTAGGACTAGCAGGGGAGAAAGTCAGTAAATAAAATAATCACATTATATACTCTAGAAGAAGGTGTTGAGTGCTTTGTAGAAGAATAAAGAAAAGGAAGGTAAAAACAAATGTGGAGAATGACAAGATATCAAGATGTTGGGTTCTGGGAACTTTTTTAAAAAATGAACGAGACATGCTGATGTTTTTCATGTGGGTGTAAAAGAAAAGACAAATCAAGGATGACAAAACATTTTGGGCTCAGCAATTGGATAATGCAGCTGTCTGTACTAAGAGTCAAGAGAGAGAATAGGTTTAGAAGAGGTTCAGTAGTTTACTTTGGGGCATGCTGGGTTTGAAATGTGGTTAAATAACCAACTAAGATATCAAGTAGACAGTTGGATATATGAGTCTAAAATTCAGATGAGAAGACTCGGCTGAAGATTTAAATTTTGGAGTAAATGGCACATGGGTGAGGTCACCAATAGTGTGGGTACAAACAGAGAAGAGAAGAAGCCCAAGGCTGACTTCAACATGAAGACATTGGGAAAGAGGAGGGGCAACTGGCAAAAGAGACTGGAAGGGAGGAGGGAAACCAGGCATACGCTGTGTGCTGAAAGCCAAGCAAAGATAGAATTTCAAGGAGGAGAGAGTTATCAGCTGTGTCAAATGCTGCTTCTAGGTGATATGAGGATAATAGAAGACCATGGATAGAATTTACCAAAGTGAAAGTCATTAATCACCCTGGGAAGAGAAGTTTAGTAACTTGCTGGTTTCCTACCAGTAGTGAGGGTCTAGGTTGGTAATTGAGCACAGACAGATTATATTCAAAGTTCATGCTTTCATCCAACATGTCACACTATTAGTTTGGGGTCTGATGAAGATACCATGTTGCAACAAAGGAGACTGAGCCAGCTGAATAATTCATAGCTAATTCAGATTATCTATAAAAATAGATTGACTATTATATTTTGTTATTATATAAGACTAAATTCAACACCAGTATATTTGGATTCTTCCTCTGTGTGTGTATGTGTGTGTGTGTGTGTGTTTGTGTTTTGAGACAGTTGAGTGTCACTTTCCTTGGAAGTAATGGAGCCCATGAGATTTTGATGTGCTTTTATATCATTTTATTTAAAAGAAATAATTTTGCTATTAATATTTTATTGTAGGGTCATTGAAGAAATGTATATTCTGCCTACACATTTTGATTCAGGTGTAAGTATTCAAACTTGAATTCTGAATACTTTCCCATGAAAATTCTTAGGGATGGATGTTCAAAATCCTTCTGGCAGCAGTTACCTTATTTTCTAAGCTTATGTAGAAAGAAAAGTTTGTAAGGGCAAATAACATTCTTCCATAGTTAATATCAAGACTGCATATAAAAGAGTCAGAATATTTGACACTAGTACTTATAGAATTTACTTCTTGGAAAGGAAACAGCTTTTTTTTTTAAAAAAGCTTTATCGAATGGCATGTCTGACAATAGTGAAATATAAACTATTTGGCTTCCTTAGGCAACTTCTTCTTAACGTATTTTCTAATGGCATTCAACTCTGTCTTCCCAGCCCCTGTGTATTTAGCACAGTAAAAGCTGTAGGGAGCATTAACTCGCTGTTCACAGCTGTGTCCTATTAGTACGTTCACCTACAGAACTGCCATGCCGCCCCAAAAGCCATGAGCCTGCCAGTGGGAGTATGACTCTAAAGTCATAAGGATTCCTAGGATGTAAAGCCAAATCACAGGGCTGGCTTTTAATTTAAGCCACCAGAAAGAGAAGAGAAGATGGTTGGACCCATATGCCTCCTGTAGGGGGTAGGAGGTGGGTAGGTGTGGGCCAATGCTGTCTGATTTTTAAAGTCCATTATTTACCTTTTATTGGGCATGGCACTTTACATAAATTATTCCATTTAATCTTCACGTCAACATTCAACTTCAGAGATTTTGTTCGAGAAATATGTATTAAGAACAAATATCTCCGGTAAGAATGGCCTTTATCAAAAAGTCCCCAAACAATAAATGTTGG